>BLKM01000459.1:30082-189955 GCA_013340265.1 Coptotermes formosanus | reverse complement strand
CGCTGTTTGTTCTGAGATCCACACAAAACACATAAACACACTGTGTGGGCAGAACGTAGAATTATATGCATAAAGACCCAGTCCGTACCGCGCAGTAAACACTCCGTCTCGGTTATAAAAACCAGTCAGCTAATGCTGTATAGGGAAATAACCGCTGTTTGTTCTGAGATCCACACAAAACACACAAACACACTGTGTGGGCAGAACGTAGGATTTGTGAATGTTAAACCTGGCGGTACGTACAGTAACCACGGGGCATGAGAGGGCGAAAAGCACAACTGCACCGTTACATTCCCTTCATACTACTGTAAGACTGCTTTCCTGTCAGCACAGCCGGTTTATGACATTTTGGGGCCCAATGCAAAATAAATTTGGGAGCCCCATCTACGAGCAGTCCTGAACTAAAGATGCAGATACAGTAATGTGAAAAGTCACATCAAAACCACGCACGACAGTAACTGTGATATACAACCGGCCTTTTCGGGGTCCTCCGAGCGGTGGGACCCCATGCAGTCACATAAAATGCGGTAGCCTTAATCTGGCCCTGCCTGTTAGCATACTGTCGAATAAAATTAAAAAGCATCAGGGACAAAGCAGCACCTTCTTAACCCTTTAAAGCCTAGCGGTAACTTTACATACCACCCGGTTTAACATTAAAAAATTCTACGTGGTGCCCACATTGCGTTTATGTGTTTTGTACGGATCTCAGAACAAACAGCAACTTTTGCCTTATAAAACATTAAGAGATTGGTTTTTATAACCGAAGTGGAGAGTGTTTACAGCGCGGTACGCACTGAGTCCTTATATAAAGCAGATACGTTCCGTCTTTAAAGGGTTAAGTTATAAATAATAAGAAGAATATTGGGCACCTCAAGATGGGATGAACGGGTTATAGCACACGAACTTGGCAAGCGAACTGAAATAAATAATAACAAAACGAAAATGACTCGGTGGCAGGTTGACGTTGGCCTTCAGGTCACTTGCAATCTGCTTCTGGAGCACACAACACCACAGCACGTGAGTACAGAGCTGCATACAGCAGCAGGGTTAATTAGTGCGGACATAACAGTGGCATACGTCTGGGAAACACACACACACAGCGTAACGCTTTGCAGAGCAAGTGCAAGTGCTCTCCTATACAGCACTCCGCAATTTCCGAAAGACCATTGCATTTCGGAAGGCTTCCAGGTTTCGCCCTTTATGGAGCAAGATTAAAGAGAACGACGTTTAAAGATTCAGCACGTACCGCGCAGTAAACACATTCCGTCTCGGTTATAAAAACCAGTCAGTTAATGCTGTATAGGGAAATAATCGCTGTTTGTTCTGAGATCCGCACAAAACACATAAATACACTGTGTGGGCAGAACGTAGAATTTGTGAATGTTAAACCTGGCGGTACGTACAGTAACCACTGGGCTTTAGAAGGTTGCACTGACGCGTTTACTCAATTTTGTTAAATTATCTCCAAATCTGTTAGATTTGCAGGAAAATGCATTGAACATAAAAGGTATCGCATCAACCTTTGTTCCACGTGTTTTTCCTTCGAGACGTGAGCAGAAAAGCGTGTATCTCTACAGAAAGTGTGTCAATTGCTGTTCGATTTTAACCAAAATGGGCATATGCCACCAAGCAGTTCTAAAAACCGCCACTATTCCGTTCAGCGGTACTCGAATTGTTGCAGACGGATGGACAGACGTTCATCAAATACGTTACCTTGGCACACGAACAGACGTAGTTAGACAATTGCTGATCCAGTTCTGTGCAGAATTTGCAGTCATTCGTAGCTGTCAGATAAAGGTGTAGGTTAAGAGGTAAAGTTCACCCTCGAACAGGCCATGGAGGCATATATAGGGGTAGCAGAGGCACAGCCCTACCCGCTCCTTAACCTCGGCGCTAGACGGGGGTGGGTGGTCAACGCCAGGCCCCGGCCGCTTTACCCCCGGGAAAGAGACCCGGTACCCATTGTACAGGAGTCTGAGTGGGCCCCAGGGCCCGTTTGGACGGGTGCGAAAAATCTCGCCCTCACCGGGATTCGATATACGGAACGTCCAGTCTGTAGCGAGTCGCTACACCGACTGAGCTATCGCGGCACATGCCTGTTAGGTATTTACGTGATACTTATCGGTTTTATTGATGTAAGTAATGTGCCAATGAGGCTTGGTATAAGAAGGAGTGGGGTACTGACAAAAATCGTAAACAATTCGACAAATTTTAGTATAACTCACCATTGATGGCTACTGAGTTAGTTCATGTGAACAAACAAACAGGCGAAGCAACTAGCCTGGGACACACACACACACACACACACGCGCGCGCGCGTGCGACATTTCGTACTCTCGCCATGTTTTGGTATTTTACAGTTAATTATAAAGTACCTTAGACAAAGTTACACATTCTTTGCAAATCTGCCACTAAAGACTAGTATCGCTTGTGCCTGAGATAAAACACGGACATTTACAAAGCATGGATTCGTGTCCACTGTCATGGCATTCCATGAAAGCCTAAACATCAAACGGAAGTACTGACCTTCACATTTCGCTTCTAACCCTTTAAAGACTGAGAATAGTGTGAACTACACTTAAACATTCAACTCGTACCGCGAAGTAAACACTTCCCGTCTCGGTTATAAAAACCAGTCAGCTGATGCTGTATAGGGAAATAATCGCTGTTTGTTCTGAGATCCACACAAAACACATAAATACACTGTGTGGGCAGAATAATGAATTCTTCAATGTTAAACCTGACGGTGTTTAAAGTAACCGCTAGGCTTTAAAAGGTTCATGATGTACTCAGGCTGTGTTTCGAGCCGGTAATTTGGATGCTTTTTGCTCGCCAAACAGAATGAAGACGGTGCTGCTCCTGGTGGTGACATTGCAACTAGCCCTGACGGCACCACGCAAGATTCCTTACGTGCCTGATGTGGTCTTTCCCCCGGTTCCGGAAGACGGTAAAAGCAATCAGCATCTTGAATACAATACATCACTCTACTGACCATTTGACCGTCACAAGGCGCGCCGCCATTAACAATCACGGTCTCTCCTCCACGGCCTCCTCAATCAGCCACGTCTTTATTCTTAAAGCAAAAAAAAAGCGTTCATGTCATATCTTGAGTGTTGCCACCTGGCAGCGATATGCTGTACTGTATGATCGAGGTTCAACTGTTTCTTCAGCCTCAGTCCGTCCCTCACAGAGAACATAATCTGTTTCAACTATAAAAAGAAACCCCTCTATTTCCAAATTCCCAGTCGAAAACATGCCATCCCATTTCCCTTATACACAATTCAGGCTGTATACAGGGTGATTCATTAGCAAAGATCAATATTTTGGGAGGTGACACTATCGGTAATTGTAAGAAAATAAAAATTCAGATGAACATGTGTTTAATTCTGAATGGTTACAGCAAGCAATTTCTCTTTATTACCATTCACAACGCTTTTGTGTCTGTAGATTCGAACAGCTCTATCTCGGTAACAATTCAAAATTAGACACAAGTTCACATAAATTTTTTTCTCACAATGACCGATACTACTCATACAAAAAAATTGACAATTCCTCTTGAATCACCCTGTATATTCTCCTTTTTCTCCATCCCTTCATTTCTCAGTACTAAACAAAGCACACCTTTACTCATATGATTCTGAATACCACCGCTTCCAAGCGCTGATGCTAATTCGCCAATGTTCACTGTCTGCAGCACGGCTCAGTTCGCACCAGATGCAACTCCTGCTGGACACGAACCCTGACCCGGAAGTGCAACCGGGGCTGTTCCAGGGTGACATGGCGCTCACCAGCGAGATGTACGACTTCTGGAGGGTGGGACTGAGGTGGGACGTGATGCCCGAACGGAAGTGGACCAACAACACGGTTCCTTACGTCATCAGTCCGCTATACGGTGCGTTGAGGGGAAGCATCCGACGGCCATAAGGCGCTGTACCAACAATCCTTTTATTATCGGCGCAGTCAACGACTTAGACCACACACAGTCGAATAAAGTGGCTAAAACGTGAAGCTGAACCTTCACCTACTGCCAAGGTTGAGCACGCGTGGAGCCCCGACTCCACTTCTACGTTCTTAACCTTTTAAAGCCTAGCGGTAACTTTACGTACCACCAGGTTTAACATGCAAAAATTCTACGTGGCGCCCACATTGCATTTATGTGTTTTGTACGGATCTCAGAACGAACAGCAACTTTTGCCTTATAAAACATTAAGAGACTGGTTTTTATAACCGCAGTGGAGAGTGTTTACAGCGCGGTACGCATTGCGTCCTTAAATAAAACAGATACACTTCGTCTTTAAAGGGTTAATTAACCTTTTAAAGCCTAGCGGTAACATTACGTACTACCAGGCTTAACTTTAATGAATTCTGCACGATGCCCACATTCCGTTTATGTGTTTTGTACTTACTGGGAACAATCTGCAAGTTTTACCCTACACGTTATCAAATGTTTGGTTTTTTAAACTGAGGTAGAGTGTTTACTGCACGGTACGCACTGAGTCTATATTAGACAGAATGCGTTTCGTCTTTAAAGTATTAAGAAGACATAACCTGATCATTGCTTCATCTTGTTTTATGCCATGTAATCACCGCAGCTTGTAGCAACTGCCGTACGAGCGATATTATCTGTTTGCAGACACGTCAGACTACGTCACAATCTACAACGCCATACTGACCATCAACATGCTGACTTGCGTCAAGTTTGTTCCGTGGGATGGCAAGGCTAAAGACTTCCTCCTGATTTGGCCGGTCAAGTACCCCCAAGGGTAAGGCTCACTGACTGGTGTAAAGGGGATATCCCTTGCCGCAACATATGGGGGCTCCAGCTTACAGCTTTTATTACAGTAATAACAAACACAGCCTGACACACCGCAGCATATATTATTCTGCACACTGCACCATCTTACTCCAAGGTTGTGCCAATATACTACATGTTTCGGCTCGGCCGAGCCATCATCAGTTACGTGTATAAATGTTAAGAACACGGGTCCTTAATAAAGTGGTACAAAAGCCTTAGTGAAAACTTCACAAATCCACTGATATACACACACACGCACACACATGCACGCACGCACACGCACAGACACACACACACAGAGTTGAACCCGGTTATAACGACGTCCGTTTACGCGACACCTCGCCTATAACGTCAGACATTCTGTGGTACCAATTAAATTCCGCACTGTTAACCGTAACATTATACTAATTGGTTATAAAAACACTCGTTTATAACGACACAAAATATTCAGTCCCTTTCATAACGTTATAACCGCGTTCGACTGTATTAACAAACTCAGTGACTTACTCAGTGTTACGTGTTAATTTGTTCTCTGTAGGTGTTGGTCATATGTGGGGAGATTCGGGGGTCCCCAGGTCCTGTCGCTGAGACCACCGGACGCGGAAGGTCCCAACTGTCTAGGGGGTGAGGGCAGATCAATCCACGAACTGCTGCATGCACTGGGCATCTTCCATGAGCAATCGAGGGCTGACAGGGACCAGTTCGTGGACATACATCCTGAGAACATCATACCAGGTAGCAGCACCACACGGTTCCTCACCGCTAATACCAAGGCCCGCCAATAGACACGATCCTGAGCCAGTTCTATCCACTTCCCATTCTCACGTTTCCCTTTACTAATCAACTAACAGTGGTAGCAGAACCCTAAGGTTCAAAACCGGTAATACCAAGGCCCGCCATTAGACACGATCCTGAGCCAGTTCTATCCACTTACCATTCTTACAACATGTGAGAATCAACTTTACTAATCAACTAACAGTGGCAGCAAAATCAGATGATTCAACACGCCTAACATCAAAGCCCGCCACTGGACACATTACGAGCCCGTTACATCCATCTCAAATCGTCACAATCTATTTCCCCAACATCCATCTTAATGTTATCCTCATATCTCATATCGATGTATAATTCCGAAACGCACCTCAATACGGTGTCAGTAGCTCAGGCAATACAGTGACTACAAGCGGTCGCAGCTTTAAGCTCAGCTGGTACGTTCGTCTAGTGCCAAGAATACGTCCTTTCTGGTTAGAAGACTAATGTTACCATACTCCTGAAGACAAAGCCAACAAGTCCGTCCGAAACGTCGTTAAATTTATAACAGACTACACGGCGTTGCACGCACATTGACACGATAAACTGAAATGTCACACAATTCGTCGGCCGACAACTGATCTCTCCGCCTTTCTTTTCAGAGTTCGAAGCGAACTTCAACAAGGAGAGTTTGGAGAACACGACGTACAGCTTTGAGTACGACTACACCAGCATCATGCACTACGGCCAGTTCTACTTCAGGTGAGGCACTGCGCCATCTCACTCAAAGCTGCGTTCCCACGACTGGTATAATTGACAAGTTCATCAATACCTGTGCACTTCGAAACGAGCCACGTGATATCAGGCGTCCGCCGCGATGTTATCTGCGCTCTTCTGGGGTATTACGCAGCTTCGGATGGTAATCCTTTACCGACGTTTCGGGACAACGTAGCGGTCCCATCTTCAAGGGTTAGGAAGTCGATTTCTTGACTTTTGAAGATGGGTCCGATACGTTGTCCCGAAACGTCGGTAAAGGATTGCAATTCGACGCTGCGTAATACCCCAGAAGAGCGCAGATCTCAGACTACACATAATTCACGGTTGTCCAACCGCGTCGCGGACGGACTTCGGAAACAGTTCCCTGATGACGAGGGCACAGACGAGTCTCGAAACGTCGCTTTACTCGCCATTCAACCATCTGACGCGGCTGCTAGCCCGAGAATATTTATTGAATTTCAGTCGCCATGAAAACTTTAACCCTTTAAAGACGGAACGTAATCTGTTTTATATAAGGACTCAGTTCGTACCGCGCTGTAAACACTCTCCACCTCGGTTATAAAAAACCATTCACTCAATGACGTATAAGGCAAAAGTCACTGTTTGTTCTGAGATGCACACAAAACACATAAACGCAATGTCACCACAATGCAGAAATTTTTTAATGTTAAACCAGGCGCTATGTAAAGTACCCGCTAGGCTTTAAAAAGGTTAATACAAATTACAGTCCACAGTGGCGTTACAAATGAAACGGGCGAGACATGGTCGGTGGTTGCGCGCGGAAATGTGTTGCGCCACCTCCAACTCGTATACCCTGAATATGGAGGTAGATTTTTCTTCCGAAAGGTTGGTACCACCTACCAGAATAACGGTTGTATTGCTGTGTTACAGCAAGGGCACGGACCAGCCTACGATCACACCGAAGAAGAAGGGCGTAAGGTTAGGCCAAAGAAGCGCGATGAGTCACACGGACTGCCTGAAAATAAACGACTTGTATGGCTGCCTGAACAAGTCCCTGCACCACAGGCGGAAATACTACACGCTGTGCAGCGTCATGGGGCTCTGACAGCTTCACGGGGTTAACCTCTGAAACCCCTAAGGCTCATTTAAACAACATACAAAAATCGAATTCCTACCTCACAGAGAACACCGCAGGTCAGTATAAAGACCAACCGTTCAATGTTCACGGAATGTCAGACTCATATAACGCACATAAATCATTTCTCTGGACAAAATGCTGTACTGTATCCTCACAGCACTGTACCTGAGCTAGACAGCTTTACTGCATAGAAACCCTGTACATGTTGGGACATGCTGTGCTCAGGGACGCATGAAGGAGACACCCTGTATAAATGGGACACAGTTACCACTGCAGTGAAAAGGTTAAAAAACCCTGTTCCATCATGCCACTTCTTTGTTACACTCACTTCATCATCATCATCGTCGTCGTCGTCGTCGTCTTTCGAACGGTAAAGTAACTGGTGACAGGAAACCTGGGTTCGATACCCAGTGGGGTAAAATGGCCTAGGCGTGAAGGTGCCAACATCATCTAGTAATGCAATGTCGGAAGCTACAGGCTTTCCTCCACTCCGCCTTACGCCTTCCGTCTGGCGTTTAATTAATCACACTGACATGTTTACCTTCCTTGCTGTTATTTGTATATATATATATATACACACAGTCGAACTCGGTTATAACAACATGAAAGGGACTGAATATTTTGTGTCGTTATAAACAAGTGTTGTTATAACCAAGGAGTATAATGGTATGGTTAACAGTGAGGAATTAATCGGTGTCACAGAAGATGTCACGTTATAGACGAGGTGTCGCATAAACCGATGTCGTTATAACCGGGTTCGACTGTATTTTGGTTGGAAAAATGGAAAGAAAATGACAACTCCGAAGACCTAAACGTAGGTGGGACGATAATATTAAAAATTTTCAGATGTCCCACCCCGCTGTGTTTGTACAATCCTGTTACAATTTTTCTTCAGTCAAGAAGTTGTGACGGAGTTAACAAAAATTGGAACAGTATAATATTAAAATGGGTATTAAAGAAATACGTTGCGATTGTGTGGACTGGATTCATCTGGCTCAGGATAGTGTCCAGTGGCGGGCTCTTGTGAAGGCGGTAATGAAGCGTTAGGACACACAAAATTAACTGCGACCTGGATCTAGGTGTTAACCGACCATGCACCCTGTACAGCAGTTCATGTAGTAAACGTGCGTGGCTTAAGAAAGCACCTCGAGTTTCATGATTCTGCTGGTGGCAGTGAAGCAGCAAGCCTGATCTGTTGGCCCAACAGAGGTTTGTACAATAGCAATGACGACACGGCGTGGCAGCACGCGACCCATGTCGGCCGTTGGTTGTGGGCACACCGTTGGATGTAACCGGTTCACACAATGCAATGCTGCTTACACCTATCGCATCTTCGTAACGCCGCAGGGGGAAATGGCTCCCGTTCGAGCAGAGCATTAACCAACCAGGTACCTACAATTCATGCTGTTTACATCCAGTGTTTTACCACCAGGGCTGTGCAGTCGGTACACAAAAGCTCCGAACCCGACTCCGACTCCTCGATTTTTAAACCTTCCGACTCCGACTCCTCGATGTTTATAACTTCCGACTCAGACTCCTCGATTTTTAAAACTTCCGACTCCGACTCCTCGATTTTTATAACTTCCGACTCAGACTCCTCGATTTTTAAAACTTCCGACTCCGACTCCTCGATTTTTAAAACTTCCGACTCCGACTCCTCGATTTTTATAACTTCCGACTCCGACTCCTCGATTTTTAAAACTTCCGACTCCGACTCCTCGATTTTTATAACTTCCGACTCCGACTCCTCGATTTTTAAACCCCGACTCCTCCATAAAAGCTCAATATGCATTAATAACGGTAAACCTATCAGACGTTTCATCACCACCACGTGAATCATCAGGCTACTGTTTAGACTTATAGCCTATATTTAAGTATAAGTCTAATGGTTACTGTAGCTATCAGGGCTCTGGGGTTGGAGTATCTAGTTAAGGTTTTGGATTGAGGTCGGAGTCGGAGTCGGTACGTTTTTACCGACTCCGACTCTACAGCCCTGTTTACCACTACTGTTATTATCACATTTTGCAGCCAAACTCAAGTTGCCTTTACACTTTGACTTTCAACACGCAGTTCCGGAAAGGGGTTAGTTCAGTCGGTGTAGCGACTGGCTACCGGCTGTGCGGTCCGGTGTTTGAATCCTGGCAGGGATGAAAGATTCTTTTCCTTTGCTCTGGCGCCCAACCACCTCCTATTCAACAGGTACCGGGTGTTTTCTTCCTCCGAGAATAAGGCGGCCGCAGCGTGCTGTTTACCATTCACCTCAATCTAGCTCAAGGTTAAAAATGAGTGGAGCTGTACCTCTACTTCCCCTATACGCCTTTATGGGGTATACAGAGACAACTCTCCCTTCTCTACCTTTGTCATTTTCCGCACGGGATACCAGCGAATTCATCAACTTCTGCTAAACCGGTTTATGATTTCAAACAAACGGTTCTTAGCACTGGGAATAAGACACAAAACAAAAGCAAATGGATCTCAAAAGAAGAGCAAAAACACACAAAACACAGCACATCTTTCAAGCAGGCTGCTTCAGTACATGCAGAACACACTGACTGCACTCATGGCGTATCAACAGAGTGTAACCGGTTGCCATGGAAACGTCTGTCTAGTGACGTGATGAGCTGTACGGGTCTGGGACCAGCCCATTGTCGTAAATCATTTGGCTGGGCGGTCTCCAAGGGTCACTGGGTGTAGAGGGAACTCCCATCTCATCCGCAAGCAACTGCGGTTCATCACAGACAGACCCACAGCGGTTTTGACGGTGTGGCCAGCACATCTTCACGGTAAGTAATTTGTGTTTTGTGTGCGGTACCTTGCAAACTGTAGCATGCTTACCGGGCCCAGTGTTCATGAATTGTTAATAATGAACTGGAAAGGGTCTGGCAGGAAGTGGTCATGGCTTAACTTGAAGCAATGCTATGCCACGTGCCTGGAGGGACTGAGACGAAGCAAGACAGCTCGGTTCAGGGAAAAGAGTTGAATCCGGAACAAAATAAATACGGAATGCTGTCCCGGATATGGGCTGTAGTCTTTGCCACATGGGTGTGAAACGTGGGGGTATTTGGAAACACGGCACGGCAGGAAATATTTGGACACAAGGAGCAGGAACCGACAGGAGGGTGCAAAAAACTGTACAATCAGAAGTTTCATGATTTGTACTGACCACTGAATATTGTCAGGGTGATGAATTTGACAATGATTGGTTGGGAGGCAGTGCATATATGACGCATAAAGAGAAGTCAGAAATACATACACAATTTTAGTTGGTAAACCTGAAGTGAAGAGACCGCTTAGCAGTTTCGGATGTAGGATGTAGAAGTGTTAAGTGTTGACTGGATTCAACTGACTCACAACATAGAGAAATGGCGCGCTCTTGTGGTATCATAAAAGACAGGGAGACCTTCATCACCTCGGAATGTATCAGCTTCTCATGGAAGACACTTTTACCTTACTGTAAAATTACGGGCTTCCAATTAATCTTCAGGTTACAAAGGTACTAATATTTATTGTTATTAATTCTACATTCAATTCCAACACTTCGTTTTTAAAAATAGGCATTTATAAAACGCGGATCCATTTTTAAAACGACGTGTTGGAATTGAATTAGAATTAAAAGAATAAATGTACGTTTGTAATCTGTATACCAACGGGGGTGTCTTGTACTAAGAGTAATCTTAAGGTAATTTTAACAAGGGATGGGAAAAGATGATGCATGGTATGGTAGCAAGTATTCCCCGAATTGTTTTTCTTAACCGTTTAAAGCCTAGCGGTAACTTTACGTACCGCCAGGTTTAACATTAAAAAATTCTACGTGGTGCCCACATTGCGTTTATGTGTTTTGTACGGATCTCAGAACAAACAGCTACTTTTGCCTTATAAAACATTAAGAGATTGGTTTTTATAACCGAAGTGGAGAGTGTTTACAGCGCGGTACGCACTGAGTCCTTATATAGAACAGATACGCTTCGTCTGTAAAGGGCTAAATGTAGTCTTTGAGGCGACAACATGGATGATATAAAAATCCTTCATCCTTAACACCTATTCGGTGACAAGGGGGGGGGGGTTACGGCATCAAAACATCACGCAGGCCCGTACCGCGTAGGGAACACACACACACAGCGTAACTCTGGCGCGTTTGCTCAGTCCTGTTATCTCGAAGATCTTACATGCGAAATAAAATGTGTTTGTTTCTACAACATGCTTTCGAAACGTCGTTTACTCCGATATTTCGCAAGTATCTCTCGAGATGCGTATGGACACGTACAGTATTATCCGTTTTCTTTCTCTGACTATAATCAAAATTTTAGTCCTGCCCAATACCAAGTTTCATGAAAATTCGTTCAGCGTTCTTGAGTTGTCACGGGCGAACTGACATGGCGACCTTAAACACGCCCCGTTTATGTTGCTGACGCACTAAAATGTGGACAATCTTTGCTTTTTCAGTGAAACAATGGCCGACACACTCATGGTGCTAACGGCTGCGATGCTTGCAAGCCTGGGCAACGCACGCAATATTCCGTATGTCCCTGCGGTTGTCTACCCTCCAACTCCTCAAGAGGGTAAGTACGAGCAACATCATCATACAAAGTCCGCACATAACGGTCAAGTTCAGCCTTCTGGAAGTCCAGTGGTCACTTTATGTACCGCCAGGTTTAACATTCAACAATTCTACGTTCTGCCCACACAGTGTGTTTATGTGTTTTGTGTGGATCTCAGAACAAACAGCGATTATTTCCCTATATAGCGTTAACTGACTGGTTTTTATGACCGAGACGGAGTGTGTTTACTGCCCGGTACGGGGTGAATATTTATGTATATAATCCTACGTTCTGCCCACACAGTGTGTTTATGTGTTTTGTGTGGATCTCAGAACAAACAGCGATTATTTCCCTATACAGCATTAACTGACTGGTTTTTATAACCGAGACGGGGTGTGTTTACTGCGCGGTACGGACTGTATATTTATGTATAATTCAGGTAAATTTCCGGCCTTAAAGGAATAACAAAACAAGCAGAATTACCCTGCATGCGGTTCCTTTCATTGTCAAGGTCACATTAACAGCAGCTAAAACGGCAGTCTGACAATGACACACAAGTCCAGAAATCAAACGGATAGCCACTCATATTTTTGGTCATGTCTTGAACCATGTTAATTTGTTTCAGCTCGACTGCATTTGGATGACGTCAGACTTCTTGACGAGATGGGCCAAGACCCTGAGGTGACACCAGGATTATTTCAGGGCGACTTGGCGCTCACAGATGAGGTAATGTTACCGTGTGCGACTTAACAGTGGCAATCCGTGGTCTCGACTTATTCACAACCAGGCCTAACCACCACAATTCGGCATATTCAGGAATGAAATGTACAAGCGCTCTTCTTATGTTGCTTCGCAGGTGAATGGAAAAGAGCGTAAGAATAGGAACACCCCTGTATAAGGTGCCAATCAGTGAACAATAATTGACAGTAATTATTAGCGTATTCTGGGGGGCACGTACCATGGTGAAGGGGGTCCACGTAGCTAAATACTATTAACCTTTTAAAGCCTATCGGTAACTTTACGTACCACCAGGTTTACCATCAAAAAATTCTACGTGGTGCCCACATTGCGTTTGTATGTTTTGTGTGGATCTCAGAACAAACAGCAACTTTTGCCTTATAAAACATTAAGAGACTGGTCCTTATAACCGAGACGGAGTGTTTACTGCGCGGTACGCACTGAGTCCTTATATAAAACAGATACGCTTCGTCTGTAAAGGGTCAATTTGGCAGCTTCTTTTTGTATTTATATTTAATATGCATTTAATCCCTATGCCCATATATTTGTCATCCCTTGCTGTAATGACGTGACGTAAGGATAAAGTTGTCACTATTCTTAGTTAAGCAGAACGACATGAATGCATATGGGGAAATAGATGTACAGATCCACGTATTCTTAACTTCGGGTCTAATGAAGGTGAACAGCCAGTTTCACGCCCTGGCTGCTCTAACCCCTGAATCACACAAACAGGAGACTGGGCGGGCTCCAGAATCAATCTGGGCTCTACAAAAATATCTTGCCTGTGCCAGGCACCGAACCTCCGTCCGTCGACTGTTCAGCCTACAGTCCAGTCACTATGCTGACCGAGCGATGGACGAAAAACAAATCTCATATCGCAGTCTTCTGGACTTGGCAGAACGAAACCAACGTTTCGGAGGAAAACTCCACCTCCATCTTCAAAGAAAAAGTGAAAACGAAGTGATTCCTCTTAAACGTTGAAACTCACGTACCAGACTGCACGGCGTCATGGCCCTAAGGCCGCCACATGCATCTACAGAACCTTTACAGCTGTCAACCTCGTACGCCCACCTTCTTTGCTTCAGATGTACGACTACTGGAGGGTTGGAATCCGATGGGACGTAATGCCCCACCGGATGTGGCCCAATGGGACGGTCCCCTACGTCATCAGCCCGCTATACGGTGAGTGTGACTGTAGGATGTTATGTACATACAGGGTTATTCAAAATTCCCTGATACATTTCACAAAATCGGTACACTTGAACGGCGGACAGGAGTTCAACATGCGACCTCCATTTAGAAAGAGAAACTCTCTAAGTTTGCATGTACATGCTGCGGGCGTTTAGTTTCATCAGTGGCCGCCAGGGGAGCAGGTTGAGTAAAAATGGCGGCGACGGGAACACAAGACCAGGCGCTGCTTCGCTGGCCACCAAGATCACCTGACCTAACGCCATGCAATTTTTTTCTTATGGGGTATGTTACGGACTCTTTCTACCGCCTGTGCCACAGAATCTGTCTGAGCTGTGAGTACGAATTATCGCTGCCATCTCAGAAATCGATCGTGACAAGCTGCAGGGGGTATGGGCGGAAACGCATTATCGGCTTGGCGTCTGCCGTGTCTCAAAGGTCCGACACGCAGAGCACTTATGAAGTATACAAGAATACTTGGGAGGGTTTCTCTTTCCATCCGCACTAGTTCCTAGATAATGGAGAAATATAAAGTTGGTGCGACTTCTGCTACCATGATGTTTATAGTAAGTTTCAAAATAAACTGTTGATACAACACAGAAAGGGTAAGAAATGATCCCTAGTTCCTGTTTTTCACTTAAGTTACAGGGATGTTATTTTATCTGACAACTGGCATCACTACTTCACTCAGGCGTTTTCATGTGACGGCAGGCAGCGTAGCACTGCCCGCTGTTCCAATTTGCCGTGAGCCAGTGCCCACGCGTTTCGGTTCAACATTTTGCAGTTAATTTTCGCGCAGTACCTAAAGGTGCTGGCAATGCTTTCCTTCAGCTCGCAGACATGCGCCACATATAATGTGTTGTTCCTTGAACACCAAGGTTTCGTTAGTTCCGCAAGTCTATAGGAAGTGACTAGCGACAGCTGTGAGATAAAATAATGTCTCTATATAAAATAATGACACTGGTGGTGGTTTATTTACGCTGTGTGTTGTGATGTCACAGACACACCTGACTACGTCACAATTTACAAAGCTATCACAATTCTCAATGCAATGACGTGTGTCCGATTTGTGGCATGGAATGGGAAGGACGAGGACTTCCTGCTCATCTGGCCAGTCAAACAGCCGAAAGGGTACGTCACATAGCAACAATGGTAACCATGGCAAAGGTCAGTCACGAGTGTAGACCAATAAAATGTGTGAGGACTATTTGAGAACTAAGTGCAAAAGGGGTGTTTCCCAATGAAACTATGTCAGAAACGTCGAACAGTCTGCACTGTATGAAACCCAACGGTTCATTACTGTGTTCACAACAGCCTGCCACTGAAGCCAATTACAAAGCAACTGAATCTGATCCAGTTTTAATATTGTCTCCCAGTGTAGGCTGTTCCTGTATGTGCAAGTTTTCTCTTGGCGTTTTGACTAATATGTAACAATTTCTTATGTCTCTCATGCATGCTACATGTTTCGTTGATCTCACTCACCTTCATGTGATCACCCCAATAATATTCTGTAGTGCCTCTGGTCCTGAGGTCGGTAACTCAGGTCAGTAAGAATGGGAAGGGAGGTGCTACTGGTAGGTGTTGAGGGGCACTTACTGGATCCACGTACACTAGGTATGCTGTCACCAACCGATTTAACAAATCCTAAGGCAGAAATCGGTAACTGCCGAACATTACAATCCCAACTCCCTACAGTGAATCAAAGCTAGGGAAAGCCAAAGGAGAAACACTGGACTCTGACCACTAGTAACGCAATACTTCTGCTAGCAGTGCGGGAATTCCTACTGGTTAGGAGCAAGTACAGACTGCTCAAGTGATGGATAATATGAGTAATAATATTTAGACAAGAATTACTGTACAAAATTAGATAGATACAATGGTTACAATAAAACACAATAGGGAGGGAGTGCCAGCAGTAGATAAGTTAGTTGCTCGCCCGGTTTGTAACAGAATTTTGTTACCGCGTTAGCCATAATTTGGAATTTATAAGTGTAGTTGCCAAACCGTTAAATACCAAAGTGCTCGTTCCAATAAGTAGATCACTCAAAATACTTAGAAATTCAACAACGCCACGTACCTTGGAATATCGGCCAGAAACTGCAATCTCTCATGTCATCAACTGCTCGTATCAGGAATTCGAAGCGTCTTGCCGAAACTATGGAACTTTGTGAGAGCGTTTACCTCGCGGCGCTCTCTTAAATAGAGTACACAACTACGCCCGCATGCGTTGCGTCTCACATATTTGTGCATACAGCAACCCGTGGTCATTGACCGCCATACTCAGCTGATTTCCCTCAGGTGGCGTTTTATACTGATTGATAGGCGAATATCCTTGGTGGCTGACAAGTATTCCATTTAAATTATTGAAATTCGGGATGGGTCCTTACTCATTCATTACAATTCCACAAACAGTACAAATCAAGAAGTTCCACACTGTACAGTTTGTTCCACCCTCCTATTACTTCCTCCCTCCTTATGTCCAAATATTTCCCTCAGCACCCTGTTCTCAAACACCCCCAGTCTGTCTTCCTTTTGACACACCCACACAAAGCAGATATAATTACAGTTGGACACTAAGGTACAAAAAATTGCATTTGTGTGCAACCTGACGGGTATCCTGAGAAATCACAAGGAAATGAGAACAGATACCAAATGTGCCGAAGTTGCAATAAAGAATGTTACTATGCAGATGTTGGTCTTACGTGGGGAGATTTGGAGGCCCTCAGATTGTGTCACTTCAGCCACCAGACACAAAAGGTCCCAACTGCCTAGGGGGTGAGGGCCGCACAATCCACGAACTGCTGCATGCACTGGGCATCTTCCATGAGCAATCGAGGGCTGACAGGGACCAGTACATTGATGTCAAGTTTGAGAACATCATACCGGGTGAGTCAGTAGAAAAAGGAAAGAAATATACTGATATGTGCTGCACTCTCACTGCACAAAATATGTTATAGTTTACAAGCCTACACAGAACGTGACAAGACTTTTCCATCCAACGCTCCTGATTCCCGAAAGAACACAGCTTTGTGTGACGGTTCCCAGGCTTTCCCCATTTGTCCTCCTGGTAAAGGCAACATGTAGACAAACATGAATATGCAGAATTGATGGAATGATACTGATAGGGGAAAACCAAAGTACTGAGTCCACCAAAAATCTCACATCCACTGTCCTGGTATTGAACCCTTATAAAATAATGTAAGCTTCATTTCTGTAATTTTAGGCACCCTATGGAAAGATAAACAATGCAAACCTTATGTGGGGGCCAAGTCTCTTTGTGACCTGCTATTGGCACCTATAGCATTGGCCAGTCCTTTAAAAAATTTTATGTGAGACTTTTACCAATGTTATGCACTGCTGATCCATAACAAAATACATTTCATTTAAGGCCACAAACAAATAAACAAGCTGAAAGTAAGTTTAATAAACTGGAAAGAATGCCACAGGGAAAATCATATTATACTGTATGGGATGCACCTTTACCAGCCCTGTGTGTTCTGGTTACACCAGGAACATGCAACTGTTGTATATTTTCAAGTCTGGTCACTGGAGGCGTTCCAGTGCTCACTTCTAAGTCTCTTCTGCTTGTGTTGACAGAGTACCGAAATAACTTCAACAAGCAGAGTCTTGAGAACACGACTTACAACTTTCAGTATGATTATGACAGCATAATGCACTACGGACAGTACTTCTTCAGGTCAGTACTTCTCTCATTATGGACTGGGCAAGTACAAATTTTCACCGCATGTCCTGCACAGGAATTTTACACACTGCACGTGATGTAAAAGGTAAATGCTGTGTTTACTACCGCAGTTCTAACAGGGAACACACAAACATATTAGAAAATTCACTTTGCACTCTTACCAATACATATGTCACACATGACTGTTACAGCCGGGTGCTAGCACTGCAGTATACTTTCTGGATGATTCAAATCCCCATTCCCAGTCTCTTTTTAATCGCCTGAGGAAAATATACCTTTACTATATGCTGTAATACTTGCATGGAAAGTAATTGTATCCTGGTTGGACAATAGGTTATCTTGTTTGTCACTGTTAAAAGACTGTTATCTTTAGCTCACTATCTTCATCACATGAGTTACCGCGTAACACATTTGGAAGCAATCTCTACCATTATCGCACATTTATGTCAGTGACTGCACCCGTGTTTTGCAATTTGCAGTGCGAAACCTCTTGATTGTACTACCAGTCAGTAAGTTTTGTTTGTTACCGTCCCTGATGTGTCAGTACACTCACCATAACTGCAGCACTATAATATACTTGTAAGACATGCATCATTTTATGGACTTTGAGCTTTGTATCTCCCTTTCCAGCAAAGCAAGAGATCAGCCTACAATTATTCCCAAAAAACAGAACGTCAGACTGGGACAGAGGAAGGCCCTGAGTAAAACAGACTGCTTGAAGATTAATGACCTATATGGATGTTTGAATAAATCTGTTTATCACAACAGAAAATATCGTATACTGTGTGACAGCCTGGGATATTAACACACACTGCACTTGTTGCATATTGGCTTCCATCTGTTATTGTGAACGACATAGTACTTCATATCATCAGTCTGTAAAGTGATTACAGTGAAATTGTAAGAAACTAACATGGATATCATTCACAAGTAAGTACAGAGATTGTACTGTGAGTTGGGACACAGGACAGTGATATATCTTGTGTCAGGGTATCAAGGCTTGCTGCGAAATTATGTTCTATGTACCACAGTCAGTTTTAACAGTCCCCTGTAGATGGCTACAGAATGACAGTAATGGGATTATAAATGTAATTCCTCTGAAACCCAGAATTTGTTAATACCATCAGACGACAGATGTTTACAACAGTGTGGCCACATAAAAGAAATGGATAAAACAATACAGAGAGGGGCATTAGCATTAAAATGCAAAGGAAAGAGACCTATGGGATGACCCAGAACAGGAGGGTTTGATGATTCAGCCAGGTACTGGAAAATATCACAATGACAGTGAAGGGGCAGGAAATCTAACACAAAAGCTTGAACAAACAGACTGGAGACATAACGCGCATCAGTCTGTATGAAACACAGATGGTGTTAAAAGAAGACACAGTGTTCAATAAGACAACTGCTATACCAGATTAAATAAGAGACTGCACCTGGTGACTCATGTTAACTTGCATGATCTGTTACATATTTTAATTCTAAAAAACACACTTTCAAAGCCATCAAAACTGACATTTTGTTGAATTTATGTAAAATATATTCATAAAAAACTCCATACTTCCACATATTGTATATAACTCAAACCAATTCATCACTCACCTTGCTGATCTATCATCACTTTTTGCAGATTCTGTGTCAAAAACAGCATTATACAAACCTTGTATCATTTCTAAGCATAGTCTTAAAATCACATCATTCAATTATCATTTCACCGTTCCAGTAAACGCACTACTAACATCACTCCAAGGGCCCATATAATAGCCATAAGCAGTTGAAACATACAACAGGCACTCAACAGCAGAAGAAGATGAAGAAGAAGAAGAAGAAGAAGCAGAAATTGCAACCGAAATTATACAGTTCACAATTTTGCTATTCTTATCTCTCACTGATATTTAACACAAACAAGATACAAAGCCCATATTTTATGTGACAAATATCATTTGTCCCTTCCCACTGCCATAAGCCAACATGAAGTGGCAACAGAGAGTTGTCAGATAAAATAATGACTCTGTACACAGTCTTGTTAAAATTTCTTTCAGTATCACCCAGTGACAGAGACTCTTTTTAATGGACCCAACTGAATGGACACCTCTATACCTGATTATGAAAGCAGGCCCTGTTTCATAACAGTATTTTTGAAAAATTCCAAAATAAGTCACGTTTACTGCAACGCACCACTGCCATGAACACTAGGCTAGCTTAAAGGACATTGTGTTAGCACAGCTTTCATACATTTTACACATATGTGTCTGTATCTGGACTTAAATACAGAAATTCCACATGTGTCTTACTTTCTCTCTTCATTGCACATCGCCACTCCCACTGGTTGCTCTACTGAGTGTCCACACATACCTCAGCTTCAGCTCTATGTCCTGTACAGTCATGGCAGTATGTACGTCACTCCCATCCAGGAACAAAGCAATGCAAGCCCACGTGTACTTCAACTGACATCATGGTGTGCTTCATCAACTGATGAATCCTGCATATCCTCTTCAAACCGAACGGCACTACTGGACGAGTGGGTCTCACTGCAATCTGGTGTAGTCACAGAATCCAGAGTAACTGCAGAGACATCAACGTTATCCAGAGGCACTAACGGTGGCACGTGTTTTGGTGCACCTGAGGGAAAGAAACAACTGTACAGTGTTTATTCACCATTAAGAATGCAACAGGATTATCAGGATAGGTCCAAACAGAAATGGAAACATCAGCTTCTGGTCTATGCTGATGTTTGATTAGGCAGAAACATGCACATCTTAAAAAGAAACACTGGATCTATTACACCTAAGTAAGCAGCCTGGTCTAGAAGCAGACACAGTGACAACCAAGTGTATGTTCAGGCTGCATCACCAGGGTGAAAGACAGCAGCATTTAAGTATTTGGAAATTATACTAACAAATCAAAGTTGCGTGCATTCGGACATCATGAACACATTAAACTAAGGGATTGCTGGCCATCACTCAGCTTGCAATCTTTTGTTTTCCAGTCTCCTATTTAAAAACCATAGTGTATACATCATTATGGCGTAGTAGCATTAACCCTTTCACTCCGCAATTAAATCCCCCGGCGCGGGTCCCCCAGCCGAGGTTTTTCTCTGGGCATTTAATTTCTAACGCTTGCTCTTAGATAAAAAAAGCATATCTCATAGACTTTTCATTCAAATTTAATGAAAAAAAATATCGCAGTGTGTTAATGAATTGGTGAATTCGGGGAAAAATATTCACAACTTTTTACAGTAAATTTAGTCCTGCAAATTACATGCATTATATAAAATGTGCGGTAAATATTTTATTACTCACATAAATCTGGTTGCTGCACAAGATCCATGGCACCTTTGATCACTCTTCTATCATTACACACATACACATTCGCCCGCACTATTTACACAAATTAGTTTTCGTGTGATAATCCGCGAAACAAGGCGCCACGCGTGTGTTGCACTCATGTCATCAGAGTCGCAGCACGAGTCTACCTAACTACACTCTCATGTCATGTGTGTAACCTGATTCGGCACACAGTTTATAATTTCGGTGTCGAAACGTTCCCTTTTTATGGAAATGTACTGTCTGAATATAACTCTGCCTTTGAATTTTACAATTACTTTGTCCACTGCCAAATATTCCGAGGGGTTATAGAATTTAGCATAAGCCTGGTTGAATGTTTCAAAAGACTGTCTTTATTTTCCATGGCCGGTCATATCCCTCGCCTTGGTTGGGTCTCTTTCAGTCTCTAATGGCTTGGGTTATCAAGCCTTCGTGACGATGGCAGGAAGTCGCAATGTTTGTGTCTCTAGCCACAGCTGGCGCAACGTAAGCGCTATGTGTGAGAAACTGTACGGGTTCATCTTTTGAAGGTCATTTGTTGGGCTGGGTTACTACCTCGTGGCTTCGCTGTGAAAAACAGCGGACACAATTTCCTCCTCCTCCTCTTCCTTCTCATGTGGTCCGTCATTTTTGTTATTGCTACTGCTTGCTGAACACTGCCCGGTCTGTTACAAAGACGGTTTTGTATTCCTGTGCCCTCATAAATCTAATACCCTTACTAACGACCGACTTATATTATGAGAGCAAAACAGATCTAAGCCTACGACATAAATGCTGTGAAAAATTCCACGTATTTCAAGGGTGAACATGACATTTTTACTATATTAGGCAGCTGTGTTACAGATTTCTGCCACACAACTCCTACAGAATGCCCCAGAACTACAACAGACACGCGTGTGAGCCCTCCTGTAACTGTACACTTAGATTTTTATGGATATCTCCAGCATTTTTGTATGAGTTCAGTCTGAAAATACGTGTTACAGTACGCCACTGAAAACCGTTCAGCCGTCAATTAGTAACTGGCTTCATAGCACACTGTTGATACTCAACCCACACACAACTCTAGTGCGACTGATAAACAAAACACTCCTTTTCCAGAACGGTATTACTCAGCCAAGAAATGCGCAGTTCACCAATGTGTTGACATACATATCGTGACTGTTGGAGGCCTTACAGGGGTGGACAGGGAGCATTTATAACTGCACACACCGGCTCTCACATTCAGGGGACATACCACACAGAAATCCTGAGAGGTGTGTGGGAAAGGGGTGAAAAAAATGCTTCCAAATTCGACACAATATTGACGACGACTGAGGGCGTCATTCGTCCCAGACAGACCGTTTAAATGCCCCCTGCGCGACTACGACAGTCGCCATTCGTAGTTAAAGGGTTAATATTTTATGCTGCATGATACGACAGGCAGTTGCAAGCACAACTCGAAGCCTACTTTCCTACTGCATGGGGTGTTTAGATATGTAGAACGAAAATTATGAAGCACATCCTTGGATGTCCTGCGGTGACACAATGTTCATACGCATCCTGCAGAAGCTGGTAGACCGATTCAGAAGTTTAAATGTAGTGGGACAGACAGACAGCAAGGTTATCTTGAAAGACTACTTTTTCCTTGCAAAGCAATTGTAAAAAGTGACTATTAGCTTCACCTGTCTGGCTGCAGGGAAAAACTCAACTGCAAACAGATGGATTTGTCTGAAAACTGATACTGAGGTTACAACTGTCCTGTGGTTGCTACGGTTACATGAAACTGCCAGAATGTTCCACTCTGCAGACATTTCCAATCTTGTTAGAAAGGACGGTAAAGCAAAAGGTGATGTTTACATGTAAATGCACATATCCATCCAAATTCCAGCCTGCCACAGCAATGCAAATGTTACAGAGACGTCTGGTACATAAGCATCCTCCAACAGCATAACATCTTACCTATGCATATTATCACAGAGGACTGAGTCAATACAAATACACTGACGCTAATAATACCTCGGTATGGGGGCGTGTCTTCTGCTAGCTGTTCAATAACGTAGGTCAGCATTGTTGTGCTGAATGTATCATCTCGACATATGCCCAATGCCTTGTGAAATGCATCAACAGCTTCCTCATTGTTGCCAATCAGTGCATGCACAAAACCCATAGCAGAATATGTTGATGGATTCAATGGTGACAGAACTAGAGCCTGCAAGGAAATGCATCAACTGACATGAAATATAGTGACATTGCAGCATCAACTTTATCGCAATCAACAGTATGCAAGTCTTAGCCAAGTTGCTGGAAATTAAGATTGCAGTGTTATGAAGCCTGAAGCCACCCAGTCTGGTAGACATTCCTGAGGAACCTGCTGCCTTTATCTTTAGGACAGAAGAGTGAGCTGTACAGGACAGAACTCAGTGACAGGTAAAGATAAAGCAATCCCATTACAGGCCTGGACATGCCCTGAGGGTTCCAGGAGGTTGAGGTTCCCAGATTTCAAGACAATCGGCACATGAAGGTGGTAAGGTTGTCAGCCTTATGCACTGGCCGCCTTTACCCCCCAGGAAATATTCCTGGTACTCATTTGTGTGAGAGGCTGAGTTGACCCCAGGGCCACAGTGCGACCGGAAAGATTATGTCAATGAAAAATTCCAATGACACCATCAGGAATCCAACCCGCAAACTTCCGGCTTGTAGCACAGTGTCCAAACCAACTGCGCCACCGCGTGCCCCAAAGTCAGTGACAGGGAAAGGAGAATCAGTACTACAGCTAAAAGCAAACCAAAATGGGCAGTGTGTTCCAAAAGACTGGTACCTGTTTACAAAATTACAGTGCCACATCCAGAATACAGTAACACTGATACTTGTTTATGACATCACATGACACGACATGTCAGAATACAGTAATCTTTCTCCACCTGATTTGTTTTCGCCCCATCACCCTTCCATGAACTACACTGTGACATTCAGTGGCATTCCAAGAATGATTAACAAGAACAGCAAACAGACACACATCAATCAATCATGTAAAATTTCCAGTGTGTTGTCACCACATTAAGGGAAGAACACAGGATGACACGTTGGAACACAGGGAACTAAGGCCACTATTTGCACCTAGGAGACTGAAGTGACAAGGAGATGGAAGCAATTTTATGAGAAGCTTCATGATTTGTACCCTTTCATTATTATTTGGGTAATAAAATTGTAAGAGACAAGGAGGGGAAAGCATTTAGCACACATGGGAACATGTGGTACCCACACAGCAGCACTAATGCCCAAGGGAAAGTACGCAGTATCCATGAGACAGCACACAGTACCTGTGGACAAAAGAAACTTGTACAAAGCTTTGGTCAGACTGCAGAAAAGAGACCTCTTGGAAAATATGCATGGAGCTGGGTTGACATAGCAAAATGGATGTTACAGAAAACGGTGGGAGAGTTGGTAATGGACTAATATGCTTCAGGATATGGACAAGTCGCCAGCTGCTGCACACAAGGAAGAATGTTTTGGCTTTGTAACAGGTGGCCAACTACTCGCACCTCAAAAAGTATATGTTCTCACTATGTACCAGATTCTCACCTGGCGGTGATATTCAAGTGCCTTATCATATTTCTGCAGTTTACGATACGTGTGACCAAGGTTGTTTAGGAGAGGCTCCCACTTGTCAGGCAGAACCGGCTCTTTGATGGCCTGCAGACGGGAGAGTGCCTCTGAAAAATGGCGTTCCGCAGCTTCGTAACTGAAATGCCAGAAATGTCAGCCTTTAGAGTGCATTTTCATGTTTACATGAGAATTTATGACACAGCAACTACAGGTACCAGACTGTGCCATTGCTCAAACAGTTAGTTGCAAGCTTCTCACTGCAAAGGCCCAGGTTCAATCCTGGGGTAGTTAAAAACAATGGAGAAATCACCAACAAAATGCACATTAAGTTTTATTTCTCTATTTTATGCTAATTCAGCCCTGCATGCGTCGACCCTTCTGGGCCATCCCCAGGGAGATTCTCAAGTAGTACACTATATCACCATGGTAGATGGTTGTCTTACTGCAGCTGATTTTTTAGTTGTCCGTACTTGTAACTTGTGTATGTGTATGGAGAACTAAGATAACCAGCTACAATAGGACAACCATCTACCGTGGTGATACAGTGAACTGCTTGAGAATGTCCCTGAGGATGGCCCAGAAGGGCTAAAACACATAGGGGTGAATTAGCATAAAACGGAGAAACAAAACTTAATGTGCATTTTGTTGGTAATTTTCCCATTGTTTTTATGATCTAGGGCACAGAGACGAAATCCTGGGGTAGTTAATTTATGATTTCCAGTAGACAAAGTGGCAGGTTTTTCTCTGAGCACTTAGGTCTTTTATCCTGACAGTGAGCACTACACCGATGCTTTGGTTGCATCTCGCTTTTGTAAAATGGCTGGCAAAAGAGACTTAAAAATGATCAAAATAACAGAACGCAAGGTAAACTCACTCATGGTTCTGAAAGCAGATGACTCCCATCTCATGCATGACAAATGGATCCTGAGGCGCTATGCTCTGAGACTGCAGGAAGAACTTGTCTGCAAGCTTAACATTGTTGGTCAACCCACACTCCAAGCCGATGTACAAGAGTGGTAAGTGGCAACTGCAACAGGAAACAGCTTCAGTACAGTGTGGGCAAAATGAGACATTCACAGGCCTCACAGACTCTCCGTGCAGCAGTGAGGTAATCAAAACAACAAAATCAAATCATATGAAAATTCCAGATGGCATACAGGCTAGTCCTGATTAATGTCAATCAATGATATCAACTGACCAGTTCAAATAAACTGATTAACTACAACTGATTTGTAAATTCTGATGTTCTCACAGTGGTATAATCAAGCACACCAGTCTTATTGGGATGTGTCACAGAGCCACTGGGTAAGTGGTGAAGGAATATATCCCGATCTTCTATGTTCATAATATCACACACACAATTACTTTGGGATGTTCACACAATCTGAAGGTTCAGTACCATGATTACAGCAGCCCCAACCTAATCATATATATAAATGTATTTATAAATGTATTTCAATATAATGTATATTACCCTTTCATGAGTTGTGAGGCCTTGAAGTACGCCGCCATGGCCTGGTCATGTTCATTCTCTGCTGCAAATGAATGTCCATAAGCAAGCCATGCCGGTGAGAACAGCTTGTCTAGCGTCGTTGCCTTCCCCAGGTATCTCCGTGCTGGGTCACTCTTTCCTGCAATAAATCCGAAGTTCCTCTGAACACACGATATTTATATCAGAACCACTTTCTGTTTCCGGTTAACTGCTTCAGGTACAGGGACTGCAGAACTTACACAAGGCAGAATTTGTCACACACAGACTACAGTGGGACTGGCATGACACAGTCGGCACTGTGATTACACTATGGGCTGATTGATCTGTAGTCAATTCCTGGTAGGGCTAAGAGCTGTTTCTCTTCTCCACTGACTGTGGGACCCACCTAGCCTCCTACTTGATGTCTTCTGGGGGTTCCTTCACCACGGTAAAGTGGCCAGGGCTTGCAGTTGACCACCCACCTCCATTTAGCGCAGAAGTTAAGAATGAGTGAAGCTACAATTTTGTTCCTCCAATACACCTTCATAGTATGCCCAAGGACTTTACCTACACTACACACACAAGTCTGAAGGATGCTAAGGATGTTACTGCTCAAGGCTTCCTTCCCCCTCTGTGCCTCCTACAGCTGTCAATCAGCTCAAAGTGCTTGTTTATAGCCTCAGGCCAAGGAAAGGATGCCAATGCTTCAACCCTCATGTGGTGACACATTCCTATATTCACACCTCTAGTCATGTAGCCATTCTGTTACATGGACGCTGGCAGAAATAACCCTCGCTAATGACAACACTCTCAGCTGGTTGACATAGGCCAGAGGGGACTACAGGGGAATACAGCAGTACACAAGAAGGGAAAGCCTCGAACATGGCTGTCCCCAACATCCTGGACTTCTCTCCATGAGCTCAATCATGCAGTTATCACTACCAACACCTGTGTAAACAGAATGGCTGGATGGCTGCAGAGGAATCAGGGAAGTACTGGGGAAGGAGAAGTGCACGTTCACATCCCTGTGCACTGATATATTGTATGTTACTCATTCAATGCACTGATAATAACTAATTTATAATAATTCACTAACAAATGCATGATCTTGTATTTACAAAGTTATATTACATTCGAACATTAAAAACTCCCACGTTTCCATCGCTGTGGGATCATCATCAGGGAGTCTGCATATCAGATCATCTTGTCCAGAATATTACATAACTACTTTGCAAGTTGTACCATGTAGAAGAAATGAGAAGTAAACTGTAGGTCACTCCGTGTAGAACAGACGTATATAAAAGAGAACAGGGAACTATGACATACAGTGTTTCGGGGCAGTTTGTGTGTATGATGAAATCTGGCAATGTGTAAATACGAGATCGTGCATTTGTTGGTGAATTATTATAAATTATCCTTCTGCATCCTCACAACAGCTCCTACTGGTCAAACTCAGGAATTCTCTTGAGTGGGAGGCTGAACAGTGACACTCGGGTACTTACAAGAAGAGGGCACGAAGTTTACATGTGAACCCCTGAGGTTTTCAAAATAAGCTTCTACTGTGATAAGTACACTACCATTCTGCAAGGCCCTAAAAACATATGAGGCCATGTCTGTGCACCATGCTTACCGATCACATAATAATAGCAACCAACAGCATACCAGGAGATGGCCATCTCAGGGTACAAGTCTACCAACCGATGTGCAAGGTAAAACAATTCTGAAATAACAATTCAGTATTACCAACTTCGCACACATGACAGCAATCATAATTTAAAATTGTGTGTCTGTTGTACATGTAGGATACATACTTAAAAACATAATTTATTCCTCAAAGGGGATTGATTCCATTTGTACTTCTGTTAAGCAAGGTATTATCTAAACGAAGTTCCTCCCCCCATACACCTCCATGACGAGGTGCTTATTAAAGCACCAGAACAACCTTGCAGTCAGTAGATTTAAAAGCTATACTGAGTTTAAACCTTACAGAGCAGAAGGCACATAAAACAATACACCACCAATCCCAATCGTGTCAGACATTACTGTTTTAATGTCTAAATCGTGTTACACGTTCTACTACATTTCTGGCCATTTCAACCTCTTACTTCATTTTGGGTTCCAGTACAGAAAAACTGTCAGACTGAGGTCTCAGTCCTTTGTAACAAGCAATGTCTCTGTGCATAACGAGCCCACCTCTCTCATACTGTTGATAATCGCACTTGATGATGGCTTTATGAAGAAGAAAAGCTGACATACATCGCGTGTTTTAGATATCAGAAGGTACATTTCAAAAGTTGGGATTGACAGTCACCTCTTTTATCCACCTTTTCACTCACCACAACAGGGCGTCCCATCCTAAACTTACAGAAGAAAGTTAAGGCTTGGAATCACAGAAACTGCATGCTGAATGGGTCATTGAGTAAACGAACAATAAAACAAGGGTTTAACCTTCAATAGTCAGAGATCGACATTTAAATTTTAGCACACTCTTTATGTAAAACACGTATATTATATGAACCAAAAAAGATAAAATTATGAAATACATGGCATTTTGTGTGAAAAAGAATGCACATTGCACAGCATGTTTTAAAAATGCAGTAAGTACCCTTGCTGCTTAAATATATAAAATACGTTTTTTGGTGTGCTGCTGCAAGCATGTCCTGCATATGGGACACTAGTCATTTACAGGTTTAACTGTACCACAGAATGCAGCTTTATTCTCCCACATATCACTGAACTTAGCAATGCAGTCACACTTACGATTAGCTTTCTTGAGCTCTACCAGGCAGCTAATGTGAACAGGCAAACAACTGCTGTGGTAAGGATCCTTCTTTAGTACACTGCAACACAACATGAACATAACACGATCAGTGCACAAATGAAACTTGACTGACTGATTGAGTTACTCCAATTGCACCTCTGCTGGAATACGGGAAAATAACAAATAAATTTGAGTATGGGTGACGATATGAGATGATGAACAGCATGGATATCAGCATATCATGTGTCATCACTTCTGCTGAATGTGTCTGTTAATTGTAAGCGTACACATCTACAATCCTGTTAACACATGGACGATATTGTGGGAAACTGCATGAAAAAACAAACATGCACAATATCACCAATTATGTCCCACTCTACACAAAACAAAGATCAAATCACACTTACTCTTCAGTGATTTGGCTGCACTGCTGGTAATTACAGTTGTAGTAGTGGCGCTCAGCCTGTGCTACGGCCAGGTCCAGGTTTGTAGCGAGGGCAGGTGGGGGAGGTGGCAACAACTTGCTTGGGGCATGATACTTCTTCAGCTTGCTCTCATACAGCAATAGCAGCAGCTGTTCCTCTGCAGTGACACACTGCTGTGAAAGGGGTAGTGACTCCAGCAGTTCGTGTTCTGAAATGCCACAAATAGCATTACATTCCTGAACACACGGCAGCTGGCAACATGGAGGCCTCAAACTTGGAAATGGAGGAACCCCAATCACTGTTGCGTACTGATACCGTGAACACTCCAAAAACTGGCTATGCTCCAGAACAAATGAATTTAAAATTCGTGCCAAGTTATTCCAGGTCCAACATATGGCTTTTGAATTGTTCTGGTAATATCTCCTCAGACGACACATCGTAAATAACAACAGCTAACGCAATACACTTTCATTTTGGAGGCAGAATACTCACTAGACATTGGATTAAACTGGCCATTACAACCCTGCCCCTAGTAAATTTGGATCTCTACATGCAGAAGCTACTGATAGTGTCCACACATACACAAATTATAACGTCAACATTCACTCTCCTATAGGAACACAGCTGACTACTCAGAAGACGTAACTGTAACAAATTCAAATCTTATGTAACCCATATTCCAAGCAACAGATTGATTATACAGTACCTGAACCAACAACCTGCACTATCAATAATAAAGAATTGTCACTCATGTTCCTCTTACACCAACCAGACAACACAGCGTATGTACATTCATTTTATACACTAAAACCACCGCAACTCAAACATCATGTGCACAAAACTAAATGAATTCAATTTTCGTTAATTTTTCAGGACATCCCATGTGAATGGAAGCGATAAAATTGACATAAATGTTTGCTGGCAATGGAAGATAACATATTGTTTACAGTGGTAAAAAATATCTGTTAACTGATTTACAATTTAAACATGTTAGTAATTTTAGTTAACAATACTGTATTTCAACAAAAAACACATACACATTCGACAGAACTTACTGTACTTGTACGCTCTTGTATATATGTCCTTGATGACAAGCTTGCACAGATCAAAACATGTAGGAGAAACATAAGTGACAAATGATGATTATTTATTACTGACTGTGCAATTTGTTGGATCAAATACTTAGTGGCAAATTCAGTTTTTATTTCTCAGTGTTGTGTTACCTTCTTGAGCAGACAGCATCTGATGCTGGACAAGTGCTTCAAACGCTTCATAACAGTGCACGTCGCACCGCAAAGCTTGCTTGTAGCAGTCGGCAGCCAGCCCTCTGTTATCCATTGCTTCATAAACTCGACCTTTCAGAAAAAGAATTGAGCTGGTCAGCTGGAACATTGATAAAAGCAATTGTAATTGTACTGTTTCTATCTCTGAAACTTTTAAATTACAACCTTCTGGGACGTACTGCTGTGTGGTCTGGTAGACTGGCACAAGCATTTTGGACAAAGCTGCTACTTCTATATGTGGCATACAAAAATAAAGGTTTCCTACTTTTAACTGCAATACACTGAAATAAACTGCATGCACGCTATGACTCCCCACAAACTGGCATAGTGGCGAGTGCTCACGCTGCCTGCTGTTGTGTGACACAGTCTGAATGAGGAGTGAATGTGACTTGTCAGTTAAATCAGGGCTGTGGAGTCGGTACACAAAACCTCTGCCTCCAACATCTCAATTTTTAAATCTCTGACTCCTTCATAAAAGCTCAATACATAATAGTAAGGGTAAGCCTACTAAAATAGTAAATGGGATCATAAGACATTTCATCACCACCACATGAATCTTCAGGGTACTTTTCAGACTTACAACCTATATTTAAGTATCAGTCTAAATGATTATTGTAGGTAGTATCTGTTTAAGACTTTATATTGAGGTCAGAGTCAGTACATTTTTACCCACTCCGACTCTGACTCCACCGAAATTCATTCCGGCTCCGACTCCACAACCCTGGGTTAAAGTAATGTTCCCACATAATGTGAACTGTCACTTCACGAGCTCAAACATATTTAAGGCATCCTCGATAAATCAGATTTATTCAACAGCTTATAAATGCAGTTAACAACAATGTATTGCTACATTTTAACAAAATACAATTTTGTTATCTCAACAAGTAAAACAAAGCAAGTAGAAAGGTTAAGATGATAATTTTCTGAAATGAAACACTACTCTGTATGTTAGATAGGCATCAATGATTTTGAGGAACAAATTGCCTATATTTTCTTCTCTTCTACCCTACAATGGAGTCAGTAGTTTCATTCCACACGATGTTACTTATCTACCCTCTTTACCCTGAAAATCGAGGTAGCACTTGCCTCTGAAGTGTTGGTAGCTACTTACAAAACCACATGACACAACATCTTAGAAGATCATAGTCTTCAAATGTAACAGTACCCTACCTGAATCTGTTAAAGGGACTTACATTTTTATAGAAAACTGTTATCTAAAACATAACTTTCATCTCCACCTTATGAAATTTGGTGTAAAGCGATGTGACACGAATACTGTAGAGCAACCCCACAAAAGAAGGAATTCAACGCATGTGGCTTACATTAGGTGTGATATCATCACAGCCCGCTGGAATACTGGACTCAAAACTGGTGCACGTGTTAGAAAATAAAGTCCCTTCTTGTTCAACATCAGTCAGGACTTGCAGGGCCTCTGTGAACTCCCGTGCCTCAAGCAGACAGCGAACAGCCAGGTAATAGCAGAGCATGTGTGTCTGAAATAGTTTCATGGAAATTCAAAGCAGAACTTCATAACTTTATAACACCAGTTCATGTTCCCCTGTTTAAGATTTCATCATCATTTACGATCCAGTTGTAGGTACCCAGATTGTTACTGTTACATTCTCCCAATTAAATCTTTCCTAAGGAACCTAACGTACAGTAGTGTGACATGTTACTTCCACAGTATTACAGCACAGTTGGCAAATGGTTACTCATAAATGCCTTGTAGAACATTTACATGCGTAAAGAAACAATATTTAGTAAATGTGCAGGTATATACCTCAGTTTGTGCCCCGCTATTTGCTTCTTTAAAAAAGAAGCCCATTTACTAATAACATGGCATCACAGCCCACGAGCCTTGAATCTATTTCTGTACTGTTTATGTATGTTGGCAACGACTTTGGCATCTGTGACCACCCTTTAACATAGCAAGAGAAGAAAGGATATGGGACACCAGCAATGCAGCATGAAGGCATGTATTATGATTACACTTGCATAATCAGTTACACATACTACACCTGTTGATGGTACAGTAAAGGCAAAGTTGTCCTTCTGTACACTACCAAGGCATATGGAGGAATGGTGAAAGTATAAATACATTCATTGTTAACCTCAGCACTATATGGAGAAGAATGGTCAACATCACGTGCCAGCTGCTTTACACCTAGGGAAACAGCCCCTGGTACCGGGTTACTAAAAAGCTGGATTGGCCCCACAGCCAGCCCATAAACTTCACAGACGAGAAAAACATCTCTCCCCTGCCTGGAATTGAAACAGGCTGTCCAGCCCATAGCCTAATCACTATACTGATGATGTTCTACCGATTCCATCTTATCACCAGAAACATAATAGTCTCTAGAATGGTTAGAAACGGAAACACTGTAAACAATTAACTGTTACAAACAAGAATTAACTATGCCACATTACTGTAAATCAGCGCGCTACAAGTGTTCTCGAGCTACAATCATTTTAATAATTTCGTCACACACAATGGCGCACAAAACCTAACTTCGACCTTACCTTCTCAAGGCCTCTGCTTCGAATTAAATGTGCAGCTCGGTGGTACTGCTTCATGAGGAACATGCACTGTCCCAACCAGTACACATCTCGAGGATCTCCTTTACTTAACCACACTACCTTATCTGCCCAGAATAACGCGGCACTGTACAAGTGCTACAACAAAAGGTCATGTGTCCACATAAATGACAAGTAAACAGAATACAAATATTATGTACCTCCCATTATTACATACTGTAATTAGGAGTCTGTTATGCTTACCAAGTCAATGTATGATTTAACGAGCCGACGGTATTTCTCAATATTAATGCTTTGTTCGGACAATGATGTACCTTCACAATCTCCCTCCATATTCACTTGTTACGGTTCGGCGCTGCCAACATGCAAAATTCGCAGTTACATTACTCAAACGTAGTATTTGTATCCACGGATAACAGCGCATGAGCTTGCGAGATTGGAGGTTTTATCACACTTGTAGTGTAAGTTCTACGAAATTTCATTGAAATTAACATCACATTCCAGCAATGGCAATATTCAAGCTCATTCTTCATCAAAGTGTGTATCCAGGGTAACAGTCACAGTACGTATGCGAAATATTTGTGACATTTTATTGCGGTGCGTACAATGGAATCCAATGGAAACCACGCCCGCGCGTACCTCTGATCCGTGGTGGAAGTGCATACAGTGACCAGAGGTGGTCGTTATCTCTGTTCTATCGTACAGTGTAGCCCACAGATCATCTTGTGTGGTCTGTCTGAGTAGACGACCACAGAAATGTTCGAAACATGTGTGCCAGACAGGGGTCAGAGTTGGTTCCGGAGGGTGCTGTCGCTTTGTAAAATAGTATGAAACTCACGCCACTTAGGGCGCACACACATTTTGCGATTATCCCTTTTTACATAAACCAAAACATCGGATATTAAACCACGCAAGCTATAAACGCATGGCTTTAGCCCACCCATTCACTTCAGCAACCGTCTGACTTTAAAGATGTCTAATATTCGAACTTTTCTATGAAAATAGGTGCATGGTTGGCGTACATAATTACGTTGGAAGTTTCTTGAAGGCGGAACGAGTTGTGCCACTCCCACGGACAGGGCAGTTCACAGCTTTTCAGCCACAACAGAATGCTCCATTTCTCCGATTTCACATTTCCAACGCTGACAGGATTGCCACATGATCAAGACACCTGTTTCTCCATGTTTTCCAGAAAAGTATTTTGCTTAATTTTGGAAATACTGGAGATGGCCTATGAGGCATCCATACAATAACCTACTTTAATTGTACCTACCATACTTCCCACCATCCTTCCTACAATGGCAAATCCTGATCTGGAGGTCATGTCAAGTAAAAAGGTACAAAATGGCTTCTGACTATCCTTCCACTAGACCTAACCTCTACATCAGTAGTCACCATTGCCTTCTTACTCAGGCACTGAAACAACTCATGCTGATACGGCTACCATTTGGTCCAGTAATACCAACTGGCAGCCACAGTGGCATGTCCATTACCAATTCCAATCACAGGCCCACATGCAACGTCGAAGCACCAGCATGTACAGTACCATACCCTCACAACTGATTCATTTACATACTGCTTTTTGTATTTACTTTTTATCACAATCATACACAATACACATAAGCTCAAATGAATGTAAGTTGTTGGCAGTACCAAACCATACTGCTGTTTGTGCAACATGTCTTTAGTCACACAGAATGTTGGACCTTACAGCATCAGAAACATCAGTAACATGTTTAAACAAGATAATGCATTTAATTATTTAATTCAAGAAAAATATTCATAGTCAACATACCTGACATTCAGCATGTCACAAAAACTGGCATGTATAAAACATAACAAGAATGGTTACATATGAAAGACCAACTTATCCAATATACAAGTACATGAAAGTACATTTACTAACAGCCTGCTGATTGCACTATCACTAATTTAGGCAAGTTCATTTGAATGAATAACAAGTTTTATGTTAAAAACTTCTTACCCTGCTAACAAACAAAGCACACCCCTCAGTTCTGTGATCTTCTAGATACTGCTATCTCTCATGGGGTGATTTGTGCCCAACATTTCAGGACAGTGTGGTGGTTCCATCCTCACTGGATATTCAACCCTTGCCCACAGCACCATCACACGTTCCAAAACATTGGGCACCAACCACCCAATGATACGGCACAATATCCCAGCAGAACAACCAAGGTAGCTGCATTGCTGATGAAAGTTAAAAGCTCACAAAAGCAGACACTCTTCAGCACAGGTCTTGGCATGTCTTGCTGTATCAGACAACCAGGTGGAGACCAAACAAAACTCTTAGCAATACATTTAAGTCTGTGGTTCTCTGGTGGTAACTATCATGATTAGTCTTCTGGGATGTGATGCTGTCTAGTTTCGTTGGTGGGTGTTTGTGAATCAGACAGACCTACTGCAGACAACACATGATATGCACCACTTCTCCATGCATCTACCAGACTACGCAGCGCCACATCCCAGAAGACTGCAATATTCAACTGCTTAACACATGCTGAAGTAAGGACTACATTTTCAGTTGGCCAGTATTAAGTACTGGGACAACATTCTGTTTAGCCCTGCAAGCAGGACCACTGTACACTTAGGGCAGCTGGCTGTCTGCCCCACAGGAGTATCAAGTTTATGCTTGAGCAGTACTGCTGTGACCCTGCACCACACCCAAGTTGATTGCACCAGTCAATATCTATATATAGGTTACAATGACATGTATCTCAACAACATAAACAGAATGTATTTTCGCATTTCCACTGCCACAGTGATTAAGCAAATGTGCCACAATGTCACCCTACACATACATTGACTTTCTTGTTATACTTCTTTGCATGTTTCTCTCTGGGTATTAGAATACTGTGCAGCTCACTGAATGTACATGGTACCTCTTTCCTTGATAGAAATTTTGCAATTTGTACTGTACTGTGTCTCACAATTTATTCACAAACTATGCTTGTCAAGTCGTTGAAATATCCACACCAATTCTAAAACCATCTGTGAATTTATCATCTTACAACAAATCATTACAAATGTACGAAGACACAAATTTTTGCCTTCCCTTATTAATGGGAGGTTGCCACCATGGCCATATGAAGGTAAGTTGCCCCTGTCCATGCCATGAGTGCATATGGGAAGAGCAGAGGTATGCCTCCACTCATTCTTAACCTCAGCACTAGATGAAGGTCAGGGCTCAATGCCATGCCCCGGCCACTTTATCCCGAGGAGAGAAACCCAGCAGCCACTGGCCAGCAGGCTGGGTGGGCCACAGGGCTCAACGCCATGCCCCGGCCACTTTATCCCCAGGAAAGAACCCCAGTAGCCACTGACCAGCAGGCTGGGTGGGCCACAAAGCTGGTTTGGACACTTCGGAGAAGAGATTAACTTGCTCCTGCCACACAGGTCCTGCACTAAATGCAGTTGAATATGCAACCGTGCAAGCAAAAATGTGGCAGCAGACGGGTGTGGTGTCAGAACCATACGGACAAAATCAGTGTTGTGCAGCGTGACCAGCTCCCATGCAAACAAGAAGCTGCATTACAATTTTGAACATAAAAAATATGCCTGGATTAATATGGTATTAGAAATGTGTATATTTCAATGACTTTACAGAAGAGACTATCATTCAGATATACTTACAATTCACTTTAATCACCCTCCCCAAGATCTGTGTTTTAATGACATTTCATTGTACAGGGTCATTATTTCATCTCACAGCCACTGGCTGCCACTTCCTGTTGACTCATTCCTCACTTTAATGCAGCCCACTCAGCTGACCACCAATACATGATGCAGCAGCAGTGGAAGTGGCAAATGGCACTTATCAGATAAAATAAGGGTTCTCTATTATCTAAAATGATTCCCTGCTAAGAGGATTGAAAGCACCTGAGTTTACTATCTTCCTAGACATAGAGCCCCACTTTGTACAAATTCATTCGTTCTGATTCAAAGCCCACCCTGACAAAATTTCTCTAACTGTTTGGCACAACATAACTTCATGGTGTAAAGAACAATCCAAGATTCAGACTTGACTTTTTAGAGCATGTGAATCTTAATATGATTTTTCTGGTGGGATGTGACACCATGTAGCTTGGTAGACAGGTACCAGTGTTTTGCAGTGTTTTTTCTACAGTGAATAAAAATATACGCTACCACACCTGTAGGGCCAACCAGACACGCTCAAACATACACATTTATAAAAATATTTCTTCAACTTATTAACTCTCCAGCCAGCAGACTAACCCCACACACTAAATAATATGAAAATACTTTGGCATGGGCAGATGAATGCAGACATACAGGAATGATGTCATCATTAGATTGCCTTAATTAAACAGTTTAAAAGGCTAAAATTTTGATTGCAGAATTTAAAACAAACTGGATCTTTGAAGGAATAAAAGTCAACCCTTCCTCAATTTCAAAAGAAATAAAAGCAAAATATGTTGCAAGTAAAGAAGAAATACAAATGCAAGGGCAACACACTTATGCTGTACAAGAAATGATATTATGTTTATCGATGCAGCACCGAACGTTCTGCAACTAGTTCTAATGGAAGTACCTCTGAATCTATTACTGGAAAATAACTACTTGTTGAGCACCCAATTTTCAGAAACACAATAACAGGAAGTTCCTGTTGTAATATTTGAACCAACATTACATAAAACTTAGTATAAAATTGATGCTTTACATATCACAATAAAAATGACTGACATATTTCTCAAAGTAGATTTGATTTATGCAACAAGTGTGCTGTCACTTCTTCATGAGACTTCTCAGTGTAAGCTCAGGCTAACATTATTACAGTGGATCTCATGTTAACACTCCTGCAGAATTTTATCAGGCAGTGACAGACATGTAAATATAACCATGATAAAAGACTAACTTCCTGCATTTGCTTTTACTTGGTTATTCTTTCTGCACACAATACTTCTTCCTGCATTACATTATTTCTTCATCCACGCAAGCGCGTGCACGCACACACACACACACACACATCAGTTATCGTTCCAGTTACCAAGTACAAATTATGAGCCACAATGCCAAACTACATTTACCTTCAACAGATAACTGGAATAATGCTATCCCATTAAATGTACATACTTTTCATGCGAAAGGGAGAAACACTGTACTGCAGTGGGTATTCAAACTGAACAGTGCAGTGCCATACAAATGTGGGATTTAAAAGGCCATATGCTAAAGGTTAAGAGGAATGGATACACATTTCAATATCTGCAATTCATTATAATCAAAATGCTCAATCCTTTTACCTTATTTTTCACATTTAGTTTGTCACAGTCTGGACACTTCCAAAAATTTTAAATGCACCATTGTATTATACACAAATAAGTGGTTAATAATGTAATTTTTTTTGGACAGCATCAGAAACTTAGTATCAAGAGGATTTTGGTCTTTGTGCCATCAGGTGCATGGTTCCCTACATTCCAAAGGTACTATGAGCCTTGGCCCACCAACATAGCACAATGTCACACAGGACCTGAAGCCTCACCAATACCACCGTAAAAAACCTCAGATCAGTCATGTACTGACATGTGCACTGTAAGAAACACGACTGTGCAAGGATATGGACCGAGCTAATACTGTAACACAAGAATATACTGAAATGTTGCCATCAGATTTAAACCTTCATATGAAATACACACTGCTCCATCTGGAAAGTGTCCCCTGTCACACCGTAAAACTAAATCCAAATTCACAGCCTCCATCCCCCCACCCTTACTGCTCAATTTGTACTATACGTCACTAGCATACTGCGAGCAGTAAGCTCCAGTTACACAACATGGCAGCTTATTACAGAATTAGGAAACGATAAATAATACGTGCTCACAAAGGTTTAAAATGCTTCATGAACTAGGAAACCAGGAAACTTGTTGTGTAACATAAAATACAGTTCGAGAAGAAATGGACACTGCTGCACAAAACTGCCACATTAGGAACATATGAAACATCATGCAACAACCCACACTATTTTTCTGGTGCTCCCCCCAACTGTGTTGGGTCATGTGTCAGTTCAACATCTGGATTTGCAGCCTGAATTTCTTTCTTGGCTTTAATTCCCTCCTCCTGAACAGCAACATCATGAATCACTTCCAGATCACTGTAAAGGGGACATCTGCAACACAAACACATCACACACCACTTGCATCTCTATATTCAATCACTCACTTGTTGAGTTTGCCAACTGCAAAATGCAGCAAATTTTTCCAAGTACAAAAACATACAGTTGCAGTCATGCACAGTGCCGCTGTTATCTTTTCAGAAACACCCTCCCTTCTGGCAGCTACGGTGGTGGAGAATGGAATGTTAAGGTAAGCAGGCAACTGGGGCTACAGCTGTAGAAGTCTGTAAGAGGGGGCAGTATACACAAGAAAAATAAATGTGAAACAAACATGACAGTTCCTGATACACGGCACCAAGAACCCGTTGTCAAAACAATCTGCATCACATCCATCCTTACTTTCAGTTAAATGTGATGACAGAAAGGGCAGCATTATACAGTTAATATGGCAGTTACATTACCAAGCCTTAGTTATATGAAGCTTGAGTGAATTCGTAGCACTTCTACCCATCATAAGAAACATGAGTCTCTATGTTTGAAGATTCAATTCTGGGACGTCATGCAGCTGTCAGGCAACTGACTCACTGTGCTGTGAACATCCTAGTGTCTTCATCTTCCTCCTACACCCTGAAGATGAAGGCACTAGGATCCTTCGAAGCATTGAGAGTAATTCTCCAAGCAGTCACGTCACACGAGACCTGCACCTTCAGCAACTGCTGTGAGAGCCTCAAACCGTGTGTTGCCATGTGTGCCAGCATCCAACGAACGCAGACTTTCTGTGCACAAGGCAACAGTTAATTTGCAGTGAAAATTGTGGCATGGACAGCCAGTTTCCATTTGCATTCTTACTGCAGCCAGAATGTTACAACAAAACATGTGTCTGACTTACTTTTCAAATTCAATGCCACCTTGTCCATTGAAGTGTGAATAATCGGTAACAGGCTGCCGACAGATATAGCACATGCGTGCACCGCAAGAGCATGTCATTTTGTTGCACCCAGCTTCTTTGATAAACTTCTTTCCGCACTTCCAGCAAGTCCTACGGCAAAAACAGTTAGTCTTACACAAAGCAAGAAAGTGGTTCACAAGTTATGGGCCAGTAGGATGTAGCAAGAAACCAGTTCAGAAATTTAAATCAAATTCCAGCAGAACAGTTCCTGAAAAATTTAAGTCTTCTGCGATGCAATGCTGTGTCGCTGGGTTACAATGACATTGTAGTTCTTTCTTCTTGCATTACGTGATCCTGAAAATGAAGCCACTATGATTCTTCAAACAATGGGATACTTATCCAATGACACAGCATCACATCCCAGAAGACTTGAATCTTCAGCAACACTGCTGTGGGAACCAGAAATCTCACAGAGAACACTTTCTCACCAAATGACACAGTCACGACAACTCCAGAATCATATAAATACTTTCAGGTTTGCCAGTATCAGGCAGTTCATTCAGCCTTTTGTCTGCCCTGCATTTGCAGTTGTACTTACCTCACCAAAGCATCTGTCATCCTGTTCTCAATAAAGGTCCGCATCTTTACCTCCTTAGACTCCACCTCCTCACACCGCTGAGGAATGTGACTGGGCCTCTTGCATTTTCTGCAACCAGCAGAAAAAATTAATTTAACCCATTACACAGGGTGATGGTTTATTATACACACCACATGTCCAACATTAACACAGCAAAACAGTTCACAACACACTCTCTGCTGTGGTGTTTTGATAAATAAACAGGCGATATTTCCCCAAACTTCATTTAGTAAATGACCTTTGTAACAGAGCTACTGTTTCTTCTTGGAGGTACAACCTAACCTTTAAAATATTATTTTATTATCCCCCCCAGTCTATGCCTAGTGTTCCCACATTATCTATTCTCTTCAGGTTTTTCAGCTACAATTTTGTACGCATTTCACATCTCACTATGCATGACACACATTCAGTACATTCAAATTCCTCTGGGATGTGAGGCTGTGTCATTGAGTGTCTAGTTCCTGGTGTTTTTAAGGAGTGCAGTGCGTTCATCTTTAGTGTCAAGCAGCGACGTTCCTGTAATTATTTTTACAGCTGCACGCATCTGCTACTGCTCTGAGGGTAACATTTTTACACAACCTGACACCTGTGCAGCACTTTAAAAGTTATTTGTAATATGCATAATAAGAAAACTCCAGCCGCACAGCAACAATTCAGTGTGTGTGTGGGTGCATTTCAGTTATTGTGCAGCCATGCGCCCATGCAGCTTAGAGGGAACATTGTCAAGCAGTCAAAGATGAGTATTGCTTGACCCTGAAGCTCAGGCACACACTCCTTCCAAACATCAGGCACTAAACATGCAACAACACAGCCTCACATACATCTCAGACGATTTGACCTCTCGAGCAACATGACTCATATTGTTTGCTTTTATTGTACTTATATTTGGTTAGAAGTACATGTACCGAGTCTCCTATTTTCCAAACACAGTAATATGCATACGCAATGTGTCTGACTGAACATGGTGATTCAGTTCCAAGTACAAGACAGTTTGAGTGATATCAAACCTGCAGGAATCCCGCATACATTTTGTGTTGTAGCACATGAACACTGTACTATCAGGAGGTGGAATTGTTGCAAAGCCACAAAAGGGGCAATTCTCCAAGTCTTCAATTCCAGCAGCTTGTACCTCCTCCAGCTGTTTCTTGTGAACCACCCGTGAAAATAGAGCTGGCTTCAACACTGTCTGTATGTCACAAGATATGGCCGACAGTTAACAACCAACTTACAAGAAAACTGCATATACACAGAGCAAACTTAGGCATACTGTCACATGCTCATCAGAGTTTTGAACTCATTGTAATTAAGATGTTCAGGGTCATGCCAAGTAAAACATAAGAGAATAAAGTTCTGCCTATACTTATTTAAGTACATCATAAAGACATGCATAAGACCTGAGGCACAGCGCCACACTCGGCACTAGATGGGGATGCAGAATAAGTGTCACACCCTTGCCACCTCATCTGCCTGACGGGCAGGGGGGCTTTGCTGCGCTCAACTGGTGATTCAAAATAGCTCTTTCTGTCAGAAACACCTCTGAAGATGTCACCTTACCTTAAAGGAAAAAATCTGGTTTCCAACTTTTTGTGATCTTCTTGAGTATCAGATGATTTACAAAGGCCAGAAAGTAAGTAACCCTTAAGAGTTTCCCATTATGTTCTCAGTTATGTCAAGTGGAATGTGGGCTATGTCACATTCAATTTACTTAACACGGCCGAATCCTCTTGGTCTTGTCAGACAAACATCAGAATTCAGCATCTCCCATACGCAGTCTTTTACGTATGTCATCGAATGATGCTGCCAGTTGCTAAGATTGTGCAGCATTAATGACAGACGAGAATGTGTGTGGAGCATCAGTGGAATGATACTGACGCAGGGGTTGGGAGGGAACTATTCGGAGAAGAACCTGCCCCAGTGCCACTTTGTCTATCACATCTCACGTGCACTGGCATGGTACACACAGTGCTGAATCTGACTTCCTGCTGATCACAGAACCTGAAAATTCCAAGATGCCAACCTTACACACACAGACAGAGAGTACGAAACGACAATTTTCTCCAAGTATTCCTGTAGGTCAGACCTGAAGACGGCTTAGTGGTAAGAACTTGAAACACATCAGCCATCCATTCTGTATGTTTGAAATATGCAAACAAAAAGTTGAGGTTAAACTGATAATGTATGTCTTCCACGAATACATCACACAAGAGAATGTCCTAAAAAACATAATAAAAGGGTACCTGTTTAAGCATGGCTGATTGGATGTAATAAACCTATCACTTCCACTCGACTTAAAACGTGGATTCATACAAAGAAACAGAGAACAACACATTCTCTATACCTACAGTACAATGACTTTGAAACAGCACTGCCTCTTTGCCTCATGTAATAATTATACAGCCACGACTTGGTCATCACAGAAAGGCAATACTACCATCTGCTACACCCTTTAATTCCTACTGCTCGCCAAGTATACTCCACCAAGTTTAACAGTGTAAAATCTACATTTTGCACACCTACACACATGGATCTTGTAACAAGCAGTTCCTATACAGCATTTGTCAATTATTTTAACTGACGCACACTGTGTTCCCTGTGAGGTACATGCCAAAACTTTACATATAATGTAGATTAACTGTAGTCTTGCAAGGCCATGCCATGCCACAGGCAGTTAGCTGAAAGCCTCTCAACACAGAAGCAGAGGTTGATCCTGGGCCAGTCCATCAGTTTTCCCTTGTCAGTATCACTCAACCACTGATCCATACCCATTCATCTACATCTTACCCTCACCCCAAGGACAAATGTGTGGAATCTTGGAACCACCCAAAAGCAATGCTTTATCAGAAACTGGGGAGTGAAAGTACCTTATTTTTTACTGTCTTCAAAGAGTAAAATAGTGGCCTACAGACCAAACCCAGTCCACTGGACTCATTCTACTCGATTGTGATTATTGAACAAGACTGGAAATTTATGAATCTTTCATCCGTTACATTTTGTTTCATAAAAGGCTTGATATTCCTAAACGTGAATGTCACAAGCCGATTTAAGCCTGATTTTACAGCAAGTGCTACAGTGATGACTGACAAAACAGCAATGTCACTACAGTGGTCACTGCAGTCACTATTTCACCTTCCCTGGCTGGCAGCTGCTACTCAGAAAGGCTACGCACTGGCTTTATCTGAATATTCAGCCAGCAACAGTGAAATGAATGTAATTCTCTTCTCTCTCCAGTTTCATTTTTGTTTGGATTTTTTTTGAGAATAATGAGGTCACTTTTCTGTTTTTTGTTTGTCCTTTCCTTGACTTTTGCCTTTCAGTTCACCCAACAGCCACAGCTGCCGCAACACTGTCACAGCTGCTGTGCTTGTATTTGACAAATTGTGTCATGTTATTTCAGTACACCAATTTAAGTTAATTCTCATTACAGCATGTGTTAATTTATAGAAGTCTGTGACTCAAAGAACATCTTTTCATGGTTAGGAAGTCAGAATGTCACGGCAAAGAGACTCATATAACTCTGCATAACATTTCATAACGTGATATTTTACGCTCAGGAGTTGCTAGCCCCTCACACAACCTCTCCATTGGATGATCGCCCTTTGTTCACTGTCTCCATGATGCTGTAGAAGATATCTGAGCCTAAGACGGAGGAAGAAGAGAGTGGAAAACATTTCACATGGAATTTTATGAAGACAGATTCTGGTGCGTGTAATTAGTGAGGAATAAATTTTTTACAGGTCATTAAATACGGGATTGTGAACACTTCTACTGAACTACAAAACTAAACACATAACCTCCATTTCACTAGCCTGCTGGGCTACAGATGTGGTGGTAACCTAACAGTACCAATGATAACCGTCACAGCTTAAAGTTGCCGTCACATGTTGCACTCACTGCAATTACAGCAATTAAAACATCACTTGACTTTCGAACTTACACTGGTACAAGAAAAGCCTGGAATGACAGGTGCTGAACCATCACATCTGTGAATGGTTACCTGGTTGGTCCACTCAACATGCTAACCGACAAGTCCTGCACAATGAACTACAATGTCATTTTACACTGATATAAACTGCTCACTAAATGTGGAAAATGGTTACGATTACATGCGACTTGGAGGATTCAGGTCTTCTGTGATGTGATATGGTGTTGTTGGGTGAATGATACTCCTTTTGAACTGCTTGACCCTTGAAGACAAAAGCACTACAGTCCTTTGAAACCAGGAACCAAACATGTCACAAAGTATCACATCCCAAAAACCTGAATCCTCACCAACATGACAGTGAGAGCCGCAAATCTTGCAAGTTACCCGCAGAACCTTCAGGCTGAACTCTGCATTGCATGCTGTCAGACACGCGAAGCCATTCTGTGCATTGCCGATCGCGATTTCCACTGACCTAGAAAGACATTAAAATTACAGAGTGTAAAATATCCAGTCAATATTTCACTAATTATTACTGGGGCAATCAAATAAAGTGTAATACAGGCAGTAGTTATGTGGCCTGCATGAGATGAGGAAAGCAACATGAAGGCACAATCAGGAGATATAAAAGGGAAGATAATATTAAAATTGGCTTAGCAAGCATCTGTGTGTCTGCACTGAATTCACATGTGTCACAGGTAGCTTCAGCAGCATGTTTGTTATTATGGCTGGGATCTTTAAATGATGGTAAATTTCAAGGTCAGCTCAATTCATATTAAATTTTTTTACAGCTCTGGTACGCATTTTATTTTTTTGTATGCACGAAGGTCAGTAAACTAACATCCCAGCTACATTCATTCACAATTCCTACAGAAGAGCACATAATTTCATGTTGGATTCTCTACTAGACAAGCTGAAATAGCCATTATTACCCCGAATATGGCTGTTCTCTGTCACTGTCACAATATACACGCAGCAGCTAAAACTTCCAAGACGGAACAACACAAATTTAGAAACTAAAGCTTACTAAAGCGATTAAACAATCTGGAACTATCCTAACAACACTGAAAAACTGTATCAGAACACTTGCCAATGTGTTAGACAGCTGTGACTATGGTACATATTGGTAAGGGTTCACAGTAAATTTCACAGCATCCTTGTGTGTTCTGTGTTAGGTCCATGAGACGAAACAAGGAAATTACACACGTATATATTTCACTTATGACAACCTGCATACCTTCGAATGCACTCCTTGCAAAACAAATGCCCCTCGTTACATGCAGCCATGTCCTCAGCCATTACCTCAGCATCAAAGCAGCACTGACACTCCAGCAGTTCGCCATTTGCTTTTGCCTACACAGAAACCACAGCTGGAATGTCAAATCTCCCTTTCTTCCCACATCTCTCTTACATTAACAGAACTTGCAGTTTCACACAGGGCTGTGGAGTCCATACATAAAACCTCCGACTCCGACTCCTACTCCTACACCTTCATAAAAGCTCAGTATGTATTATGGTAATGGTAAAGCCACTAAAGTGAGAAAAGGTATCACAAAACACTTCATGACCACCACGTGAATCATCAGGCTACTGTATAGACTTATAACCTACATTTAAGTATAAGCGTAATGGTTACTGTAGCTAGCATCTATTTAAGATTTTATATCGAGGTCGGAGAGTCGGCACATTTTTACCGAGTCCAACTCCACTCAAAATTCCTTCCAACTCCGACTCCAACTCCACAGCCCTGGTTTCACAAGTCATGCAATGTCAATCCCCAGCAATAGCACTACAGTAAAACAAAGCAGGAATAACACACTATCTATAAGTATATTTAGGCTGTACAAAATTTTAGATGTAAAATACAGAATGTGGCAGTGTTCAAGTTTGTTAAGAAAGAAAGTTTATAACAACCAACTAAAAACCAAACTCAGGAATATACTGCCTGCATTGCTAGTTACTTTACCATTTCAAAAGCTCCCTTCTTCCACTGTTCTTGTGTATCAATAAAATCCTTAATCCTGTGTTCATTTTCAATAAAAGCAACCTAGAGGAACAAAATGAAAAACTGTTTTAGTACTAAACCAAACACCTTTCAGGCAAAAAGACACCTGTATGTTTTAAAGGCACAAATCAGTCTAAAAATTTTAATGAGAAGTATTTATGGTGTGTCGCTGTGTTCAGTGGCACTGCAGACCAATGTGGCCCAAGGCCTCTCATAATTCGGCATTTCCAAATCTTATTTATCTATACACGACAGCACTCAAGACGCCTAAACACAGAAACAGATGCATATATCCACCCCTTTCCTGGGTGGGACTTGAACCCATGACACCAGTGTCCAATGGGTAGAAGACAGGACACCCCATTGGACACTGGTGTCATACAGATTGGTGGGAAGGTCCTTCAAATTATTTGTGTCTGTTCAAGAAATTACAATACCCACATCAAACGGCAGTGTCCTTACAGTATGGCAAGTGTCACCAGCTCCATACCATCTAATTTATCTTGAATATTAACTCTGTTCTTCACTTCAAATAAACACAATCCAAATCCCAATAACAAAAAGTAACAACTACCTCTTGCAGAAATGGCACAGGAATATCCTCTGTTTTTGGTACGGTGCAATCGTATGTCTCCCGCTGTGGCTGAACAGGCCCGTTCCATTTGTCTAGCTCACTACATGTCAATGTCAAATTATGCTTGTTCTTCTCGAATAATGACCTTATATCATCCAGTGCTATTCTTCCGTACCGTGTCTCCAAGTATGCAATTCCGTGACTTGTTATCAACTCATTACGATTATTATTGTTTTCCTCATAAAAATGCTTCCATGGATCTGGAAACATCTCAAGGAAATCTTCGATACTAAATTCTTCCTTGTATTTCCTTTGTAAAGCAGCCATTTCTTGACGTTTGAGATACGCCTCACGCGTAGGATAGTCCTTTTTCTCAAGCGCCTCCAAAAGAAATTCCTTTATGCTGTTCTCATCATTGCCAATACTCTGAAAAGTAGTATGGAGATAGTCTGGGTCAGCATCAGGTAGCACAGCTAGCAGGGTCTGGAATTTCACACCCTCCATCTCATCCAACTGCTGCGTAACAAACAATCTCATGGCATCTGGATCATTTCCTATCCTGTTCATACTCTCACGCAGGACAGCAGGATCTGCTTCTGGGAACATGGCGAGCAGACTGTAGTACCAGTCATCAATGTCATTTTGCTGCAGCTGCTCTACAACAAACGCACTCAAGGCTGTCTCATCATCACCAAATTCATCACACTTCATACGAAGGAAGGCAGGGTCAAGCTCAGGAAACATACCCTGGAGTGTGCGGTACTGAGTATCAGTTTTACTCTGCAACTGTTCTTCAATAAAATCTTGAAAAGCAGCTTCATTATTTTCCATCATGCTGCATTTTTTGCGCAAGAATGCAGGATCTGCATGTGGGAACATAGCCAACAGGGTGTGGTACTGATCACTGATTGAGGCATCTTTTTTATGCTGAGCTATGAATTCCTTCACTTTACCGTAATCATTTCCTATCTCTTCCCATATCCCCTTCAGGAGCTCTTGATCAAAATGTGGGAGAGCAGACTGAAATTCTTCATAAGTTACTTCCTTCTTACGACATCCCTGACTTGGTGCATCTGCTGCTAATGCACTTACTGATGGACCTGGCACTAATGCACTTACTGATGAACTTGGCACTAAGGAACTTACAGATGACACCGCTGTTGTTGGTGTATCACCTACTTTATCATTTTGTTGTTCAGTACCTTCTAACACCTTGTTTGCCATATCTGTCAGTGAATCAAACTCGTGACTGATTCTCACCAAATAGTCTGTTCTTGCATCTGGAAACAGTTCATGTAACTTTGCCACATTCTTATCATGCATGTGTTCTTCATACACATCACCCAGACAATTAAAGAAATCATCAGAGTTTGTAGAGTCATATGATTCATTATGTTCTTCAACCAACGAGCTACTTTGTTCAGACGATGCACTTAACGGCTCCTCAGCTACAGCTACTGCAGCGACACCAGGTTCTACCTCTACTTCAAGAAGCATATCAGACTGTGATTTATTTTCAAATATTCCAATTCCATCGGGATCAGATGCTGGAAAGACCATCTCACAGTCTGTTACAATACCACCAATTCCCTCACCTACACCATTCAACTCCACGTGTGTCTCTTGTACGATGGAGGGCTCCATAGTACCTGAATCTGGTGGGATGGTGAGCAAAGCTGATGTATCAGGAAAAGCCTGTGACTGCTCAGTTTGAGAGATGCTACCAGATGGCGGACTTCCATTAGTTTCACAAATCATATTTGAATCCAAATTATCCTCAATATTATATGTGTTATTCTCATCCTGTAAGTTTGGCACAATGGTGCTGAGATCACTGCATGACATATACAACTGCGTGTCATTTTCCTCTGGTTCAGAAGTGGTCAAGTCTGTAATGGCACCTCCACTTTCTGCATGTGTTACATACGTGATGTCTCTAGATGACGAACATGGTACGCCTTCAGAACTTCCCTCACTTACATTCTGTTCAACAGATGATGATGTAACATCAACAGTTTCTTCACTTACTCTCTGTCCAAGGACTGATGGCATGACTTCACTATCTCCTTCACATACTTTCCTGTCATTATGCTGCACTTCCAACTCAAGTTTGTAAGTGTGTTCAGTCACACAGTCAACACTGTGACCAGCCTGTATCAGTCCACCTCCAACATTTCTATTTGTTTCTTGGCATCCTTGTTTATCTGTAATTTCAGAATTGTTGGCGTTCCCAAGTTTAAGATCAGCATCTGTTAATGTTTGTTGCAGAGAAACAACACTAGCATTGCATGGTTTCAGGCTTCTGCCGTGGTGTAAACATTTGTTGCAATCAAGGTTCTCATCACATGAAGGCGTCTCATTATCATACATGGGACTGGTCACAGTGCATTCCACATTTCCATTCACCACTGGTACTTCTGTACATGACAACTGTACTCCTCCACTTTCAGAGTCTATCTTTAAGAATGTTTCAGTCACACTATGGACCCGCATAACATTATCTTTGTAGGCTTCCAGACAGGCGCGGATCTGACTGATATCATGATGTGGCAGAATGCTGTGTATTAGTTCTGCCTCATCCATCAGTGTCTTGTCATCTGCATCAGATTTTTGACAACAGTAATGCTGAATTTTTATATTACTGTCTTCAGAGTTGTGCTGTTTCTCATTATTTACAAGAGCTAAAGATGCAGTTGAAGGCACATTAATACATTTTGCAGTCATGTCATTCTTCTCACTACACCCTGCAAAAATTTTGTTACTGACTGGTATGTCATTTTCGGTCCATGTACCATCTGACAGCGACACTTCTGATGCTGGTGATGTTTCACCTGAACACCCAGAATTTGCTTCAAAACTGTCTTCACTATCCTGGTGGGAAAACCTAAACACACGTTCTTCTGGGGCGACTTCAGAGTCATGAATAACACCCAACTTATGCAGAAGCTGTGTTGCAACATACTCGACTCGCTGCTCTCGATCAATGTATGCCAACTCCTCCAGTTTCTCATAAATCTCATTAGCATCGATCATCTGTCCAACATTATTGCACTGTAGTACTGTTTGTACTTCCACTACATCTGCCATTAAATCATCCATGCTGACACTGCTCATGTCTTCCATATTCACGTCTATCATTTCCTCTCTGCTGACATTTACTATTTCCGTCATGTCTACCTTAGCCATACTTCAAATATCTGAAACATAGCAAATATAGAAGGAAATTAACAAACAAATGAAGTACCTACCCTACCTGGCACAGATGCAATCATGGTCAGTACAGTATCACATTACACTAGTGTATCGATGTTCATAATTAAATGGGACACGCAAAACCATTGCAAATATCAGGCTCACAAACACTGGAAGCCATTCTCCATGCAAAATGTCTTTTTTGTTGTGAGCACTTACGAAATACCCATAATAGAAACACAAACACAACTCAAACTGCATCATAAGCTTTACAATTTATTTTTAACAATATACGAACGCTTTCTGGAGAATAAAATATATCAGATGATAACAGCAGATTCTCAGTCCACAAAGCATGACAGCAATCACCCTCACTCACTGAAAGACTGCTTGAATGACCTGACAGTGACCTGCACAATAGCAGCCAGGGCTGTGGAATCGGTACACAAAACTTCCGACTCATCAATTTTTAAAACTCCGACTCCTTCATAAAATCTCAACATGTATTAATAACGGTAAACCTATAAGACATTTCATCACCACCACATGCATCATCAGGCTACTTTTAGACTTATAACCTATATTTAAGTATAAGTGTAATGGTTATTGTAGCTATCAGGGCTCTGGAGTTGGAGTATCTAGTTAAGATTTTAGACTGAGGTTGGAGTTGGAGCTGATACATTTTTACCTACTCCGACGCCACCTAAAATTCCTTCTAACTGACTCCACAGCTCTGATAGCAACTGACTGGGTGATGCCGACTTGCCAGCCATGTGGTCTAATCTTGATGCAATGGAACTGGTCATGCAAGCTCAAAACAGCAGCACTAAAATCAGTAACCAGGAAGGGTCACAATCCCAAACATGTCAATTAATAAACACTCAGACTATAATGTGTATAGTACCTACACTTTACCTGGGGCTGCCTTGGTGCCCTCAGTGCAGCAGCCATGCACAGTCCTGCCATACCCAGTAGCACCTTACAAATACACAGCTAAGAATGTATTGCATTTAATAAGATGTATAACTGTGTTACTTAATGATGCAGCAGCATCTATAGTGAAAGGTAACCTACACAATAGAGGAATACTGACTTCGTAGGAAGTCCACATGGTCATGAACAACTTGAGACAATCACACATCACTATAGATGTCACCAAAGTCCAGCTTGGCTGATATAGCTTCAGTAAATAGTGAGATCACAATCACACCACGAATCCTGTACAACAGGACTGTCTCATGATTTCAATGTTTAAAAGCTTCTGTGTCAATGGACTAACACGCCCAAAACAATAACCTAATTTGCCTAATAAAAAGGCTTTTATCATCATAATCATCAGCACCAGAGCCCTTCACGTGTTTTTGCTTCTTTCACAACCCTCCTCCAGCCTAGTCTGTCCTCCACTTTTCCTCTCCAGCCTCTAACCCCCATCACCACACTGTCCAACCATCACGTACGTGGTTCTCTCCCTTCCTTCTTCTGGAGAATAATTTCCGCTTCAACATTCTTTCAGGCATCTGTTCCTCCGACATTCTCTCCGCATGCCCTACCCATCTTACCCTCTGTGCTTTCATGAACCGTACAATGTCATGTCCTTTGATTAGTTCATTTAATTCTGTTTTATAGCGTATTCTCCATTCACCTCTGTCCCATAAAGGTTTGAAAATTTTTCTTAGTATTCTCTTTTCAAAGGATCTAAGGGCATTCTCGTCTGCCACTGTCAGCGACCATGTTTCTGCTCCATATGTTACAACAGGGTGTACTAGTATCCTGTAAATCTTAGGCTTCGTACTTCTTCTAATGAGTTGGTTTTTGAAGAGATGTAAGTTAGCATAGGGTCCCAGCTTGTACCCTCTCTCTTACACTTTGATTCATATCATTTCTATTATTTATTAGTGCTCCCAAATAAGTAAAACTTGGGTCGCCCTTGAAGTTTTTCTCTCCCATTAATACAATAAAAAGGCTTTACTAGTCACTTCTGAGGGGATTAATTTATTATCACTCATCACTAAAATCTGCCGCTTTGCGACTGGACTGACTGTTACGCTACTGGGACCTCTCCTACTTGGAATTTCTAAATTATGAACTTCCAGACTCTGATATTTATCATGAAGCACAGTCACATTCTATGTGGTGTACAATCTTGTAGAAACCAACCGTATCAACTTCTTCACCCATTAACAAACATACACAGTTCACAATTACATTAACTGCTGGGGATGTGAATTTCAATTGTTAAATGTTCCAACATACTTGCGACACTCTTTGTTTTGGTCAGTGTTTACAGCAGTGCATTCCACATTCTCAGCTCACCATACTGGGAAAATACTGTATTTGTTAGTGAATTCTACATTCCCAACCCACCACCTCCTTTGGAATACAACAGTCCCACAAAGGCATGCTATACTTCAAGGTGTCCAATTAAAGAAATATATTATCACAAGCAAGATGCTGAAATCAAATTTTTCTACCGATTCGAAAAAAAAAAATTACTAATGGAAATCAAAGGCACATTTATGACAATGTATAAGGCATCTCAATGGCTTTACAGGTTCAAGGATGATCAAGAATTTTTGGACAACCAACAGGAGGGTTTGAAACAAGACAGTCGTGGTCTACTTCAAGGTTATATACTTCAGTATTCACCACAGAACCTGGAAAAACACAAAAAGGCTGTCAAAGTGGCACAGCACTGGCTAATATTCCAACTAAGTACATTCCAAATACAAGCCTAGAATGTTCCTGCTACACAGAACTCAGCAGTCTGAATACAAGTCCAGATCGCTGCTTGAGTACTATCACCAACATTCACAAGGACTTTCTCCATTGTCACAATATTCAAAAGAAACACTACATTTCAGAAGCTACCTGATGGTGGAATAATGTCTGAATCGGTGTGTTTCATAATGATCACTGTTGAGTTTCGGAGAAGAGTAATAAAACTAGAAAATGGAAGAGGAACCACCGAACATGGGTGGAATGCGTTAACCTTGTGCATAGATGGAGTGGTTGGCCACAGAAACCTCATACGAGAAATGGTACTGTCTTTACCAATAAGACTACAACCTTCCTTTACTGTGTTCCCTTTTATTTTGGCGAATTACTGGAAATGCTCATGCCCCTTATTCAAAAGCAAGACACGAATATGAGAGACTGTTGCCACACACTACTTGGAGCACAAAAAGGTGCAAACCTGCTTGATTTTGGAGCACACACACCACCTGTTGTACAACACCTCAAAATGGACAATACAATGTCAAAATGTTTGTACAACCTCTCTTACGCAAATTGTTCAACAGTGTATGGGCCCTTTATGGCGGGGGGGGAGTCAGAAGCTTCAGTCATGGTGCCCTTAATGGCATAAGTTACATCGTGCCATTATACAATCCACAAATTACACCCACACCTTCCTACTGTCCAAATGCTGCATCTGCAATGGCGAACTAGGCATACCACATATAATTTCCATGGCATAATGTAAATATTTACAAAACATCGGCGTCTCATACGCCTTTATCCTACCTGTGACAATTTTTTATCAGATGTATGTACTTTATCTGCTATATAATGCGTTATCATGCAGTCAGTATTAATGATGCAACATAGCATCGAAGTCGTGCATTTACACCAAAATATTCATCATTCAGAGCACACGTTTTACAGTCAACCCCCTAAAAACATACACTGACACTGTTAACAAATACAGAAACAATTAAACGTTCGGTTACGTTAAGTGAGCTTGACAGTCTTGTATAACAATGTTGGACTTCTACACATTGACGTTTACGATATTATTTCCCTGACTGATGAACACATAACCAATAACGTGCGCCAGGATAGAGTAGCCGGTATAGCGACCCGCTACGGGCTACACGGACTAGGAATCGAATCCCTGACGGGGGGGGGGGGGGAGACGATTTTCCAAACCCGTGGGAGATCCGCCCTGGGACCAACCCAGTCCCTTGCACGTACCATGGATATCGAGTCCCTCCCGATGTATAATCTGTGCTCCCTGGGGTAAAGCGGCCGGTGTGTGGCGTTGACCACCCACCCCATCTAGCGCCAAGGTTAAAGAAGGACTCCAGTTATACCTCTACTTCCTCCTGGCCCTTATAGTGGACCTTACTTTCCATTTAAAAAAAGCTCCAATCTGGGAACATGCTCTACACCGCAACTCACACAATAACACCGTCGCGCGCTCCTCGCAACAGCACATCACCACGGATTACCGTCTAGTCACCCCGACTTCGAATTCAGACTCGTCAGCACACACACTCCGAACCAAAGAACAAAATACCACGTCCGGTAACAGTTTCGAAGCACGTACTTCTCACCAGTCCGGCCAACACACAGCTATGTATTACTACCAAGCTGAGCCTGTGCTTTCAATATGTACTGTACTGCGCATGGCACAGATGTACCCATATCTCGTGTCCGATTGGAAGCAGCATCAGATTGAGCAATACTGCCAACCTCTAAATATGATTCCTACATTTACAATCTGTACGCGCACCCCCTGATTCCCGCGGGTTCGTACTTCGCGGTGTCGCAAATTCGGAGGGTTGCTCCACGAATAAAAATACAAACATTCCACGAACTTTCCGGAACTTTGTAGAAGGTTCTAGAAGCTTCGTGTAGAACTGCAGTGGCTCGTCATGCGACACTTGCGTGACTTGCCTGTCCCTTCCTCGGCTTACCAAGTATGCAATTAGAAAATTAAACTGGTTTTCATTTTTTGTTTTAATTATTTTGTGGTTAAATGTCTAACAGGGAGCTCAGCATAAAAATAAACATTAAAATACATTATTACAAAGAAAAGACACAAATACTAAAACATTGTTTTCTGGGGATGGGTCAATTTTTCGAGGATTTTCGCTTTTCGCGGTGGTCTTGCAACCTAACCCCAGCGAAAAGCGAGGGATGACTGTATTCAGCGAAACAAACAAACAAACAAACTAACTAACTAACTAACAAACTAACTAACCAACTAACTAACTAACTCCACGGAGCAGAGGCCTTCTTGAGACGCTAACAGTTTCTCAGCTAGTCAAGAAATTCCCCGCATTTTATGGAACCCGGAGGTTCATTACCGCATTCACAAGAGACCGCCACCTGTTCCTATCCTGAGCCTCATATCCCTTTTGCGTAGCTGGGGTCGTACCAAAGAATCGGTCCACGTCCGAGGCTTTGTAGGCTGTTTCGTAACATACTTTTTTTCGGTGAGGCGTTGTTGGCACCTCGCCCAACCCCCAAGATGGTGGACCACCCCTTGTGGGCTGTCCGCGACTGCTTATTCAATGTATTCGCAGGTAACCTCCATAACTGGAGGCCGTTCCTCCATCTGCAACCTCAGGACGCGCCATGCCGTGGTGACAGGGACCCACTTAGCACGGAGGGAAAATTACAATTTTGTAAAATGAACGTAACCTTATTCTGACTGCCAAGCACTTCTGCATACATTTCCAGGGTCTAAAAGCCGTTCCCAACAACGACACGTGTGGAACTAAACAATAACGTATTTTTCACGATTTTCTTTAAACGCGATCGTGACACGCACAGCTCGACAACACATCGAGACTACTTCACATGGAGGCAGTGTGTCGCTACAAAACGGCAGTAGCTACCTACCAGACTATATGGTATCATGACCCGGAAGACTAAAATACGCAGCCACGCAGGTGTGCAGGCAGAATTTTTCGATCGGCTGGAGAGGAGGGGAGTGGAGGTGGCTGCCCCTGATACACAATGTAAGTTCGACTTTAATCTCGGCTGGTACGGCTCAGTCAGTATAGCGACTCGCTACGGGCCGGCCGGACGGTCCCGGGATCGAATCTCGGTGGAGGCGAGATTTTTCGCACTTGTCCAGACCGGCTGTGGGGTTCAACCAGCCTCCTGTCCCATGGGTAGTGGGTCATTACCCGGTGTAAAGCGGCCGGGGCATAGACCCAACCACCCACCCCCCTGTAGCGTCGAGGTGAAAGAAAGAGTAAAGCTATACCTCTACTCCCGTCTGCGCCTACATGGCAGGTTATGGGTTGAACTTTACCTTTCTTCCCCTTAGGTTTGGTTTTTAAAATTATGTTACAAAATCACGCCGTGAGTATCCTACGACCGTTCGCAAGTGATTTACGTGCGTATACCCACACGTTCCATTGCTCACTCACGTATCTAGTCACAAAGTCTAATCTTCTTGTATTTTTTCGTCTAAGACATACTAAGTTTTTTAATTTTATTTTTCAAAATTCTAACGTACTAGTCAACCGCCGATTTAGGCGGATCGTTTCGACAGAAGGGTAAATCACGTAACACGTTTACTATCGCGTCTACAAAAGCTGTGCTTTCTTTATTTCCATTTGGGGAAGCGGGGGGAGGGTACTGCAGCCCAGCACCCTACTGTTGGGCGTGCCCCAGACGCCACCGGTAGAAACTGGAAGCGTAATGCAGCTAGGCGGAACTATCGCTGAACCCGATCTGTGGCACGTAATCAGTCCCAGCTGAGTAGGTACACAGCGGTTTAGACGCAGTACACATCTCGCACATCTCAGCGGCCACTTGGCAACAATGCTCGCAGTTTCCATGTAATATTGCAGACATGGTTGTCCATTCTGCAACAAATGTGAAACTTGACACTAGATTCGTGCTTTACCATCCGACAAACCAACTAATCAAATTAGTAACTCCCAATATTGCTATCGCCTGTGGTGCGACGCCATGTAAAAGGCAAGGTTCATTCTATAACCCTTTAAAGACGAAGCGTATCTGTTTTATATAAGGACTCAGTGCGTACCGCGCTGTAAACACTCTCCACTTCGGTTATAAAAACCCATCTCTTAATGTTTTATAAGGCAAAAGTTGCTGTTTGTTCTGAGATCCGTACAAAACACATAAACGCAATGTGGGCACCACGTAGAATTTTTTAATGTTAAACCTGGTGGTATGTAAAGTTACCGCTAGGCTTTGAAGGGTTGCCATGAAGTCGTAGAGGGGGAGTAGAGATACAGCTCTATTGTTTCTTTAACCTCGGCGCTAGATGGGGAGGGCTGTTTAACAACACGTCCCGGCCGCTTTACCCCCCGAATGGCACGGTACCCATTGTACAGGTGGCTATATAATGCCGTGTAGTCTACAAGGATAGCAAGCGTCATAGGAACGGACTGCCTCCACCAACTGTGTAAATGATTCATGTATGTATCGTGACAATGAAGGGTCCTCTGAAACGTCGGCAAACGTCTGCGTCACGTCCAACAACACAAAAGCCTTCATTGTCACTGCTGTGAGAACGTCAAATCTCACATCTCTTGCTAACTGACTAACCAACCAGTCGGCTGACAGTTCAACACAGCGATGTGCAGCAGGTTTGGTCTCTCACACTGAGGGACGAACAAAGACTGGGGGTGTTCGAGAATAGGGTGCTGAGGAGGATATTTGGGCCTAAGAGGGACGAGGCGACAGGGGAGTGCAGAAGACTGCATAACGAGGAACTTAATGACCTGTACTCATCACCAAATATTATTCGGGTAATCAAATCGAGAAGAATGAGATGGGCGGGGCATGTAGCACGTATGGGGGGAAGAGAGGTGCATACAGGATGTTGGTGGGGAGACCTGAGGGAAGGCGACCACTTGGGAGACCCAGGCGTAGATGGGAGGATAATATTAAAATGGATCTTGAAGAAGTGGGATGGGGCATGGACTGGATTGAGCTGGCTCAGGATAGGGACAGGTGGTGGTCTCTTGTGAGTGCGGTAATTAACCTCCGGGTTCCATAAAATGCGGGGAATTTCTTGACTAGCTGAGAAACTGTTAGCTTCTGAAGAATGCCTCTGCTCCATGGAGTTAGATGTGCAACAGGTGCCCGCGACTGGTTTCCACCACAACATACGCTCCGCCCCCCGGCTTTTGCCGTGAAGGACAATTTTTGTGTGATTTGGTGAACTTCGCACACGTGTAGTTAAATTTAGTAAACAACATTCAAGTTGCAGTCTTTGCAACGCCTATTGTCGCCCATCTCATTAAAAAATTGCCTTACTTTTATGGGCACCTTACATTCATTACCATAACCCCAAGATTCTACCCCTGGTTCCTATCCTCAGCCAGTTAAGTCCAGTACCCCTTCTCAAATCCAGCTCCTGTGATATCCATGTTAATATTATCATTCCATCAACGCTTATGACCTCGAAGTGGTCGCCTCTTTTTCGATATTCTGTACATCTTGTTCTCAGTTCTCAAAGTTTACATGCGTGCTGCATGTCCTGCCTTCCCTTTAATCACTCGTACAACGTGTAGTGCGAAATGAACATTGTAACTAGCATTACCTGATGCATTTCCCATTCGGCATGGACACGAACAAGGAGACGAATGATCGCCATTGCTTTAGAACCTTGCTTTGGGCATGTCAGTGGGACGGTCTGGGCGAATCAGCAGGGAATGACCACGAGTTATTGCCTCGGTTTCACACGCAAAACTTTTACAGCAGAAACGTGGTGCGCACCCAGAATTTTTCGCTGGCCGGGGGGGGGGGGGGGGTTTGACCCTGAGGCTAAATATAATGTATGTTTGATTTTTAAAATTATGTTATAGAAATCATGCTGTAAGCACATGACACTGCTTGCAGCTGCATTTATATACACACGAATATAACTACATGTTCCGTGACTCAATCACAGTGGCCTGTCTTCTTGTTTTTTTTTTTAATTTTATTAATTTATTTTTCAAAATTCTAATGTACTCGTCGTCAGCCAATTTCAGTGGCTGATTTCGGCTGAAGGGTAAATCACGTTAAACGTTTGATATCATAATATCTATAAAGCCTGCGTTTTTTAAATTTCGGTTTCAGGGTTCGGGGGGCTGCAGCCCGGCAGCCCCCTCGCTTGTGTGCGCCCCTGGATGTAACAGACAATAAACGTTAATTAGGCAGAAACTGGGAAAGTTGGCGGTAACGACCTGTTCGAAGGCACCACACCAGCGTTCGCGTGGGCACACACAGAGAAACGACGGAAGGTGTTAGTAACACTGGCGAGGCTCGAACCGTGGCGTTCACACAGCTTTCAGCCATCTGCTGACTAGGGCAAGACTTCGCAGTTTGGACATCCTTGGAAACGTGCATCGCCTTGGAACGGTGTCACGCGGTTATGATTCCATCCTGTGCAGTCCCGCAACAACTCTTCGTACGCACGCGCAAACGTATCCTCGGCGTATGTCACGTGTTGGCCAAGACACCAATGGAACCTGTGGTTGTGAGAATGGCGGGGTATGTCGTGACTGAGTGGACCACCACGCGCTTGTCAACAGGCGCGTTGTGGTGCAATCGTACAACTGGATGGTGAATATTACTGACAGCTGGGACGTGATGCCGTACAGTCTGGTAGAGTGTAAAGCTAAGACAGTCCAGCTTGAGAAGCTGACACTTGCTAAACTGCTGAAGATACAAGTAATTATTGTTAACAGAATGTTGCTATATAATAAATGCAGTTGCGTGTGGCGGTCAGTTATGCAGACAGTGGGCCAGCCTCCGTTCAAATAAATGGAAGGCAATAAAGGCCTTCGTCTTACGGACGAGGAGTACTCTTATTATCATAAGTAATGAAAAGTACCAGGAAAAACCCTTAGATTTCATAAATGATAACTCCACAACAGCCAATCGAGACCTAACAAAGGATTTCCAGAAAGAGATCAGGAAAACCATAAGCGAATGCCAGATATTAATACAAAAACAGACCAAGTGGCGTCTCGGCAATTTAAACCCTAGCCCCCCCCCCCCGCCGTAATGAACAGCTTAACAAAAATTCATAAACCGAACCACCCTATTAGACGTGTGGTGAACTGGAAGAATGCCCCGGCGTACAATTTGGCAAAGTTCATCGCCACAAATATCGGAAAATGCATTCCTATGCGAAACGCTGTCAACGTAACAAACTGCGTAGATTTAATCGGTGACATAAAGAAAGCTGATCCCGATGATAAACTAAGGTTCGTGTCCTTTGATATTCAAAATATGTGCACAAATATCCGTGTAGAGGGGCCCCACACAGCACTGACACGCAACTGAAGCAAACCAGTATTGCTGTACAGACCAGACATGAAACAGCACGGTGCTGCGATGTGGTTCTGAAGCAAAATTACTTTCAATATGGCACTACATTATACATGCAGGCCGATGGTTTGGCCATGGGTTCCCCACCACCCTCGGTCTTCTCCGCGATTGACCTACAGAGTTCAGAACACCTAAAAATACTTGATATCTTAAATAGATACCATATCGTCGGGTAGTTCAGATACGTCGATGTAATCTTAATGATGTTCCGATCAGAAAAAACAGATATCCATAAAGTGCTAGAAGACTTCAACAGTATAAATTCATAACTGAAGTTTACAATAGAAGAAGAAAAAGATAGTAGTATCAATTTTTTGGATTTGAGTATAACTCTGTATTCAGCGTATACAGAAAACCGACTACGACTGATAACATCATACCGAATTCGTCTTGCCACCCTTACGAACGTAAAACAGCTACAATAAGACACTTGGCACAGAGGTTAACAACGTGTCCGCCAGGCGGTGCCCAAAAAGACAAAGGGAGAACTATAACAGAACACATTCTGCAACAAAAGGAGTTCGACAACAAACTGCTAGAAACCCAAATAAACAAACTGTGCAAGAAGAATGCAAAACGTGAACAAGGAAGAAATACTCACCCAAAATGGGCAACATGCACGTATACAGGAAAACAAACGAAATATATCACAAATTTATTAAAAAAACTGACCTAGAAATATCATACAGGACAAGAAATACTATAGAAAACATTCTAAGAACCCAAGTGACAAGACAAGACATATACAAAACAGTGGTGTAAACCAACTTCAATGTCCCGATTGCCAGAGGAAATATATGGGACAAACTGGCAGGTCATTCTACAAACGTTATAAAGAACATTTCAGCGATTTTAAAAATGGAAGCCACAGATCAAATTTCGCAAAGCACCTACTGGACAGTAATCACCCCATAGGCCCCATTACAAATATTATGAAGTGCTTCATGTGACCAAAAAGGGGAACACACGAACACATTGGAAAAATTTAACATCTATAGGGAAACAAAAAATGACAATGAAATTAACAAAAATGCACGGGGGTCAGCAACACCCTGTTTGAGGTTGCTATATCGAATGACGTCACCAGCAAGGCCTGAGGAGGTCTGACCCCTGAACCCAGCAGTACGTGCCAGTTCTGAGCTGCCCAGCAGACAGCCAAGCTGGTCGCGACATGAAAGCTATAACATCTGGATTTCAATTCTCTAAAATCCTTAAGGAAATATAACCCCGTGATTACTAAAAGGTTCCAAAGACTGCACACTCCTGTCTAAAAAACACAATAACTAGGTATTCATAAGAAAATTTTTCCTTCATTATAGGCTGATACAAGAACATCTCTACAAAGTCGCCCAGTTTACTTAAAAATTAAAATTAAAACGCCGACACTGCCAACAGAAATCTCGAAGCATGTTACTGAGTTACTTCATAGTTTTGGGCTGCCCTCGTAGCAAAACTGGATCCTACCTTACGTGTTTCCAGAAAAGTTGGACTCACCGTCAAGACTAAATGAGATCTATCTTCTGAAACGGATTCGAGTATTCTACGAGAAAACCCGGCGTATGAATGGATGCTGGCTCAATCACAGTATTAGCTTAGGGCTATGTTACTCCAATTTTCCTCTGAACGGTTTTACAGTCTAAAAACAGTGGATTTGTGAAGTTTTCACTAAGGCTTTTGTACCACTTTATTAAGGACCCGTGTTCTTAACATTTATACACGTAACTGATGATGGCTCGGCCGAGCCGAAACATGTAGTATATTGGCACAACCTTGGAGTAAAATGGTGCAGTGTGCAGAATAATATATGCTGCGGTGTGTCAGGCTGTGTTTATTGTTAGTGTAACTGGAGTAACACACCAGTTTACCCAAGTTAACCCTTTAAAGACGAAGCGTATCTGTTTTATATAAGGACTCAGTGCGTACCGCGCAGTAAACACTCTCCACTTCGGTTATAAAAACCAATCTCTTAATGTTTTATATGGCAAAAGTTGCTGTTTGTTCTGAGATCCGTACAAAACACATAAACGCAATGTGGGCACCACGTAGCATTTTTTAATGTTAAACCTGTTGGTACGTAAAGTTACCGCTAGGCTTTGAAAGGTTAAGATTATAGGGTCTTTCTTTTCCTGCCTGTCCGCGAAACGGCGGCCGCACGCTCGGGCGCGCGTGCGTCACATACCGCGTCTCGGGACGGGTATTGGCGCGTAGACGGAGCTAGACAAAGCATCGCAGCGGTAATAATCTTTATAACGTGCCATGAAACCTCACCTGGGCTGCAGCAGATGCTGAAAATGTTGCCCTCCTGAACGCATGCACTCCACGTACCTGCGGAATGCGCTGTTATTCACTCTATGGAGTTCTTCCCCGGAAATTGTTGCAGTATTGCGGCAGATGTTTCTTAGTGCTTCCAGAGTGCACCGTTAGCAGTCGGTAGTAAAAGACTTTCCCGTCAATCATTACGTGTGTCTGCTTCTGGTAATGCATTTCTCAGTCAAATATTCAGTGCTGCAGCAACATGGCTTGGGTGAGGAATACCGTTCAACAGCGTGTGTATTTGGTGCAAATGTATTTCAGATATGAGTCTGCTAGAAAATGTCGCTGAAAATTTCGGTGCCAGTTTCCAGGACAGCCAGTTTCCATGTAGAAAAACCATACACTACTTGGTGATTAAACCGACAACAGGATCGCTGGTAGACAAAAAGCCACACAGGAAACGAACTGTGGTTGCAGAAGATAAATTGGACGAAATTGGAGCTAAACTTTAAACTTCACCAAGAAAGTCTCTTCGTCGACTAGCTGAGAAGATGCGTGTTTCGAAAACGTCTGCACGAACAGCCACGAAATTGTTACAACTGCGACCGCATGGGACAGCGGCAGTTCCTGCTTTGGAATCCCACACTCAGGGGGAACTAAGAAACAACATCCGCCGCGGTACTGCAACAACTTCCGGGAAAGAACTCCATAGAGTGAATAACAGCGCATTCCGCAGGTACGTGCAGTGCATGCGTTCAGGAGGGCAACATTTTCATTATCTGCTGCAGCCCAGGTGAGGTTTCATTACACGGTATAAAGATTATTACCACTGCGATGCTTTGTCTAGCTCCGTCCACGGGCCAATACCCGTCCCGAGACGCGGAATATGACTCAACGCACGCCCGAGCGTGCGGCCGCCGTTTCGCGGACAGGCAGGAAAAGAAAGACCCTGCACGATATTATTTTATCTGGAAAATTGCGATATCTAGGAAACCACTGGTCTCGGTGGTGCCGTATATCGCAGACTTTACTGTAGCTGGCAGCCAGACAGGTGGGGGTTGTTGGGTGGAGTCAGGTACTTACTCTGCTGGGTGCTCCTGTCACGTTCAATAGCACAGTGGTTACAGGTAACCACGCCTAGCTCAGTATGAAGCCACCTTATGTATTAAAATCATTTTTGTTCCGTTGCATTTAAATGGCTTCTTTTACATTTTATCCAGTTTAGTCGCCGTGAACGCTTCAAATTATATATCTAGTATACAGATTGGTATATGCGGTATGCGGCGAACACTTGCTGTTTGGATCCAAACAAGTAACGACGAAGAAGATTGGTTCAGAGTCAGACAAGAGTAAAATCGAACACGAGAAAATTACCTACGTGCAGCTCGTCTCTACTCTCAGCTGACAGTCGGTGCGTCGTTTCCACACATAACTGTCATCAGCCTTGAGCGAACTTACGGCGCCCTACATACCTGCATGTTAAATATTAGTTGTCAGGGTGGGGATGCACGGTTACAACTTCCGAATGTAGACGACGACTTCCGCATCCTTTCCAATTCAGTATTTACGAATTATCCTGCAACTGGACTGTTCACAATCAGTTAGACGTTAAATAAATAAATAAATAATATACATTAAATCAGAAGTCCATTCATGGTAGCAAAACCCAAGGGAATAAGACAGACACTAAAGTCAATTTAAAATTTAGAAAAACTGGCCTGTAAGTCAGGCAACTTTCACGTCACAGGGACTTTGTAATGTTGCAAGCTGTTTTCAAACGCGACAGCCTGTAATTTATTTGTACTGGAATCCGTCACAAACGGCATGTTGATCAGCAGAGGGTCTTCAGCAAGGTGAATGGTATGTTGCACGTATCTAGAGGAACACTCAAAATTACGGCCCGATACGGCGATAAATTTGCTGTCCTGTTGCGTAACCAATCCTTTAAAACGAATCAGACTTTGCAGCAAAACAAAATGTTTCTGTAATCCTGTCCAAGCAACAAAGTAAACAAGCTTTGTGGAATATTTAAGAGCATTTCTCCTCGTCATTAATCAGCGCGCTTCCCCTCTCCCTCCATACCCTTCCGCCGCCATCCAGACCGTCTGTTTGTGTCGTTCCTTCCTGTGCTACAGTACAGCATGTTCAAACCTGACAAGACGAAGAGAGCCAATACTGTCGCGCGGGAGGAACGTCAGCATTGTGACGCGTTAGGCCTGATGATGCACTTGGCGTGAACGTGGCTCCGGGGGCCACAAGACTGCCAGCCAAGTGCAGGTCGTCTATCGCCCCTAGACAGCCAATAACACTGCGCAATAATTGATATTGCCCAGTGTTATTGTCTGTCTAGTTGTAATATTGAAAGGGCTGCACAATATACCGATTAAGCTGTGGACAGTACCGCGCAGTACGCATTCAGTTACCGTCTGTCTGCCGAGCAGTAAACATGTCTCCAGCACAGTAATTCCAGTTGGTTAACATCTAACCCTATAAATTTCAGGTCTTCCAAATTATTTCCAGTGGCCAAATTACGTAGCTTAATGGATAAACGCTGACTTGAGTGACCGCTTCTCGCGTGTTGGTATTTATTTAGCGATTTTGTGGGTAGAAGTCTTTTGAGTGGCCCATCAGGCGGTGGACCGTCGAATCTCCCCCCCCCCCCCCCGAAAAAACTTTTATTAGTTTGGTTCACTCCACATTAAGTCTGTCATGAGATTTGCGTGTGTGTATCGTGGTCTTAGTTTGTACCGCCCTTTGATCCAGGGGCGATTCTTTTCCTTTGAAACTCTGGGCTACACCAGCGGTCACACGAGCAGCATCTGTATCACCCAGCTATGTTTACTCGTTGTAACCCACCAGCAGAATGTAATATTGCAAAATACTATTGAGTCGTCTAGGGAGGAACATATTGCGCGATATTAATTCGACGCAATACCCTTGAGCAATAATATCGACCGTCTAGCAGCCGCTTTAGGATTTCTGCTTCTTACTTATTGGCTGCTGATTTAATTAACTTACACGCCGTTTTCAAGTTATGGCGCTGCGAACGAGCTTGTAAACGCGAGCCGGCCTGGGCTGGTTCAGCGCTTATGTCGGGCTGGCGCAGCCTCATATACTGTGGGTCCTGCATTCCTCATTCAGCATGAACTACATTGCTTCAGCAGCATACTGTCTTAAACGTACTTTAAAAAGAAGTAGCAAGGAATGCCAATTCCAAAGAGAAAACTTATGTAGGTTAGAAACTTTGTAACAGAATCACAAAGTAGTACGTGAAGACTGCAACAAGCTGCCGCCAACAGCATGTCTGTTAATGTTTCAGGCTAAGCAGCTTCCACACACGCGGACTTCCCGTGAGCCATATTTCATAACTCCCAGTTTCAAATGTGTTTGAGCTGGACATATATAGATAGAATGCGACAATGACAACAATGAGCAAGTGCCCAACAATGGGCAAGTGACCAACAATAAACGACAGTGACCAATAAGACCAACAGTGACCGACAATGAGCAAATTATGAACAATGACGAACAATGCCGAACAAGCAACAATAATGGCCAACAATGCCCAACAATGAACAACAGTGACTAAAAATGTCCAACCGTAACCGACCTTGTGGTTTAGTCAGTGACATCCTGCTTCGTCTGTTCAGACATTATCCCAGATACCGTTGCGTTCCGTGGTTTTTCTCAGACTTTCCCGGCAAACGCCAGCCTAGCACTTAAAATTACGTCACAACCGTTTCCTTCCAAATCCTTTCCAATTCATAACCCATTAGTCATCCTAACATTCGCCTCTATATTGTCTAAGCCACCGAAAACGTCGTTGGGTAAACCATACGTAAATACACTGTCTTTATTATATGACGCTGCGTAAGCTCGGACGTAGTGTGGGCCGGCTGGCTGTTTACAAGATGTCCGCAGCGTAATTTGAACGCCCGGTATATAAACGACTAATAACCTTCAGTAAATGAATTTTGGACACTACAACTTTATGCAGTACAGAAACGGAATCGCCGTAACGTCGAGACCACTGTGCTATTTAATTCATTCGGCATATGCTAGTGTGGGACAGTAAGAACAGTTTTCAGTGATAGCTTTCGGAGGTTAATACCGTCGAGCTCGGTTACAACGTCATGGAGAGGACTGCATGTTTTGTGTCAGTACTTTTAACACGATCCATCCCGCTGTGCAAACACAGGCACACAACACAGTATGTTCAGTTCAGCACAACGTCTGTTTAATATCTAATATCAATTCACACGCAACATGTTTCTGTCGCAGGACCATCTTCAGGTGTGTGCCATGAAAGACTCTGCACAAGGTAAAATGTGAGCTCACAAATTTTTCACATTTTACCTTGTGCAGCCTTGCATGGCACACACCTGAAGATGGTCCTAGCACCGAAACATGTTGCGTGTGAATAGATATTAGATATTAAACAGAAGTTGTGCTGAACCGAGCAAATTGTGTTGTCTGTCTGATTGTATATTTTCTGTCGTTTAAACGAGTATTGTTATAACCGAGTAGTATAATGGTAAGGTTAACAGTGAGGGATTACTTGGCACCACAGAATATCTGACGTTATAGACTGGGTGTCGTATAAACCGATGTCGTTATAACCGGGTTACACTGTAATTACATTATAAAACGAAGATCCAAAATGTGAAAATGTCTATCGGTGACGCGCTATGGCTAGGTGGGTAGTCACTGGCCTCTCATTGCGCGGACCCAGGTTCAAATCCACGTACGATTTGTAGCAGACCAAGCTGAATTGCGACAGGTTTCTCTCCCAGTACTTAAGCTTTCCCCGCCGTCAATATCACTCCACTAATGCTCCATACTCATTCATTGGCCTACAACCGACACTAAACACATAATCGTAGGAACTGACAGCGTAATTAAATAACACACTACAGCACACTGAAACATGATCTAGGTTTCACGTTATTGTACATGACTTATACAGCCGACGGTTTAGTTTTCAAAAAGACCAAGAAAATTTTCACTTCAAAGCATTTCATCGAAATCCCATGTCTTAAAAAATTAAGAGTCCAGCCCCTTTCAAGTCGTCAAAGAAATTTCTTACGTAAGCAGGATGAGGCAGCTTTCTGCTTAGATTCTGCAAAGTCTTTCACGTTCTGCCTTAGACTTCATTGGTTCACCAAGACGTCGTTTTACCGCCAGTGTCTCCAGGTTGAACGACAGGGAAACAAAACACAATTAGCAGGCCTTGGTATTTCATGTAACATCTCCAACAATCAAGCACAAAACGTGTTTCATGTCTCTTATGACAAACATAAAATCAGAATTTGTGCACAAATTGGCTAAAGAGAAGACGGAAACGATAAGGCAAAATGCAATGAGTTTAAACTTGAGGTTGCTGTACATAGCTGCATTAGCAGCGCCCCCTAGTGTCAAAGCCAGTACCTTAAGGATGACTTTATTCAAACTATATGTGCTATTTTCTTACGCGTTATACTTCCCAGTGTTGTCGGGGCAAGTCCTGGCGTTGTATCACTTCTGGGGAGACATGGACATATGCACAAATAACATATATACTTTGGGGTCAGGATTATTTTGTTTTGCTGCAGGTACATACGTGAGACTTAACGCACGGGAAATCGTAGAATTATTTGAGACATTTCAAAACAAGATCGTGACAAGAATGACGACTGTTGGCTTCAAAGAGAAGAAAAAAGAAATTTTTGATTCATCCACCAAGAAGGCATGGCGTATCACATTAGTGGGAATGATAGTTCTGAACGTGGAGACGGCTACATGGCTTCCAACGCCATTTATAAAACATCTGATGGAAGAACACAACAATGTGACAAACAGTGAAATAGACGACGAGAGAAAATGGCTCAACTTCTGTTACATTGTTTGGTATCCGATTGATATGACAGCGTCACCGTACTACGAGATAATGTATTTAGTGCTTTGTTTTTGTTATGTGATAGCATTCATGTACATGCAGGCCATCGATATGGCAATATCAGCCATAATGGTGCACATATCGGCGCAGTTTGAGATCCTGCATACTGCTTTGGAAGACATTGATATGATCATATCTGTTGCTGAGGAGAATAACGGGGGATCACAGTTCTTGAAGCCAAGAGCGGTAAATATGTGTCTGGAAGATTCTGATAAACTCCTTGTCACAAGTGCTGGTTCTCCTGCAGAACGAGGCCCTCAACAATTGGAAACTACATGTGTACGAGGAAATGTTGGCAATACTGACAAGAAAACTGAAGATCTTCCAGAACCAACGTGTTATTTAGCTAACTTCATTCAGTACCATCAGGCTGTCCTTGAGTGAGTATGGGGAAACACAACGCCTATAGTTGTAGCATCTGTGTTTGCGGTCTTGGCCCGGCAGATGTCGCGACAGTCTGCCGTCCTATTCGAAGTCAAGCTTCGGTTTGCTGTCTGCACCCGCCCTACAGTTTAACGTTCCTAGTTTCGAAGTACCGAGTTACAGTTTCTAGGCAGAACCCACACTTTCTGAAAATATTTCTAGATACAAGACAGATCTCTTGTCTTAAAATATTGGCAGCTTCTTTCAGTTCTTTTCTTGTTCTGTCGTTGCCGCCAATAATGATATCACGATTAATGCAACGCAATGCCCCGGATTTCCGGAATTTCTTTGAAAAACACCGGCCCAATGATTTTGTGCACATTAAGTGCGCTTGAAGGCGATGTAGAAACTTCACGGACTGATCTGTTACGTCGGCTTGTTGACGCTTCTGCTTCATGCAAACCATGCATCGTCCAAGAACAATACAAGATGTGTTACCTTCTTTTTGCTCAGCCCTGAACCTCTGATTCGACATTTTCCCATTATGCTGTGTACAGTCCTTTCGTAAGGCACTGCTGACGCTGCCAATTTTTACAAAATTTCGGCGATATTTTTTGCCACTACACAGTAAGCCTCCTCTGGAAACAAATATTGCAAATGAACACTCTTTGCTTCACAGAATTTTTCTTTCTGTCGCAGCAACCTGCTTTATACAAGAGATTTCACACAACTAGGCTAGCAAGTCACTGGTAGTGTAGGAAAGATGACGCAGCCTATGGCCGACGCGCCTTCCTTTAAGAAGCCCGTTTTTCCGAATGCTCGGTACGACGATTAACCATTCAAAGCCTAGCGGTAACTTTACGTACTGCCAGGTTTAACACTAAAAAATTCTACGTGGTGCCCCCATTGCGTTTATGTGTTTTGTACGGATCTCAAAACAAATAGGAACTTTTAACTTTTAAAACATTAAGAGATTGGTTTTTTAACCGAAGTGGAGAGTGTTCACTGCGCGGTACGCACTGAGTCCTTATATAAAACAGATAGGCTTCGTTTTTAAAGGGTTAACGATGTGCCCTGCATTTCTCCTATAGCACAGTACAGTTTCACACATGATAGACGCCAGGATTTTCTTCTAGGAGCTAGGTAGGGGGCACGGGAGCATCTAGAAATTTGCTTACAAATTCGGGCTTAAGCTGCGTAAAGATAGTTTTACAGATCGCTGTAGAGATGTGGGCCTCCATACTTAATGCACACGTGGCGCCACATTACTTTATAATAAATTTCAAATTTCCCCTCTTTTTGTTTCCTGTTCTAACTTCTAAAGTGTCTGTGTGGACAAGACGCCTGGATTATCCCTCTCCCGCTATCGCCCGTGCTTACGTCAAATCCCCATGGATCCCCGTTCTGCCACTATATAGCAGTTACTATCAGATGCGACTATGACTACACGGTGGCAGTAATAAATGGAAGGGAAATGTACGTGTTTCAATCGGTATTGCAATCTCGACCTTTCCCAATAACAGTTACGTAAAGTGCAGATGTAGTGAAGTCTTGTTTTTGTGTTTTTCAAGGGTTATAATGTATAAATAAATAAATAAATAAATAAAATATCTTTTTTTACAGTGGCGCAACAGCCCCTAGTGGGCCAGCGCCCCCTCATTATCGAGGCTTCACGATCACTAAATAAAAATGAATAAAGATAAATAAGACTAATCAATCCCATAGGGACAACGGCCTTCTGGTTGAACCAGGCAGAGCGCCAGTCGTGCCTGTACCACTAGGTCAGCTGTTCATAGCGATGTCGCATTGACAGTGGGTCAGTTTGAGGCTTTGGCTATCTTTGGAAACGGTAGTTAGACATGGAAACCGTGAAATCTTCCCACTTAAATTTAATCGAGCTTTTACCAGTACGAAATACGTTCGTAATGACAAGTTTCACTCCTTATACTGCAGAATGTTTCTTTTATTGCTGCACCGAACACGGCAGCTTGAGTGCAGAGGAAGTCTGTATTCATAGCGACATCCTGTGACAGTTGCGGTGGTGTTCAGGACAGCGATAAAAGAAACCTACCGTATTACTAAACACTGTTAGAATGATCAAATCAAGGAGTATGTGTTGGGAAGGCATGTGGCATGCACGGAGGGAAAGAAGAATGTATGCAGAAAGTCTAAAGGCAAAGACCTAGGCTAAGATTAGAGGATAATATTAAAGTGGATTTTACGGACATGTGGTATGGGGGTATGGAGCTGAATCATCTAGCACAAGACAGGATTCTCTTACAAGCTGTTGTGAACACGGCCACAAACCTTTGGGTTGCAAAACACAGAATCTATTGACTATATGAGTGACTGTCAGCTTCTGAAGATTGCTCAGTGGGTGTAAATTCAGGATACGTATTTATGGAATACTGTGCCACTGTCACTGAATTTTTATATGAACTAACAATCATATTCGACGTCTGTATTAACTCAGTCACTATCGGGCTAGAAGATTGAGGTATGATTCCAGGTAGGAGCAAACATTTTTCTATTCACTATCATGGCCAGATTCATTCTGGGGCCCCCATCCACACAAATGTCTCATCAAATTTACAGCAGGGTTAGAGCTGACACAATGTAATGTGAAGCCTACAGTTCAGATCCATCTAGTTCCCAGATTAAAATTCGGTGGAGCTTTATCTCCACTGAATAATTCAACTTCACCAAGAAATATGTCTGCATCAGATAGTTTTGCAAAATTCAGACCTTTCATAAGAAAATAATGCATCTTTTTTGCAGTTTTAATGGTAATAATTACAATTTATTAAAAATTACTGAATGTTGAGTTGATATGTTAGCATAGTGTGTCAGTTTGATTGATAAAGGATCTATCATTTTTCTGAGTAACTAAGCAACTCTGTGAAACAGAATGCTTCTTGAGGAGTTGATAGTTGCTCAGCTACTCAAGAAATTCTCTGCCTTGTATGAAACCTTAAGTGTTGTCATGGTGTAGACAGGAGTGGGCCAACAACTGGTCACTGCAGAATACCTGCAGCACTTGAGGTGTTGTTATGGCATAGACAGGACTGGGCCAACAGCTGGTCACAACTGAATACCTGCAGCACTTCAAGTGTTATTATGATGTAGACAGGAGTGGGTCAACAGCTGGTCATAACTCAATACCTGCAGCACTTGAAGTGTTGTTATGGCATAGACAGGACTGGGCCAACAACTGGTCACTGCAAAGTACCAGCAGACTGTGTCAAAAAACTTTGATTTGTTTGGTTAATTTCACTGTTTAAGAATGTTTCAAATTTATTACTAAAATCTTATTAAGTTGTGCATATTGTGCATTGTGTGGTCCTTCCTTAAACAAAAGTAATCTGTGGATAATGTAAATGTACAAAGTTGAATTTTAAAATTCAAAGCAGCTAGGAATATTTCCATTAAATTATCCTGCTTAAGATATAGACTTAACACATTTTCTTGTTTGTAACCACTTTCTAATGAACTGTGGAAGATACAAAATTTCTTCTGAACGTGCTGTATACACAATGTGACTAATATTATACAATTATCTGTGAAATGCACAGCATGTATTAAATAAAAACAATCAAGTACAGTGACACCTTACAACAAATAATCATTATCTGTTTCAGATTTAGTGCAGATGTCAACAAAGCATTTGGTCCAGTTTTGTTTCTAAACTTCTCCACTCGTCAATTTCTAGCATGCCTCATGTCATTCCAAGTGGCCATGGTATGTTATTCATAGAGATATACAGATATAAGCTTTTGTGTGGAGGGGGGCATAGCAAAGCTTGTATTTTAGCCTTCTGGGACATTCTGGAGCAACGTCAGTAAATTAGAACACCATGCATGGCGTCACATCCCAGAGTCTTTTATCTTTACAGTCACTGCTTTCAGAATCTCAAATCTCGCATACAGTATTATGCACTATTTATTCTATACTACTGTGTGAAATTTGTTGTTAGTGCATTTTATAAACCACAATTCCTGGCCTTTTATTATGACCATGCATTTACCACATCTCCCTTTGCAGCAACCTTCAAGAAGGTACAATAAATGAGAAGTTTAAATTCTAACATGAACACTGTTCAGATTTGAATGTGGTTAACCCTTTCAAGCACAAATTTAAAGTAATAAATACATAAGAATTCAGTTCCCACCTCATAGAGAACATAGCCCATCTCCATTATATGGGGCAGTGACATTTAGGGAAATTTTGTGAGAATCAGACGAACACATACATATATAGTGGGGGCAAAATGCAAGGTTCTAAATGTTAAAGCAGCTGGTGTATAAAGTGAAGGTGTTGCCATGCATAATTAAGCAGCACATCATGAACACATATAGGGGATTGGAGGTGTAGCTCCATGCATTCTTAACCTCAGCATTATGTAATGTTATGTGACTACACACTCTGACCAGTACCCATTTTATACAAAGTTGTTTGGGCCCTACAGTGTGCCTAGAGGAGGTGGCAAAGACAAAATTTTCTGCCTGTGAAGGGAAGTGAATACCACCAGTGCATCATATAGCCCACCACTATACTGACTGCTCAGGACTGATTTGCTTAACATTTTCAAAGATGAAGTATCTTGTGTGGCTATAAAGGCTGAAGACAGAGTCTGTACATACATACACATGAACACTGTATTATTTTCTCTTTTGCAGACATGGGGCCAAGATGGTAATACCATAAAATTTATATCTAGTTTTGTTAATGCAATGTGTCAGCCGATGATATTCTGCTGGTATGGTACGGCCATCATACATAACGTGAGTCAAAGCAAACTTGAAACATCTGTAATAATTTGTGCATCTATTTGTTCTTATCCCACTTGCACATTTCTTACTATAAACGTTCTTGTTAAACTAGCAACAAAGACAAATTTATGTCACAGCAGTGTCTGTTGCATTCCTGCAAACATGTCACTCTGAGCACAAGATTAAACACAGGCACTGTGACCATTTGCTATATTTTATTATGATTTGTGCATGAATGTTTTAAGAAATTTTACCTGGTAGTTTAGTGCAGATAGGCTGCGTACAGCTTCATTATTTTCCACTATACAGACAGATCTACCATACATGGTACATGCTTTTAACCCATGCTGATGACTGCTATGCTTACAGCTAAACACACTATGGTCCCTATTCGCACCCCCTTCCCCCCACTTTAAAAATTTTCATTGGACTCACCCTCCCATTTTTGACAGATAATGGCTTCTGGAATGTGGTCTGGTAGAGATCATAATAACTTTTGGAGAACCTGGCACATTCATTTTAGGATAGAAAAATGAATATGTGGATCCGTTGTGTGGAAGTGTCCGCAGATTTTTATCAGACTGCATGCTGTCACATCGCTGAAGACAGTAATTATCACTTTCCCCACCACATGAACTTGAAATCTCTGGTGGTCTTAACAAATCACCGAGTGCCATGCCCACAGAACAAGTTTCGAGTAGCACATAGGGAAATTGATGTTCTTGTTATTCAAATATGTGACGTCAGCTGGCACATTTCTCGCCATTATCACATTTCATTACAAGCCTTGATAATATTTTTAAAATTATTACTCAAGTTGCTCATGTGATGTTTACTTTCAAACATACTTGTCTGTAGGCTGTTGCTGGGCTTAGATAATCCTGTTTAGGGGAATAATCGGCACTTATTGTACAGATCATACAAAACCTAAATGCACTATGTGGGCAAAATATGTAAGTTTTTAAGCCTTACAGTACAAATAGTCAAACAGTGAGATTTTGCAAAGCAGGGAACTGCTTGCTTTGTAATTTTTACTGTATAAAGTGATCAAATAATGACAATTGAAATGGTTGGGAAGTGCACATGGCAGGAATGTGAAATGCTTATGACATTTTGGTTAGGAAATCAGAAAGTAAGAGACCACACAGTAGATCAGGGGATTGACAAAAGAATGTTCAAGAGGATTTTAAAGAAGTGGTGTGTGATGGCATTGACTGATTCATCTCACAGGTTCAAGTAGCAGGCTACTGTGAACACTGTAGCGACAAATTTGGGTTATTGTGAACACAGTAATGATCAATTTGGATTACATAAAAGGAGCAAAACTTCTTGACCAGCTGATCAAACATCAGCTTCTCAGAGACTATGCTTACTGGAGACAATCTGTTTTAGTTATGTAGTGATTTCACTTCTGCCACAGTTCAATCAAAATTATTTTTGAAAACGTAACAGCTATAATTTTTAACCAGGGGTGTCACAAAATCATCAACACGCAGTTCACGTAGTGCAACCGGATTAATTGCTGGAACATGTTTATGTTTCTTCTTACAGAGTCAGGCACTGCAAAGGGCAGCATATGAGTGCCAGTGGTACCGGCATTCCAAAATGATGAAACACTACCTGCTGATGATTATGGCACGTTCTCAGAAAGCTGTTCACCTGTCTGCATATAATTTCTATGTCATTTCCTTACAAACATTTGCGAAGGTACAGTATAATTGTACTGCCAAAAACAAAAAAACATGCTGCACACTTTTAACAGAGCTGCATATAGTTCTAAGATGAAGGTTGCTGGTTCACACAGTAATGCTTCTGACCCGTATTTTGGAGGTGCTTAGTTCAAATCTTGGCTGGGACACCAATGTCACTGAGGTTTATCAAGGTCTTCCTCAGTACCTGCAGGTAACTGCCAGCAAGGATGCTTCAAATTTTGTGACAACGATTTCCTTCCACATCCTTTCCAGTTCATTCACTGATCATTCTACCAGTCAATGCTACAGCTGGGACTACTGATGGCATCATTAAATCAACAATAAATAAGTACAGACCTAATGACAGGCATTTATATTCATCAATTGAAACACTACAAGCATAAAGACCATAGAAAACAAAGATAAAAGAGACGTAATTTACTTCAAAATGTAATACCTGTAACCATCAGTGTACTCTTCATTTTCAAAAATGCTAGTGTCTCCTTTCTGCACAATATCATTGTATTATCGTGTCACTCAACTGTGTTTCTGTAATCAGGAATGACAACAGTCATGACTTAAATGACTCATATGGTGCACGCTTATCCCAGGCAAAACACTCCTTTTGACAGTATGTAATAGTTTGAAATATCTTACACTAACATAGTTGTTACAAGGAGCTTCGTGATGTGTACTCTTTGCCAAATATTACTGAAGTAATGAAATCACAAACAGTGAGATGGATGGCACATACAGGAGGGAGATGCATACAAGGTTGTGGTAGTTAAACCTGAAGGAAACAGAGTGTTTCAAAAGGCTAGGCATTGATGGGAGAATGATATTAAACAGTTTCTAAAGGAATAAGGTGGGACGGCATGGACTGGATGCATCTGGCTCAGGACAGAGACAAGGGGCAGGCTACTGTGAACACAGTATGTAATGACCCTTCAAGTACCATAAAATATGGGAGTTACTTGACTAGCTGAAAACCTGTTAGCTTCTCAAGAATGGGCATGCTCCATGAGGCTTGTTATTTGTTTCTTTACTGCCATATTTCATAGTCTGTACAGCGACCTGCTATGGGTTGGAAGGTTCGGCAATTGACCCCCAGTGGGGGCAAGATTTTTTGCAGCCGTCCAGACCAGCCCTGGGGCCCACCCAACCTCCGACACAATGGATAGTGGGTCATTGTGAGAAGTAAAGCGGCCGGGGTGTTGCGTTAACCACCCACTCCCATCTAGTGCCAAGCTTAAACAAAAAGTAGATCTATACCTCTACCCCCCTCTGTGCCTTCATGGCTGGTTATAGGGTGAAATTTACCTTTACCTCCATATTTCATAACATTTAACGTAGTGCTGCTGTTCAGTTCTAAAAGTTCCTAAGGGCCATCTATTGTTTGCTGTAGTACTGAGTTTCTGCACCTGTCCACTGCCTTGTATTCGAAAAAGAACTTCTTTATAAAGGACATCTGTTTCCATCCTCAGGCAAATGGCTGGCAGGTATGTACTCAGCTGGGTCCACTGACCGTGAAGAACTTTCCTAAGCCTTCCACTTCCAAAATATTGTTTCCTTTTTGTAATACTAGACAATGGATGGTGTCCAAATCCTGGTCATCCTAAACATTCACACCTAATCCTTGTACTGAAGCACAACCTTTATCTTGTTCCAAAACTTAGCTGAACATTTTGCAGTTTTTCATACATTCACACCCTGTATAATTTTGTTCCACAAACAAACATACATACTGAGTTATGTTATGATCTAGTTTCACTTCTACTTGTTCTATTATAACAATATGAATGTTATATTTCAGATGATGAACACAACATATGCCTACTTTACACTTCTCAAGAACCTGTATGAGAACTGATTACTGGTCATTCTTCAGCATAACCACCACATTAACAGTTTCAAAGATAATTATGTGTTTAGCTTATTGTTTCAGTGTAGCACCTCAAAAATAATACAAATGGTAGTAACATCAGTAATAATAAATTTTCAACATTTGGAGTTTTGTACCAATGACATGAGTTCAGAATTTGTTTTGTGCACAGATATTCAGAATATGCATATCATATCACATGAATGTTGATAGGATATGGCAACCAGGTGGCAAACACAGCACAGCGTTGTAGTAAATCAGTTCAGTCTATTTCAGGCAGGTTATGTCAGTGAGATAACGCAATATACAAACATCACAATACTGGTACAAAATAGCAAAGAACATACATGCATAACATGTGCACTCCAAGCTGGCATACATGTTTAAACTTCACTTCCTTCTAGCATTGTTCAATGAAGTCTATTGTTAAGCAAACGGTAGTGTTAAGAGATTTAATTTGTCAAGGACATTGCTTACTATTTGTATATTACAAACGAGAACACAAACACGAGTTCATGTCAATATTTATGGACGTATCAATTGCATAACATTCCAATAACAGTACACTGCACTCAGTGCTAGTTGGTTTCCAGGCTCTGTACACTATCAGACAATATAAGGGACTGAAAATGTGTGCACCTCCAGAGATCTGGAATAGCTCTCTGTAACAAAGCCAACTGGGTGCCTCCTCAGCATTTCACTTGAGGATGGAAACCGATCCACTTTGCAAAGTGTGTTGTTCCTGTCATGTGAGAGGGTGGACTCACACCCTGAAGATGCAGGCAGCAGATTTGTTCAAAATGTTGGTACATTTCTACCAGATGCGGTGTTACATCCCAGACTGCTGTTCTGCACACCCAGGACCATGGGAACCGACTTCAGATCCTATGCATTCTGTTCTGTTTGGTATACTAGATGATGGTTGAAGTCTAGAAACCCACTAATCATATATCATAGTGTATTTATGCCTGCTGACCATGTACATAAATACAGAACACAATAAAATGTAATGCAAACGCCCATGTATCTACTGTATCACTGATGTCACAAGCAAAGAAAGTCACTTCAACCATCTGAGTTTTCTATGAATTATGTAAGCTTCATTTCAGATAGTGACAATATTTCAGAAAGACAGGACAAAGCATCAACAAAACTGAGAAGGCAGTGAAAACAGAAACATAATTATTATTTTATTTCACGTCAGTAATATAAAATATACACAAATTTCTACCATGGAGAATATTTTAATTTCACGTAGCATGCAATAATATTATCATGAGAGAAAGTGTAGGTCTTAAGACACAATGTTCGGGCAGGACAGTCACTAGAAAGGTTTCACTTTCATGTGAACTGAAATATGAAAAATCATGATTTTCTATGGGTGTGACTTGCTCTATTATTGAAAGGGGAAGAACACAGAGTGGTATGTCTCAGAACAACATTCTGGGGGGATATTTGTGTGTCAGGGACAGAGGATGAAGAAAATTGTAGAGTGAGAAGCTTCATGATTTGTACTGTTGATGAAACATCGTTAGGCTGATTAGATCAAACAGGAGGATGTGGAGAGGTTATGTTGCATGCATGTGTCAGAAATGTGTCCAAAACCTGGGTTACAAAACCAGAAGGCAAGAGACCTTGGTATGGATGGGAGGATAATGTGGATAATGAACAGAATGTGCTAGTGTGAATTGGATTCATCTGGCTCAGGGCAGGATGCCTTCAGCTAGTTGATGTATCTTTTAACTTTACATTCTTCAATATCTCTTCTAGTATTTACGTAGAGTAACAACTGATGGCAACTGTTTTATATTTCACAAACTGTCACACAAATTACTATGTAGCTCACAGGAATGGGGTTGAAAATAAAATGGAAGGGAAAGGGCTCGCTTCTTGGCACAACTCATCTTCGTACCTGTTAATGCATTAAACTTCCTCACATGTGTGTATCAACTGAAGGTACACGTAAAGTTCACCCGGCGAATCTGCTCTAACAGCATATTTTTCCATGAACTCCATTGCGATTTCTGCCTCCCAGAGGAAGAAGTTAATAAAGAATCAGCTCCTAGGATGCTGGACGCCAGTGAACACTGTGCTGTATACTTTGTCACCCACAGTGTTTTGTAAATACCATATGTTTTATCTTCCTTATTTTATTCTGTCACCATAGCCCACATTACAACTGTTTTTGTAAGTCACCATTCTCTCTATCAGCACATCTTAATCAACAACTATCCTGCAGAAATGAACTCTTACTGCAGACAGACAGTTTCACCTGTGGTCACTCCTGGCTGTACAGTATGCGATTGACATTCTTTGTGCAGTTTTTAGTTAGTGCCTTTTCACACAGTCAGTGAAGTAAATTAAAACAACATTCTATGAACTAAAAGAATGTAACTTCCGATCCCAGAGGCTGCATACTTGATTGTGAGTACAGTCTTCAATATCTGGACAATGGGACCGCAGGTTTCAGTCCCACTTGGTGCATGGATGCATGCCCATGTTTTTTCTGTGTCAGTGTTGTCCTGTGTGTATAGAGGCCTGGTGATGGGCTGATCCTTGTGTGCAACACATACTACATCTCTAAAACCATTCATATTTTCTGAAGTTAATTCCAAGCTGAAACAGGCCAGAAGGCATAATGCATAAAAGCTGAAGAAAAGGACACGTTACTACTACTCCTGTACAATGAAGTAACACAGCCTAAAGAGACATCTGGGAATATGAAATATTCTATTATTCTGGATATGGTTAATACTGCTGGTGGCTTTATCATATTAGTTATGTGATGCTTAAATTTGAACAGCTATGAACACTACTTTTGTTTGTTTCAATGCAGTATTTCAATAGTCTCAGAAAGGAAGGATTGCAGTATAATGCTGTGGTTCTGAGTTGGAATAAATGTACATCTGTGAGTGGAACATCACACATACTGCACACAATGTCAAAGATCAAAAGCTTCTAAGGATTGTAATGACTTTTATTTGTACAACACCTTCTGTGCGTGGAATAAATACAGCAGGTATCTAGTTTTCATAATGCACAACAGTGTGCGGCCTGATGCAGACATTAAATTAACGCTGAAAAGGTGCAGCTGCAGTTTCAATCTGAGACTGCAGGGTACGTTAGTAAAGAAAATCAGAAACGCTGTTGTAACGCACAAATTGAACAGTATTTGAGGTTCTGAAAATGATGCTGCTGAAGATTCACTTCTTTTGGGATGCAACATGTTGCCATCAGGTAAGTGGTACCAGCCATTCCAGAAGAGTGTGTTGCCTCCAACTTTAAAGGTAACCAGTCCATTAAGAATGGACTAATTATGCTTCAAGATGGAGGCAACACACGCCTTGGAAACATCTGGTACCACTCACCCAGTGGCAGGGTGTCACATCCCAGAAGACTTGAATCCTCTACAAATCAAATATTTATCTGTAGGATCTGAGGAAAACCACAACATTATCAACTTACCATTCCAGAAAAGCACACACAATAGCTATCCCAAATGTAAGAGCCACTGTAGATATTGAGCTACTGTGTTTAACTGACTACTTTATAAATTAGAGTGGTTTCTTGGAAGTGTACTTTCTGCTCAGTTTCTCCTAATTACACTCATACCCTTCTTAACCAGACACATCTGCTGGGAAACATACACATGTACTGTACAGTGTACATGCACATCTACTTTAGAAGAAACAACCTAACCATGAAACAGAAAATGTATGCTTTCAGGCTCTGAAAATGCTGGCACATAAATGACTATGTGACAAACTTTTAATCTATCACAAACTGTACAAATTGACAACCACTGGTCCTCATTTGTTACAAAATATGTCACCAAAAACTGTATGGCTGTGTTTGTAACCACTACCAATAATGAATGTCCTGTGGTGTTTCTACACACCTGTAATTTAATCACCATTCTTTCTGTAAGATGCCAGTAGAATCTAGCAAAATTTAGGAGTATAAACAGCTACACTTGTGATCATCAAAGCCATCCCATCTCAACTTCACTGGTCTGATTGTCTTAATATTTAGTACAAGTGTGCACAAAGTTTAATTTGTATTATATGGACCAACTCGTACACTAAGAAAATTAAATTCATGCATACACAGTATGGACAATTTCAAATTTGTGTACAAAGTTGCTTGCAGTGACATTCCGATGTATTGATGCTTTGGAAAGCAGTGGACTTGACACTTAGTTGAGGAAAACTTTAAATGCAGGAAATTTAACACAGGGCTTATCAACTTGCAATCACTGAAACTGAATGTTAAATCAGAAAAAATGCTATTTATATATTTATTTATTTATAAATGATTTATTTAACAATGATGGTAGTGGTTCAGGCCCTACAGCATCAAACAATAGGAATATTAGACAGGAATGAGAACAAGAAAGGATTTGGAAGGAAGCTGTGATGCCTAATCTGAGGTACTATCTCAACATTTGGAGTAACTGATGAAAATAATTAAAAACCTCAATTTAGGACAGCTGGTCTCTTTGTTTGAACCATGGACCTTCAGAAAAAGTAGGACGTTAAATTAATGAACATTAAACAGGGTTAAACTGTTACGTAATGTCCTTTATCCTTCATTCTTTCATTCAATTACAAAGTATTAAACACACACGTGGAAGTGAAACAGCGTTAATGATAATTCACATGCCAAACCGACTCACAGATCCACTGACGGGTTCTTGATTTAGTTCGCAACTGCTGTGTAAGGTATACACTGTCAAATGCAAGGATGATGAACTGGAATGGATGTGGAAGGCGACAGCTGTAGCATATTTTGACGTATTATTCCATTATTTACGTTGAGCTACCCACGAAACCCTGCCAAAGTATACAGCGACCAGTAACCAGTCTCAAATACAAATCACGTACCTCCCAAACACATGGGCGTGCTAATTCTTGCATTCTAATCTCTGGATGTAAGCACAATTATGTTACGTTAACCTTTACTAGCTGTGCAGTGCAGTGCATCGTGCAGCTGGCTACACACTGCACCTTTCCAATAGTAGTACTGCTACCCAGTCATGCAGAACTCACAGACTTTTAATCCGTGTTTCAGATGATGAACTGTTAGGTCCGAATTAAAACACCGCTGCAAATGGCATACTCTGTGACCCAGCACACACTTTACCATGGTATTCTTTACTTTCAAAATGTGATACCATTCTACGGTACGTGCATAAATGCAGTTTCACTAATGCCCATAAGAGAAGTGCCACCTTCATTATGTGCATATCTCACACAGCAAATATCTAAATCAGATAACAAATGTGTTAAGTACAGGCAAAAATTCAGTTATGACCCTAAGTAACATACGCTGCTCACTGTGCTGATTTGTAAACGTATAAGAATAACACTCGCTACTCTGTCATGAGGTGGGGGGGTATGGGGCGTAAGGTAGCAAGTAGTTACAAACAGAAGCAGTAGATGGCAACAGTGGGAAGGTAGGCTCAAGGTGGTATTGTAGTGTCCAACAAGCAAAACAGATTTCGTGCAGACAGCAGCACTGCTTGCTGCATATTGTTATTCAATCACATTCAGTGTCTTGACAGATCTTCTGGTTACACATTTCTGGCAAAGATTTTATTTGTAACAATTTCCCACTGAAACTTTACTGGGTTTATGCTAGTGGCCTGAATAAACCTGAAACATAATACAACAGTTAAGATGCCTTCCCTTTTTGAAATAAAAATTCTTCATGATAAGGAAGTACAAAATTAATAAATATCACAGAACCCAAACTGTAAACAAGTCAATAAAGGTAAAGTTCTCCTTGTACTTAATTAGGCACAGCGTCATGCAGATGTATGGGGCAGCAAAGCTGTAGCTCCAGACACAAATTCACCTCAGCTGTAACGGATAAGAGCAGTCACCTCATGCTCCTGCCACTTCACCACCAAAGCATCCTTGTACCCGCAGGACAGGGGGATGGGTGGGCCACAGAACTGATCTGGATACGGTGAGGGGAAAAAGAAAAACATCTGCCCTGGTTAGGAATCAAACTCAGGTCATGAAACTCCCAGCCAGTCACTACGCTGACTGGGCCATCTGAGCTCCTACCAGTACTACACCAAATTATTCTGCCAATGTAACATCCAAACAACCTTTCGGTTCTTGAAACTTGTAACAGGACTCACAGAGTCTGACACTGAAATAATGAATGAATTAAAAAACATGTCCCAACTTCCCCAGCCAACCTTGCATACAAACTGTGCAAAGTTATTTACAACATATCAGAAGTAAAATTTGGGCTTCACCTGGATCATTGCTCAACATACGTAGATGTTACAACAAAATAGCAATTCTAGGATTTTTCTGTGAAAACACCCAACAAATAACTACTTTCCAGTTATTATTGCGTTGTTCTTCATAATGAAATTAACCTGGCCACGATTCAACTTCTACAATATGCAGCCTGTACCACTGACAAATTACCCAAAAGAGTGCAACGTGTGAAAAGTAATTTGAAACACCTGAAAATTATAATTTAACGCTTCCTTCAGTTGTTCCACTAAATTACATACCTTAAACATTACAATGGAAACTGCGACGTTTTATTTTCCTATGAACAGTCTGCAGTCACTCTTTCCAGTTGTCATTTCAGTGCACTCGACATTAAAATTACCTGTTCAGTTGTTCAGTTTTGAACTTCACAACTCTGAATCCTAGAATCTACGGCCTGTACCACCAGCAAACGCCCCAAAGAGAGGTTGTGAAGGTGGAGTACCAAGGGAAGAAGCAGTGGTTGTTGCAGGGGTGGATGTTGATGAAATCTTGCGAAGCAGATCCCCCTGGATCAGGCTGTCCAGTGCTTTCTGTACTGTAGGATCATTCAGAAGTGGTGTGGGGCCTGCCCCTGTGGCAGTACCCTGAGAACCAACAGCCCAAGGACCAGTAACAGGCGCAACTGGTGCTGGTACTGGTGCTACAGGAGCAGGAACTGCTGTGGGAATGGCTGCAACAGCTGATCCACTTGTGCCTGATGTGTTGTTCAAAATGTTCAGAATGCGATGCTGAAGATCAACCTGCTGTTTGTCTGCAACAGAGGTGAACCTCGTGTAGAACCTAGCGTCTGACCACTGAATAAGACTTACATCTTTGTTACAAGAAACTGAATGAAGATGTTTCAGAAACGTGTTGGTACACAACAGTTATGAATATTAATGGCGTTTATGAGTAAGTTATGGGAAAACCAGATTGAAGAAACATTTTTAATTTAGCGAGACTTATGATCCTCACACTGCTGTCTTACAGGACAAGACATCAAGATGTTGTGTAGCCTGGTATAAGCATGCTACATGGCAACATGACCCAGAAGTCTGCAACCTACGTGTCTTGATGTTTTTATGTGTCCCCCCCCACACAAACCATTATCACGTGTCCTACAACATAAGATGACGAGATTATCTCTGGGTTTAAGACACTGGATTCTCATTCAGACAGTTACGAATTCAATCCCTGGTCTGATTTGTATGCGCATTTTTCTACTTGAACACTAAAACATTCATCTCAACTAAAGATAAAACTCTGAGAATGCAAACAACACCAGCACATGTCCTTTGACCCATCTTTATTCTAAATTAGGCACAAAAAATATCAGCATGGAACGGTTAAGCCATATGTTGCCTCTGTCAACCATCATTCTCATGCTCACCTTAACACCCCCCATGGTGGGCCACAATGATACCATAAAAAAATTGGTCACAGAGTAAATGTTTTAGTCATATCTTAAACATAAGATTTTGAACAAATGTACAAGTTGTACTTTTTATATATGACTGATAACAACACAGCCCACTACAAACTACGGCTGCGTACACTTAAGGTAAAAATCTAAAGTCTGCTCATGACGTTGTGTGATGCACTGCTGTCCAAGTCACAACATATGGGTTACACAGCTGTCTTAACCAGATTACAAGAACGGAACAAAGTACGGTTAGCAAGCAAGAGATGGCATCTGTCCCCTGTAAGACAACTCACATGTACATCCATGACGTTTAGACAGCATCCTAACCATACCTGTAGATTTAACTGGTGGCAAGTCCTTGGCATCACCCAGCTCTAGCTGCAGCTGCATCTCACGCTTGTCCTGCAGGTAGCGAATGACACGATCATATTGCAGTACTGTCAGTTGCCGGTTGTCACTCAACAGATTCAGCAGCACCTAAGCAGCAAGCACAAAGTATCATTCACACACAGAATACAGACACATAGCCATTAGGAAGTTCCTGGTTCCAGACTTCACAACCTGCTAACAGTGATACTTCCAGTCGAAAACGTAGCAATTACTACTGCAGCAATTCCAGCATTATGAATGCTTTAATTTCATCTGTTTCCAATGTGGTAACATAAATCACCAGACACTTGGCAGAAGAGAAAAATACCTTCTCCCTCTCAGGAATAGAACCACAATACCGCAGTTGTCCAGCCTGTAGTCTCATCAGTACACCAACTATGCTACCCCAGTTCTCTGTTGTTCACTGTGTACAATTTGTGATCCTAACATACAGGGTAAAAAAACAAAGATTTTTCTGATTCTCAGTGCTCTACATTAAATATCATAAATTCACAAAGTCACAGGACAACTGAAAGGCGTTTCGACAATTATGGACGAGACGCACACAGAAATGTACGCATGTCTTCGTGTAGTGTTGTCATTGTTGTGATAAAATTTTAACCAAAACTGGAACATTAACAAAATAATAATACAGCAAAATTTCATGAATCTGACTCACACGGGACCAGACAGGTGCTGAATTACTGAATATTCCAGATTGTCAGACAGAATCTACACTGACCTAAGTTCTTACAGGTAGTTTTTTGTTACTGCTTGCATACTGGGGCTGTACAACTAATGAGAGGAGTAGTCCATTTGGATTTCTCCACCATCTGTTGGTTCAAGGTCATCTTCTGTTTTTTCTGGAGTCTTCACAGGTGATGAAATTGATGAAGCAGAAGACTGGGTACCTGGGAGATACCACAACAGTTGATGTACGAACACTCGTGGAGGCCTTTTTGCATGTGTCCCTGAAATCTCTCATTGATGCTTTTTTCTGGTAAAAAGCATAAGTTCCTAACTCGGGACTACTCCCCTCAAGTGCCGGATTATCAGGATTTCCAAATTATGGGACATCGCATTACAGAAATTTTGCTATACACCCCAACATAAAATTCTGTAAAATCTGTTCAATCCTTGAGGTATAATATGCAAAAACAGAGGTTATCACGTTTGGAACGTTCTGTTACAGACAGACCCAAATGAAGTACCGTGGCCTGAAAATGTGTTACACAAATAAGATGGAGAGCAAATGTAGCTGTGAATAATTTTATGAATATATATCAGAAAGTAGCAACAATTATGAACAACTCTTGTAATGAGATAGTTACAATTTGTTTGAGCTTTCAGGTTCTCGTGGTGGTAAATACAAAGATTACGGCCTTCCAGGATGCCATTACATGGTGTCACATCCCAGGAGATACGTTACAGGACTAATCCCTGAAGAACACGGTCATACACAACATATTCCATCCCAAATTCAAGTTCTGTTGATATGTACTTTAATCTGCTGTGTTCTATGAATGAGATATCTGACACAAATGATGGCGTCTGCTGTTCCAAATATGTTGGTGCTTGATGGTGACAATGAAACGTTTGCTGCAGCCTTTAACCGGCCGAAATGCTATGATACAGAAATATAACAAGACTGCATATCATGTGCTCTCTAACGTAGTACAATGACTTTACCAAGGCATTATTTACATCCAAAATGTCACACGGTTTTACTGCACACACAAAAATGTGACTTCCCTTACGTCTCGATAAAAAGTACAGCCTTCCCTGTGTCAATTTTCACAAAATGCATATGCTTCATAGCATTATGCATACAGGCCCCATACAGAAATTCACCAAAATTGGACAGTGAATGTACAAAGTACAGATAAAAATCCTTTTTTGGCCCCCCCCCCCCCCCAGAAAGTAGGTCTCTGAGCCAATTTTCATGAAATTTACAATTCCTCAATAAACATTTGTGGACATATCTTATACTGAATTTTACCCAAAACAAACAATGCAGAAAATACAGGCAAACTTTCATTTCTGCCCTTAAGTAAAGTGTGACTTTCAATGAGCTTTCACAAAAATCTGGCAAACAGTTTATTTTCTGTTACTAGATCACAGACCAATGGATGGATGGACAGCCAGATAAGTTCACATGGTCTCATTCTTTTTAAATACACAAAAAACAGCTAAAAATGGCAGGAGCCATAGTAAAAATATATGTCACTAAAACACGTGCGTAACACACAATACATTTGGTACAACAAATATAAAACACAAGAAAAGATTTTATACCTCCACACAGCAAGTTACACTTATAACTAAACAGCACACTAAATGTGGGGATTTTGTGCCTCTATTTCGTAAACAATCTTTACCACCGTTTCCTTTGCAAAGACCAACTACAAAAATACACAAAGCCAGCCACAGTCAGATCTGTGTACAAACATTTCTATTCAGAGACTGAAACCTGAACCAAAGACAGAATTTTGCGCATGTGAACAGTATCACCCCCCCCCCCCCCCCCACCAAAACAGCCCACACTAAACTACACTTTCCCACTGCCCAATGTATTTCTCATGATTACTCTATCACTGGGAGTAACAAAATACACGCTATGGGTTCCCCATCTCAGAAATGGATACTACGCCCTTGCATAGTTCACCACAGGCCAATAATGCCAAAAATATCACACCTGGAATCACTGGATGTGCAAAACCATAACTGTACCTGACACTTTGCACAGGAATGGAAGTTGGTTTTTGTTAAGTCAACGAACGTGAGGTTGGTGGGGTACATAGTACAGACAGAATGAGAAAATGTACAAGGGTTTAGTCTGAAACCTGAAGGAAGAGACCACTATGCAGATATACACAGACCAAAGGATAATATTAAAATAGATCTTAAACATGTGCAACATGTGGATTGGATTCATCTGCCTCAGGAAATGATCCAGTGGTGGATCCTTGTGAATGAACCTTCAGATTGCATAAAAGGTGGCAAGCAAATTTGTGTGACAGCTTAGTGATATTGCTGTTTCATCTTTAACACTTGCCAATGAACACTGCACTACAGTAGGAGCATCCACAAAGGTCAACTCACAACACTGCAAATGAAACTGACTCACTGGGTAAAAATACAACTCACATTAAGTACCACTGCCTATGTAGTGTCTACTCAGTCTACAAATTCCGCCTTATAACTCTGTTTCAGTGATTCCTGGTATTTAAAACAATGTGCTGCTGGAGAAGAATTGAGATGATCAGTTTCACTGATTACGTGAGAAATGAAGAAATATTACAGAGTCAAGAAGCAGAGAAATATCACACATACAATAAAAAAGAGGAAGGCTAACTGGATTGGTCACATCTTGCATAGGAACTGCCTTCTAAAACACATAACTGAAGAAAAGACAGAGCGAAGAAGTGACAAGATGAGGAAGAAGATGTAAGCAGCTACTGGATGACCTTAAGGAAATGAGAGGATACTGTAAATTGAAAGTGGGAGCACTAGAGCGCACTCTGTGGAGAACTCGCTTTGGAAAACGCTATGGACCTGTCACAAAGCAGATGACAGAATGAATGTATTTAAAACAACATGTACAAAGGACAATCAAATGAGATCTGAGGGTATCATGATGATGACTATGAAGAACCCTGTCTTGTGAGAAGTGACAGTGGCATTTTTGAGAAACATGCACCTATATGTCAGCAAATTTCTCCCACACAATGTGGTGTCACACCCTGAAAGACTGGATTATTCACTGGCCACCAAAAATTTTTCAGCTTGAGTCATACATCACTGCTACTAATGTCTCAGCCTGAGGGTACATCATACTGGCTGCACAGAAAACCTGAGTTTTCAGAAATCAGTAACACTGAACACTCTTAACAAGAGGCAAGAGATGCACACAGTCTGGCACATAACAACACAGGACACACACTTCCAGTATTATGTACAGGTAACTGATGTCTCTGTGCTGAATTAACCATCGTGTCTTGCAGAGACGTGGCGGACCGGAGGTACAGCATCCTGAATTCTAAAATGTGGCACCAGTCATCGCTGAGTCATCAGCACTGTGCCCCAGCCACTTTACCTCTGGGGAAAAAGCCCCAGGCACACACTCGATCACAAGCAGGGTGGGGCCCAGATTAATTTTGGAAGATGCAGAAATGACAAAGCTCTCTGTCCTTGCAGAAAATGAAAAATGATTCCTTTGACACTCAGTCTGTACCCTGGTCATTATACTAATGCAGCTATCTCAGTTCTCCACGCAGAGGTGACTTGTACTCAGATCTATAGCCACAGCTACTATAAGACCATACACATAACAAAATAGAGTGACCTTTCTGCTGCTATGCAATAATATGCAGATTTGCAGATCACAATAAATTCCTGAATGCCTCACTTATCAGTATGCTTATTCTGTCTGGTAACGTAGTTTTTTTCGCCTGTCAACTATAAAAGGAGGTAAGGTTAAATGTAGGTGCACTTCAGGTACACTGAGACAGAAAATTATTAAATATTATTGTGCTCACATGACCAGAAGTATGAAACTGTACTAAGAACCAAAAAGACGAACACCGCTGAAGATCCACAGAAATTAGTGACATGATAACATCTAACTCGCGTAACACTCACAAGGTTACTGGGTGAAATCAAATACACAAAACTTCATCACGTGTCTGATAAACTTACAATACTGCAAGAAAACTTTCAATAAATCACTTAGTTACTAACCACTTGATCGCCTCTTGGAATACCCACTTAATACAGATCCCACAATAAGTAAAGGTAAGTCACCCTCTTCACATCATGAAGGCATACACAGGGAGCAGAGGTATGGCTCCACTCATTAACTTCGGCACTAGATGGTGACGAGTAGTCAGCTTCATGTCCTAGCTGCTTTACCCTGCGTAAAGAGCTGCTGGCAGCCACTGAATACAAGCTGGGTGGGCTCCAGAGCTGGTCGGGATGTTTTGGAGAAGACAAAAATCTTCTGCCTCCACGCACGAATTAAAACTTCCCGTCATCCAGTCCAGTCAATAAAGGAAATATAATGTTCACGTTTCAACTGCTACTGCGCTATGCTTTCAGCTAATCTAGAATGAAATGTCTAATGACATGGAGCATTAACACACTGGCGCACGGTGCTACCACCCCAACAGCTCCTTTCCAAGAAATCAGCATACACTCACCATCTCTGCCTTGACTGAGAAAAACAAGTTACGAAATTTATGCATATTAAAACTTTTGGTGGATTTGCTCACTTTTGTTCAAGTGTCTCGAAAAGTGCAAGGCTTATGACAAAAACGTAACAGTTTCAAGCTGGGTGCTTCAGTGTCTCCACGACTTTCGTTTGCAAAAAATATTTTACGCAACTCAGGAAGTCTGAGATATGTACATACATGAAGTAAGTGTCCATGTGCGTTGTCCAATTAGAACCCAAACTGGAATGTGTCAACAAAGTTTAGTACAATTTCCCAATATAAAACTTAACTAAAACCTCCTCAGTGTGGTTCTCGTGCTATTATACGCAAAGAGAAACGGCAACACACGTGGTCAGGATAAGTGCATTTTTGCAATTGTTCGCCGTGAATGCACTGCAAAACACAAATATAAGATGGTGACAACAAATCAGTATCCAGTGTCGGCCAACAAAAGATTCTGTTCCTTACGTTCAGTTCCAAAGTGCAATAAATCATGTTGAAATAAAACATATCACAACGAATACTGCAATTTCAGCAACAGAAAAGCACATTTATGCATAAAATGCAATCCATACTGCAACTGCAAAACACATTTAGGTGAAGGTAAGGGTCATCCTATAACATGTCATTGGACGCACAGAGGAGAGGTAGTGGTATAGCTCCTACCCATCTTCAACCTTTGCACTAGATGGGGATGGGTGAGTCAATGTTACATCCTGGCCACTTTACCCCCAGGAAAAAGACCCGGTACCCACTATACAAGAGCCTATGTGGGCCTCGGGCCTGGTCTGGATGGATGTGAAGAGAAAATCCCTCGCACAAACTGGGGTTTGAAACCTGAAAGTCCAGCCAGTAGCAAGCTTCTACACCAACTACGCTATCCTGACTCCCCCACTCCCACACAGGGCACAACGTAATTCAACGCAACAGAATTTTGTGTGACGTAAAAAAATCTCCCAGCAAAATGCCACTTCTGCCAATATAATAGTAGTCTGCAGTATTTTATGGCAAAAAAATAAACAATTAATGGTCTATGTATATTGTAGGAACTGCAAATCACACCTACATGTCCAGTCTAATGAGCTATAAAAAATGTGTTCTGAAAGAGAAATATTTCATTTGGCATGATGCACAAGTAACTGCTCTGAGTTCAGATGACGCAGTCTGGACAAAGCACTCGGAAACACAGTCAGACAAGGGAATACTATGAAGTCATCTGACCTGAAATAGTCACATTACTTCTTTATTATAACAGTCTTATAACTACTAATCAACACTGCATAACATCTCACGAGAGTGAAAACCTCATTTACACCACAGCAGATCCCTGGAATCACTCATCTGCATACATGCACTAAGTTTTACTTTAAATCTCGGGATATGGAGCATGAACCATCCTACAGATGCAGCCTGACAGGATGCTTCCCAGATATGCATACCACAAGCCATTCACGGTCAAGTTCCCTGACAAATGTGAACGGCAGAATGCGTTCAACCCAAACAAAGAGGGCCTGGTCCGGTAAACAGATGGGTCCAATACCACTAAAGGCACTGGTGCTGGGGTGTATAGTGGGGCTCAAGAAGGGGGCACAGCTTCAGTCTTCAGCTCCACACCGCAGTATTCCAGGCTGAAATACATGCCATTAACGCTTGCATAATGGAGAATTTAGGAATTTAGAAAAGAACTACACAGGTAAGAACATCTATATGCTTCTGACAGGCAGCCATCAAGGCTCTTAACAGCTTCCAGATAAATTCCAAATTAGTCTGGGACTGCCATCAATCCCTGGTGAAACTGGCAGAACATAACAGGACCCAACTGGTATGGGTGCCGGGACACATGGGGACTGATGGACATGAAACAGCTGATCACTCAACCAGAGAAGGCTCCTCACATCCACCCAGAGGACCTGAGCCTGCACTTGGTATATCTGCAAAAGCTGCCGGGGGTGACCAGGGACTGGACAAGCAGAAAACACAAGAAGCAACAGCAGCCCATACGTGGACAAAGGCAGGCTAAGAACTTTCTTAAAAAACCCTCTGCAAAAAACCTGGTGAACTGCTCAATCTGAGCAGAAACCAGCTAAGAACAATGAGAGGGCTGCTAACATGACGCTGTCATGCAAGCAGGCATCTAAAATGCCCTCACACATTCTTTGTGCCTGGGAGGCTTCGGCCATGTGATTCAGGCACGTGGGTCATCATTTTATGAAACCAGGTGACTTTGAAGGCATCTCTGTCAGCAAGATACTGCACTTTGTTCAAGGTGCGGAGCTGCTAAATGCATGAGCTAAAGGGCTGCACGAAAGATCGATAGCAGTTGAAGTGCACAGGTCACTGATATTCTATTCTATTCTACTCTACTCTTATGTTTTGCTTTAAACCTGGGACAATATCATACAAGCATGACATGTGCAAAACAGTCTACAGTGACACACACTTCTGAGTGAGTTTCTTGATTCAGATATGGGGAAACTGGCTGAAGATTGTGAGCATTCACATCATCACTCCACAGGTTGTACCGATGAAAACAGGGACAAAGTGTACAAAACTATCAATGAAGACCTACGAAGTATGATCTTGTAAAGCGTTTTAAGGTTAGCCTCCACTGTGACAAATGCCAGTGGATTACAGGGGCGTACTTGAACGCATTGTATATTTCTGCGAGTTTGTCCCTCAGTTGCTCACCAATGAGCAAGATAAACAATATCTGGCCACCAAAAACATGGCTGTGGTCCGACACCCTCCTTATTCACTTATCTGGTCCCATACGATTTTGTTTCCAACGATGAAATCACATCCTACGTGTGATTCCAGACAGTCAGTTCCAGTGTTGCTTCCAGTAGTGGCAGAAAGACCCACTGCATAAATTAGGCAGGGAACTACTCTGAAGGCGACAACAAAAATAACAATGGTAAGCATATATTCTGCTACCAACGCAAGCTGGAAACTTGTCGGTAGACACTCGAATATTCCCACTAATCAATGTTACATTATTTGCCCCTGAGACGTCGCCACAAATCACGTTAAATGACTGCCATGCAACACAACTGTGGTCAGCATTTATAAATTTAGTACATTATACAAACCGAATATGATCACATATAAACCACATCAGAGACAGCAAAACGGTTGAATTATCGGCGAGTAACGGACACGCAATTCGAGACATAAAAGAAATTGGAATCCAACACTAATTAGCGCACATGCTAATTCATGTCAAATAGAGCAACTTGCACTTTCCATGTCAGCTTATAAATAGGCATAACTGTTTATAATCTGGGATTCTATGCAACACAAGTACACACCTAGAACATGAGATAAGAGATCTGAGGTTCTCACTTATTTTAATATTATATTACTGCTTTCTGAAATGTGACACGCCAGAAGATGAATGTGAATGTACAGAGGCAACCTGCTGCCTCTGTCTTGAGGCTAAAAAAAGGTATGACAAATTTTCTCTCAATTCTGCTGCCAGCCAGACTTTTTTCTTCTGTGGATTTATGTTGTAACAATTAACAAATTTAACCTTCTACTATCATTCTTGCATGTATGGTGTGTATGTCTAACAAATCACACGACATTTACTTTAAACACTATTACTTTCTGCAAATATTTTATCAAAAACATCTCAAAAGCATATGCAATAAAAATAAACAATTAAAATCCTCAGACATCCAACGAAATAAAAAGTCTCATATTGAAAGTCCTTATTCAGCATTAAAATACAAACACAATTGTCTTGAGAAGAACCAAAAACAACACCCCCCCCCCCCCAAGTCGTGCTCCCTTTGTTTTGCTTCGCCTTCTGCACCAACTAGAGCACTGACACTTCCAGCTCTGGTCACATATGCACATTTCCACATCACACTAAACTGATTTTGGTCAATGGACTATTTGTTAGTGCTCAGAAGTCAGCCGCTTAGTAATGAAGTGCTTCTTGAAACATGTTTTTCAAAATGAAAGGGGGTGGAAGTGAGGATACTAATTAACAACACATGCTTCTCAAATTCTAGGTGCGACAATGACCTGGTGACTGATATCTGTTGAGCCCTGGGCTACACCATGCTTCTACCTTCAGGACAGCAGCAGCAGCAGCAGCAGTTTCCCCTCAACATGTTAGTAAATATTTATCAGGCAGCACGATGTCACAGCTCAGAAGCCAATAAATCAAATGACAGACAGAGAAGTTGAAGTGCATATAGCAACAACTGTGTTAAGTGACGTGGAATATGCTACGCTACAAACGAAGATAACATTGTAACAATAGAGGCAAAAGAATTAAAGTAACTGAGAATTCAAGTCTTCTGGTATCTGATGCTGCATCAGTAGTTCTCAGTGTTTCAAAGGACTGTAGTGCCTTCCATCTTCAAAGTTCAGGCAAAGACCTCTTGATCCTTGAAGATGAACTCATGATGTTCCCTCAAGATGCTGGCTAACACTCACTCAATGACACACTACCAAATACCGGAAGACCTGAATCCTCAACTATGCTGCTGTGGAAACCTCGAATTTCACAACAAAGTAACAGCTTCAGATGTGAAGTTCTCACAGCAGTGGACGGTCAGATTGTGACCTTCTGGGTCGTAGTACCATGTCATCAGGTACACAGTTACCATGTGACAATACAGTGTCCCAAATAAGATGACAATCTAAAAGCTGTTACCTGTAAGCTACAATTTGTTACATTCTTCTTACATTCTTCCAACTTTTGGCATTCAATAAACATGTAAATTTCAAATACCAACATTATTTTTATGAAACTCTGTACATAATTATCAGATACAATCTTGAACCTTGTCTAGCCAATCAACTCATGACATGAACAAATATAATTCAAATCATTGCGACTGATGATCTAACGCATAAAATTTCAAGTTACTGGTAATCAACCAGAGAAAGCTTTTTAAAAATACCTTGTTTACCTGTAAGATACAATATCACATATTCACTCTGTGTTTCTGCTGCCAAGTGAGTAAGGTCAGCCCTAACCTGGATGGCTTCAGGGTGACGCTCAGACAATGGGACACTGCTGGACACCACCGATATAGGGGTTGGTATTGTAGCTGCCATCTTCTCTCCACGCATGTATGCCTCATAGTCGCGCATGATAAGTGGCACAGCATCATCCAGTGGCATGTTTCGATGTTCTGCGGGCGGAAAACCATAACCGCACTACACGACACTGATCTTACGCTGTCTAAACCTAAGCTACGCGCTACTCCACTCCATGCAATATTATCGATAATAGCAACTGGTCCACCGTGGAACTGGAATGATTACATTTATACAATCAAAAAATTCCAGTTCTTTTCTAAATGTAACAAGATGCTATTATTATGCAACACATAGAAAAACAACATTTCTATGAATAATAATTCAAAATTGTATCACAAGCCATACTTACAATAGAAGGTATTAACTGCAGTACATTTTAGCATTAGTTTTATTCCTCTGAATGCTGTATGTACGTTACATTATCCAAACAGTGTGTAACAATCGCCAGGATTTGGTGAGGCACTAAATTCTGATTTCATTTGCAAATTGAAACAATATAATTGTCAGCATCATGAAATGATATGCTGTATGAATCCAAATAACACTTCGAATACGCCTATTTCAGTGTCACGACCGATACACCAGCAGACGATTCTGTATGCACAAAACTTGTATATGAAATGCAAATACCATCTTCAGGAAAACAAGGATGGGGCTAAAAACATTAAAAATTTCTTAATTTTGATAAATAATTTGGTGCAGTATTAAGATGCACGCACTGTCAGAAACAAATGTATACAGGCCCGATGATGTACGTGTAGAACTCCGCGTATTTGAACATAAACTGTGAGCTTAGTAACCACATAACATGTGGTAAAACACTTCGAACTTCATACATATAAATGTCGCATTTTACGTTGCATAAAGCTGCCACAAATAATACCAAATGGGGCACACGTGGCCCAAAAGACAACCCTCAAATTTCTGCACCTATACGTAGGTGACATCCCAAACAATACGATTTACAAGACGTTTAAGTTTCAAACGTAATGCACAGATAAGCAGAAAATGTGAACACAACATTTACGCTGCACACGCAATGTAATATGAGTCTGTCACGATGAACATGACAGACTGAGCCAAACGCACAACAAAACTGTGAAATGTGGCGAATAAACAACACATGCTTTAAAATCAATCACCGTGTACGAGTGGTTCGAATATCCGATTCCCGTTAAGTAACAAATGTATAACAGACTCTTCAACACCATGCACATAATGAAAAATGGTGTCTGATGGCACGAATAGACCAAGAGCCAGACAATATGTAAGCTGTCAGATCTGGCAAACAAACATAACGCACTTTAAAATGCAATAAATGCACTGGTAAAAACGAGTAGCTCAAATACCAAACTCGCAATACATACCATACGCATGGATCCAAACAATCCATAAACTGAGTTAGCCAATAAATAAGAAGCATTACGAGATACCTGAATGCACCGGCAGAAATTTGTGGTTCAGATATAAAATTCGTGCTAGGCAACAAACGCACAAAATATTCTCCAAAACCATGATAACAACAACTATTGCCACAATAAATGGATACAGAAAACGCACCATAAATCACCAGAAATCGCAAATAAATACTAAGCATTGTGAAATGCAGACTGCACTGGCAGAAAAGAGTCGTTCACTCTTGCTAGGCAGTAAATGCATAAACATCTAGCACCACCAATGTAATGGAGAACAGAAAGTCGCCACGCACAAATGGAAGGAGCAAATGCATAATAAATTGTCAAAACTTCCGCACATGATGCATTTAAAACTGCAGAAATGCACTGTCATATATGAGAAGCTTAAATACACGTCAGATAGCACAAGCATCACATTCTTTGCAAGACATCATATGTAGAGGAATATAAAATCTGCTACCTAAGAAATAATGAATTTATTCAACTGACCTATGAAACTATCCAAAATTTGCTGGGTAACTAAATACACACTGTGACACAGTAGTTTTAAACACATGAATATGCCATACAGAATGGATGGTTTAAACAAGAAACTCCACTTAGGTGATACATGTGCAAAACATCCCACAACACCATATACGTAATGAGAAACAATATTTATGTGTAAGTAAATGGATGGATGAAAATGCACAGTAGTGACAACATCTGGTGAATAAACTATATGAAACGAGCTATTTGTATAAAAAAGACTGGACAGATGGCAAATGCATAAAAACATTGTTCAGAACTCTGTGTGTGTGTGTGTGTGTGTGTGTGTGTGTGTGTGTGTGTGTGTGCGCGCGCGCGCGCGCGCTGACAGTACTGAATACATGACACTCCTTGGAGCAGTGTCCTCCTAAGAACCTGATAGTCACCTAGCTAGGCAAGTAATGCTTAACCTTTCAAGGAACCTAATACTCCATGTGTTCACATATGCCCATCACCACACCCCATTCTGAGTGAGATAAAACCACTCCTCATCCTCAAACCCTTAAAAACAATGTTACTATTACAGTTCCATCTACACTCAGACTTCCCAAGTGATTTACTTCCTTCCCTCTTGTTGATTAAATTCTGTATTTCTTATCTCCCTACAAACATTACATGCCCTGAACCTCCAAACAATTTCATCACCCAAATAATATTTCACAAGTAATAAAAATTAACTCTCTCTTAGATCCAGATATTGTCCTATGCTCTCAAACAAGCTTAAACTGTGTTTTCCTTACACTGATATGACAGACCAAAGTGATCTTACCAAGTGAGGCAATGGACATACAACATAACACTGTTGCATACTCGCATAATGTTTACACCTCCTTGGCTACCGTAACAGCCGGATACCTTACCATTCAAAGAGAGTGCTTTTACAGCAACTTAATGTCGCCAGCAACAATAAAGAAAGTACTCAGGTCTTCAGGTAAAGTAACTGATGTTTTTGCCTCATTTACAATATGCTGACAGATCTTTCATGTAAAGTCTCTAATATCAAATTTCACAAAAATCCATCGAATGGGAGCCGCACTGAAACGTGCACAGAGACAGATGGCTGGACACACAGACGTGACAAAGCTAACATATGCGTCTTGTAACTATGTGAATGTGCCTTAAAAACACACAATTTTGAGTGGAAAATGAAGATTTAAAATAAATTATGCCCACAAAAGGGAATCAGTAAATATGTATACCGAAATCCACTAATTCAAATCAATGTACAATATTTGTGAGCATGTTATCACTAGTGAAAGTGCCCTTTGTTGTCCCAGGCTTTCTTTTTTATGATAAACTGTATAGAAACAAGGAAAATGCTTCTTTGTTAAGACAATCTTACGAATATGACACAGCACCAATGTTCTGTTATTTATCACCACTGTGCCACATACAGATGTCATAAGAAAGCGAACAGCTTCCATAGACTGAAAACTGGTAGATACTGTCCGTGCCATACAACCAACCAGTCATGGACTGTCAGAAACTACTGTAAAGAAATCTGATATGCTTCAGACACATTAGCAGAATTAAATTTGAACCTACAGTATGATGGCAAGAGATAGGGGAACTACAGGCAATGCTGTGGTTGCCATTAACCCTTTCACTCCCAACCCTACATTATTCAAACAGTAATACCCACAACAGTGGACTTCTTTTTGTATTCAAATCAATATTTTAAATTTTACACACAAACAAAAACCACTACTATTTCACTTTATGTTCTCTGAACTTCCATTCTTTAAACAAGCATGCAAATTCAAATGCACAAAGAACTTATGGCAACAGTGTATTTAACAATGATGTGGGGGGGCAGCCACCAAAAATGGCACCGAGTACGTTCAGGGACATTCAGCAAACAAACTGGTCAGATGCAAATGTACATTCAGTGTTGATCCTGAAAGTTTTAAGTAATTAAAACACTGTTCGCACACTTTGGGAAGGCAAATGTTTGAAAATCTCTCCGTTATTAACGAGTTTATTAACATCTACCATCGTACTTTTATGTAACATATTAAATATTTCGTAATATAAACCATTACAAAGAAGAAATAAAATCTAACCCAGGGAACTGGGTGATATCTGAAAACAGAAACACCACAATCAAAGTTGGTCACACTAATAACACACCAGCATCAACACCAGTCATACACACATGAAGAGGCTTACTTTCAGAGTACAAAAAATAATCTGGAGTGAACGACAGTGGCGGGACACGAGTAGGTACAGTGAGCATGATCCGGAGGGTACATAAAAACTGAGTATGAGAGAGACCAAGGGCATCATTTATGGGAGGAATGAGAAGGCTTCATGATAGGATAATTCACTGGGTGGCAAAGCCACTGCATGAAGAAATACCTCTGTAGTTCAGTTTTGTGGTAACAGCCTTCACAGTTCACAAATTAACCAGTTGCGAAAAGGATCAACAGGTTACAAATGTGAAAGAACTTCCACCTAAAATTTGAGGGTCAGTGGGGACCAGAAGTAATTTTGGCATTACATTTGGGCTGACATAAAAATTACATGTTTCCACTAGAAACTGTATCAGTCAGAAAGTGGTGGAGTATCACACTGTCAAAATGAGTCACTTCTGTGCAGCAGATTATGATGTTATAATATAAAGAGGTCATTCTGACAAGAATCAGTAAAAGCACAGACTCATTTAACAATGTTTATGAAGGCTTTAAGTGAAAGGATCAAACCACTGGACCATAAATCTGACTGCGGCCAAATTAAATAACATAAGTTGCACAGTATAACTCACATCTGACAAACAAAATGGACACCCCTTAGCAGTTTATGCACTAATAATAACTTAATCCAGTCAAGCCCTTTCATTTACCTTGTGGCAATCCATGTAATATATTTAGTGTGAGGCTGCGATGCTCCTCATTCTGAGGCATAACCAAAATGGCATACAAACTCCCTCGATTGGAGATGCTAGCAAGCACACGACCAATTGGAACTTCCTCATTTGGGAAAAGCAAGTCTACTGTAAGGCCCAACTGTTTGAGGCGGTGCTCGATAAATTCGGCATACTCCCTGTGAAACAACAAATGGCTCTTGTTTACCTCATTTGTAACAGCAAAGCCAAGCTTCATTATTTCACAGTATGGTTTTCAAATGTCCTGTGTTTTCCCAGTTTTTCAACAGTAACAGGGCAGCACAACAATGGATATGTATGGTGCAATATTTGAGGTTCTCACCGTGGTACTGCTGATGATTCAAGCCTTCTGGAATGCTATTCTGTGTCATGGGTAAATAGTTTGTCAAGTTTTGAAGGATCACAGTGCCGTCATCATTAGGGTTAAGGAGTCCAGGATGAGTCTCCTTGGACTGCTTGACCCTGAAGCTCAGGGCACTATGATCCTTCAGAATGTCACAAAGGATTTTTGCAACACCACCACGGAACATTCCACAAGACTTCAATCTTCAATGGTGAGATACACTGTGGGTTAAAGCACAGATTCTGTCTCACAGACCTGACTTTGGCAACTGCTTAGTATGAAGCGTTTGACAAACAGACCCTCATCTTTGCATCTACCCATTTCCTCTTCCATTTACGACATCATTCTCAATGACCAAGTAAAAATCCAGTCATGTGATGGGTCCAACAACACAAATTTGAAATGCCACCCATTCTGCAATAATTCTGAACCAAGCAACACTCTCACCTTTCATTCTGAGCTACATGACAAATGTCAGCACTTTCTGCCTTACAGTCTGTCATACCAAAATAATTTCATAAGCACTGATCATCCCCAAACTCAGCAACATAATCCTTATCATCTTAGAACAGACATTTGTGTCTGCACTTTAATTTGAAGGTAAATGGTATTAAAAACCAAACAGTTAGTACTACAGTATCCTGCAAGCCTCTGAATCCTTGTGAATGCACAGCTTCAATACCATTTGACCTTCAGGACTAAACGGAGCTTATCAGATGGCATCACATCTTGGCTAACATACTCCAGGAGGAATATGAAAGGTATGAAGTTCACCCTGTAACTTGCCATGAAGGCACAGAGGTACTGATCTACTCTTTCTTTAACCTTTTAAAGCCTAGCGGTAACTTTACATACCACCAGGTTTAACATTAAAAAATTCTACATGATGCCCACATTGTGTTTGCGTTTTCTATGGATCTCAGAACAAACAGCAACTTTTGCCTTATAAAACATTAAGAGACTGGTTTTTATAACCAAAGTGGAGAGTGTTTACAGCGCAGTATGCACCGAGTCCTTATACAAAGCAGACACATTTCGTCTTTAAAGGGTTAACCTCTGTGTTAGATAGGGGTAAGTGGTTAATGCTATGCCCCCAGCCACTTTACACCCAGAAATGAGCCAGTACTCATTGTATAGGAGGGTGGGTGGACCCCACGGCCAATACTCTGGAGGAAGAGCCATGGTAACAATGTAGGAAACTGTGGGTCCTACAATCAGTCTGGACATTGCAGATAAGTGAAAAATACCCAGCCTTGTTAGTAAGTGAACTGATTCTCTGGTTATACAGTCGGCAGCATAAATCATTATACTAAACAAGCTATCAGGATTGGTAATAGTATTAGTACAGTACACTATATGATGACATAAGACTCATGAAAGAGGTGAACAGAAGGAACAAGAGAATGAAGGTAACAGCCAATAACCTCCAATACAATAGCCCCTCCAGCAATAGTGGATAAGCTACAAGCTGACATAACCAACTTCGCTGACAATAGCTTAACAGAATTGTCAACCCCTGCCAAAATACCTGGACTTGTCAAGTCCGCCAGAAGACAAACGTGTGCACGCACACGCACGCACACCATTCCAATAGTGCCACGTACTGCCAATAAAGGTCAAAGCAAGGGCAGGATAGTCTACAGGGGTCACCAAAGGCATATGTTGACTCACAAGCTTACCGTTGATTCTTGTTCACAACTATGATCTCACAGTCATTTGGTCTGTCCATTTGTCCAACATTGGCAGATGGAGGATAATCCTTCCCTCTTGGTTCTCCAACACCAGGTCTGTATGGTCCACTGTTGAAATACATGAACAGCATTAATTTATTATCACAAAATATTGTAACTTGAGATCCTGAAAGATTCATCTCATTTAAAGCAATCAGGACAGATGCAACAACTACATTATGTGGTGGAATCATAATTTCTGGACAGTACATTTTTCTCTTGGCAGTCCCTGTTTAACGCTGCCCCACACAATGTTGTTGTTTTAATGGTGACAAGCCTTTGCGACTGATGAGTCAAAGAATGTCCAGACATGGATTCAGTGGTTTACATTGGTAGCTGGCAGAATCACCAGTGGCCACACTTGGTGGCTCAGCTGTTGTTTGTCTCTTGCTGTGTGTACGGTGTACTGTAACGCTCTTATGTGGTGTACTTCACAGACTTTACCTTGCATCATGGATCCTACAACACACTTCATCTTCATCATGATATGCGGAGGTGTTACTCAGCAACCATCCCTGCAACTAATCTACCACATCATGCATGTAAAAATAATGCTCCGCACCCAAACCCTCCACGATCATCTCTGCCTGACAGGCCTCCTCTGAAACCATCTCCTCCACCAAATGGTCCATCCTTCTTAAACCCTCCATCCCGCCCATAGAATCCACGGTCTCGGTCTCGCTCACGGTCTCGGTCCCGGTCCCGGTCCCGATCACGATCACGATCCCGATCGCCACCCTTTCCAGAGAAGCCTTCATATCTGCAACATCACACAACCATTAAGAGCTCCTGATACTGTAACATTTCTGTACAAGTCCACTATTAGAAGCCCTCCATCACCATTTATAAATTTACTGTCACATTTTGACTGCTTGCTGAGTGCTATATCTCAGCTGTCTATCTGCATACAGAAACAACAAATGACTGAACTTTAATATTTTTTCAGACCAAAGGGCCTTCATTGTTTAATGTCTTGTGATGGCAATGGTGAAAACTTTTACAGCCACTTGATGAACTTTGTATACAGAATTTATAAAATTACTGTGCCTTGTCCACAACAGTAGCATACCGACATGCCATTCAGATTTAAATGTCAGTAAGTCATTTACAGGAGAACAAAAGTCCATGAACATTTCAGTCAAGCCTTTTGTACAGTGGCGGACCTTTTATAGCCGCAAATATTAATATTTTAATACTGTTTTGCCCTTTTGTGATTTGTTCCAGTGAACTGGGATAAGGCCATGTGATTGGCAAGTCAGCTTCCCCCACTCTCCTGCTACTGTGCAGATCACTCTCAGCCCAGTCAATGTATCTGTATACATATACTGAAGGAGAGGAGGGGCCGGGGGGGCGGGCGCGCGCTCAAATTCGACAGAATGCCATTACTTACAAATAGTAAGTTCTGCTAAAAGTACCGTTAAATGGGGAGGTAACAGGTCTTACTAAACTGGACAAAACACAAAGAAATACTGGTTTCCTGTGTGTTGTCTTAAAAATGATGAGTTACAATTTGTAACCATTTTTCCTTGTAATAAAGTTGCAATATTATATTCTACAGGCCTATTATATTATGTCTGTTAAACTGCATTACTGAAAGTATTCAGGTGACCAACTGCCACATGCAGTCATCCCCAACATAAACCATGAAATACTTTCAACTGTATTCCAGACATCATGCACTTGCAGTTAAGATGGGCCTCATTATTTTAAAGGCCAATACTTGACTGTCTGTACTCCAGTCAATGTGGGACACACGTACTTGTAGCACTACCAGACTCTGTTACGCAGTCACAAAAGCGCACACAGCACAGCACTAAGTTGTACCTGTACCTGTCGCCTCGATCCCGTCCCCTGTCATCTAAAGGTGAGCGCTCCCTATAGACGTCTCCTTTGTCCAGTGAATCACCCCTCCGAGGGCCGCCAGGTCCATCCATGCCTCGACGACCTGCACCAAACACCCGCGCCTGGTTTACCTCTGTAATGAAATTACATTCAAGAAGGACGAATATTTGTTTAAAATCAGCAACTGAATTTTCTCTTGGTGCTACTCAGTAAGATACATACTCTTGTCTTTGGGTTTTCTGCACCTATCTAGACTGGCCCTTGGGCCCTCCCAGCCTCCTATACAATGGGTACGGGGTCACTCCTGGGGGTAAAGGAGCCAGTGCAGCAGGGATGCAGGTGTAAAAAAGGTTGGAAGTCAGCTTGCAGATGCAATAAAGTACCGATGATAAACAGAAACGATTTTTTCCCTTTACGATACATCCTAATGAGCTTCTGTAGCTACATCAGTACAACGACTCTGGTATGGGCAGGAACACTGGAGAACTACGGCTCCATTCCTGGCATGGGCAGAGTTATGTCTTCTGCGCACAGCATTTGAATCACCTCTAGGACCTACGCAGTTTCCTGCCCACTGTATAACCAGAAGTAAGGCAGCCAGCAGGGCTGTGGAGTTAGTACACAAAACCTCCAACCCCGAATCCTCAATTTTTAAATCTCCGGCTCCAACTCCTTCGTAAAAGCTCAGTATGTATTAACAACAGCAAACCTACTAAAATGGTAAATGGTATCATAAGACATTTCATCACCACCACGTGAATCATCAGGCTACTTTTTACTTATAACCTATATTTAAGTATAAATCCAATGAAGTCTAATGGTTATTGTAGCTAGTATCTATTTAAGATTTTATATTGAGATTGGAGTCGGTACATTTTTACTCACTGCAACTCCGCCCAAAATTCCTTCCGACTCTGACTCCACAGCCCTGGCGGCCAGGCCGTGAAGCTGACCACTCGCTTCCCTCTGGTGCTGAAGTTAAAATATGTGGAACTATACCCCCATTCCCACGTCTCCATGGCGTGATCATTAATTAAGAAATGACAACTTCATCTTTACTATCACACCTACCCATTTTCTTCCCTCGGAACATGGCCCCATTTTCTTGCTTGATGGCTTCAATAGCACTGCTTTCTTGCTCATACTGAACAAATCCAAACCCTCGGTTTAATGCAATTCCTGCAACATGATGAAAGAACGGTGTTATTCATAGAATTAACCCAGAATCCCCCACAACAAACACAACTAAGCACACAATTCTGTAGCTACGGATGCTCTGGAACTCTTGAGGATGAGGTGAAACATAATGTCGTAAGATGCATGCAAAACTTTCAAAACCAAGGCCACAGTCTTAACCTCTTAGCAGCTTGTCATTATGTTCCTATGCACACCGTAAAGGCATATTGGGACAGTAAAGGTACAGCTCCACTTATTCTTAATCTCTGCACCACATGCAGGGGTGAGTGGTCATGTCATGACCCCCCCCCCCCCCCCAACTGCTGTACTCCTGGGGAAAGAGCCCGCTATACACACTAACCATTCTTCGACAAGCTGAAAGAGCCCCCTATACCCAATAAATGCTCCTTGACAAGCTGAAAGTTGCTATGCTGGTCACAGAATTAGCACATTTACCTAGCCAGAACCCAGCCATCAATGTCACACTATATTCCCCTACGGCCCATCTAAATATTGATATTACAGTCCTGTGATATCAAATACTGTGGAGTCTGGAAAAGATACCAATATTTCAGAGCAACCTGTTACCTTCATACAAGAGAGTAACTCTTCTACCCTGAAGAAAGAGGCAACAAGTTCCAGACACCACACTGCAGTTCTCCCCTCCCTATGCCTGATATTTCAAGCTTACACTCTACCAGAACAGTGACAGGCAAAAGCAGAAGAGAACGGTTGGGAATAAGTGAGCTTCCATAATTGCTACAGTCAGGCTACTCTTAGTCATGACGCTGTGCAACATTACTTAGCACACGGATGCCTATGAGCACCTGTTCCACACAGACACGGCAGGACTGCACTGTGCCCATCAGAGCCCAAAAAACACTACTGTCAACTAGAAAGAAACCCTGGCAATGACAGGTTTTGTTTAAGTAATTTTACCACTATGCAAACTACTGACAGGCTACATGGTAAATGTTACGGTTATTCCCCACTCTGTTGGTATACAGACGCGTCCCCCACTAAAATAATTATCTGTACAGACAATGTGATCCCAGCTTGCAGTAACACTGGCAAGTAAGAATATTTTGTGATCACACATTTATTTCCCTCAGTTGTTCTTCATTTAAAATTTCTCTCATGCCTAGCATGTTCCCTCGTTACCATTTGTAACTTTGTAATGGCAAAACCTTCCCATTACGGTGAATAAACCAGAAATGTGCGCACTACGTAACATGTGAAAAATGTTGGTATTTTGTTGGTGGCAGTAATATTAGAAAATGGACATACACAGATATTTCCAACCATATATGTCTAATTTTAAAACACGCATCAACAGCAAAGCTAGACCGAGCTTAAATTACTATCAAACATGACACATGAGTTATCCCAATACAAAACTGCTAGTATGTTATACAACCCAATATGTAAATGTCACATTACAACTTAACTTACCTAATATGGGACCATGCTTCTTAAATCTTTCTTCAAGATCTTTCTTAGTCATTTCACTAGTTGGTATGTTGCCGACATATACCCTCGAGTTTGCTGTGGATGGATCAGACATATTGGGACCATCGCCCTTGAACTGATCTCGGAAACTCATTATTCAGGCGACGTCGGTACCCTTGTTTAAAAATTTCCTTAATAAACAAATATACATGTGCTTTAACAGAATAAAAATTGCGTTTTACACACGCCCATCACACATAACCATGCACAACTCAACGTCTGAAAATACCGGCATGCAAACAAACAACATGGCCACTACCACACTCTTAACTATTGCCTACATTTTGTTACATCCTCTTTGGGATAATGCAATACGTATGAAAGCTGTGTTAATGAAGTTTAGTAAAATTTCAAACGTTCGCCGATTTCAAGAATTTAATTACTTACAAACACGTTTCAACACCAATATATCTCGACTGTTGATAACACACTGCTCTCAATTGCAGCCCAGCCAACTTGATTCAAATACACGCGAACACGGTGCGTGCATACAACCCACGAACAGCCAGGAAAGATCCATTTGCTGTGATCACTGAATACGTCATACCACGGATTAACTACATGCGCCAGTCGACAGTTGACTGTGATGTATACGTAGAAACCTGACGTTGACCTGGCGCGACATCACTAGGGGCACGCGGCACGGATGGCAATTCGCTGGCGGGGGTGAGCCTATTTACATGGCCGTGGAAAACAGGAACCGAGGACAACGTGGGCGACTAAGGGATGGCACGACCCTGTACCTCTTCCTAAGAAAATCCAGTAGGATCACCACGGGTCGCTTACGACCTGACGCAACTACTGCTAATGGTAAAATGACAGCAGGTGTCAGGATGGTGGGACGAAAAATAAACAACCTGCGACACGCAGATAATACAACTGCACTACTGGAAAACGAGGGGGATATGGTCGAACTGACAAAAAGAGTAAGAATCAGCAGTGAAAAGGCGGGCCTTAAACTGAACCTAAAGAAAATCCGAGTAAAGAGCACAAGGGAACAAGTGAACATCAGTAGGCGGTGAAGAAATTAGCACAGTAACAAGCTAAAAGTTCTTGGGGACTCTCATCACCAATGATGGCTACACTAAAGGCGAGATAAAGAAAAGAATAGGCTTGGGCAAGGCAGGAATGGCAAAATTGTCAAAAATCATGAGACTTGGGAGTTTCGACCAAAACATAAGTTAACCTGCTGCCGACAATAGTCTTCCCAGCAGTACTCTATGGATGTGACAGCTGGACGTTACGGAAAGCAGGCAAAAGGAAGATAGATGCTTTCAAGCTATGGATGTGGAGAAGACTGCTCAGCATACCATGGACAGCAAGAAGAACGAATGCATCAGTGATTAATAAAATTCAGCTCAAGCACTCCCTAGAAACTTTAGACACAATAAGCAAACTGAAATATTTGGGACATACAATGCCTACATCAGACTCCATGGAGAAAAATTGCGGAGAAATGCCGCCTAATATCGCTTTTCCATCGACTCCAAGGGAGCATATTGAGGAATTTAGTTTCTCTGTCCATGAACTTTTGTGCAAAATTTTATTAATGTAAGTACGTTGTCTCACTGTTTTTATTTTTCTTTAATTTCTATCATTGTGTAAATTCGCGTTGACGAGTTTCCAATTATTTTTACACTGTGATTAATGTTCAGTTATTTACGTCATATGCTGTTCCCGCAACACCGCTGTCAGAACAGACAGTAGGTGTAGACGTAACGAGCTTGCGCATATTGGTCACAGTAACAATTACAGAGATTTTGCACAGAAATTTTCTACACGCGGACCCATAGCTGGTCTAAAGAGTACAGGCAAATTCAGCCACGCTATGGGTGTGTTACATCCAAATTTATTCGACTGCTGCTATTGGGCTTAGGTCTACACAAACTTAGCAGCATGTTAACATTTTCAATGTAGACGAAAGAAACTTTGTGCGGGAAACAAGAGAAGCCAAACTTTCATACTGACACATTTCATAACAGCGTCCTTCAATAATTCTGATGTCATGTATCTCAGAAAATAAACCGCAGCGAGCTCTGTGGTGTGCAGGGGAGTGTGACTGCTGACACGGGAATCTCACCGGATTATGCACGTGCATACGTGTCAGCAGTGGAGAAATTCCTCTGACACAAATTTCGTCGAATACGTTCCATTTCATCCATGCGAAGGCCTTCAAATCGATAGAAGGCAAAGCGTTCCTTACTTATTTTATATTACTCAAACCGTGCATTGTCTTAACTAACTAACTAACTAACTAACTAACTAACTAACTAACTAACTCCAGGGAGCAGAGGCCTTCTTGAAAAGCTAAGAGTTTCTCAGCTAGTCAAGAAATTCCCCGCATTTTATGGAACCCGGAGGTTCATTACCGCATTCACAACAGCCCGCCAATTGTCCCTATCCTGAGCCAGCTCAATCAAGTCTATGCCTCATCCCACTTCTTGAAGATAAATTTTAATGTTATCCTTCCATCTACGCCGGGGTCTCCCAAGTGGTCGCCTTCCCTCAGGGCTTCCCACCAAAATCCTGTATGCACCTCTCTTTTCCCCATACGTGCTACATGCCCCGCCCATCTCGTTCTTCTCTATTTGATTATCCGAATAATATTTGGTGATGAGTACAGGTCATTAAGTTCCTCGTTATGTAGTCTTCTCCACTGCCCTGTCGCCTCGTCCCTCTTAGGCCCAAATATCCTCCTCAGCACCCTATTCTCGAACACCCTCAGTCTTTGTTCCTCCCTCAGTGTGAGAGACCAAATTTCACATCCGTAGTGCATTGTATAGAATATCACAAACCAACTACATGCATCCTTTATTATGCACTAAAATGTTCGAATTACACTCCTACATGTTTCGAACCGTCATTCGTTTCATCTTCAGGAAGAGTCACAATTTGACAAACCACACACATCCAAAAGTATGGTCACACCGACAATAAGATATCACGTTAACAAGAATTTAAACATGGTGACAGTAAGATACAGCGTTAATAAGACGGCAATTAATACTTTTCAGTGCATTCGAAAAACTACTTCATATATATCGATGGACATCAACACACCTCCTTTTAAAGAAGTTTTATCGACATTTTATCAACTCAACTGGTGCATTACAAACAGCTGTAACCAAATGGTGTGACCACTGTGTGCACTGCAGTGCAGGCCCGGACCACAGAGAGTTCACGCCTCCAAAAACAACGCAGTACACAGTCAACAGCACATTCTCACTCAACTGTAAAGTGCAACCTTAGTGTAACGATAACAAAAAGTTCTCCCTGAAGATGACCCAGCAGGGTCGAAACATGTAGCAGTGTGTTACAATTGATGATAAAACACTCTTTGTGCATTTGTTGGTGATAGTGTTTTTTGTATTTCTCGTAGTATTTATCCAAGTTCCGCAACATTCAGACCAGATCTGGAGTCCGCCCATTCCCTTACTGAACGGGGTTCCAGAGTTATTTCCCGCGGTTAAAGCGGTCGAAGCGTGAATCTGACTACACAACTCAAATTTCTTATGTGGAACTCAACGTAACTCACACTTCGTACAGTTACCGTACACATGCACGTTTTACTTCAACCATTGCACAAAGCAATTTTCACGATTCTACATGTTTCGGCTACGTCTTGTAGCCACATCAGTGTGGAACATCCCGATGTGATGAACACACACAGGTAGGTAACTACCGCCAATCACAACTCTTGTTGCATGTGGGATGGTTTAATCCAACATAAAATAAGAGTTGTGATTGACGGTTATTATCCGTCTGTATACCCAACTCCATCTGGTATAGACGTAAAGAATGAGTGGAGCTACACCTCTACTCCCCGTATGGGTCGCCATGGTGTGCGCAGGGATTAATTTACCTCACCTGTATTTATTTATGCCTTTATTTCATATTTACTATTGTGATTGAGCTTACATGTTCACGAAATCACTAATATTTACAGCTAAATGTGGGCTACTTAAAGCTAGAAAGCCCCTTGAGTTTCGGTGATCAGGCCCGGCCAATTCTTGCGTCGATCATATCAAGGTCATGGGTTATAGAATGGTTGCGACGTAATGAGAGAGAATATAGACACGAATAATCAATGCAGCGTTGCAATATTTTGTTTCGTGAATAATTTTCACATCTTTTGTACGCCTGTGGGTCGGCTCATGAATGAGGCTTCTCCGCTCGAACAAGGTTCAGAAGCGCCGTGGCGTGTTTATCGTCAGTTTAAAATCAGCCACATAAACAGGCCAACTTTAGATACAAATTCAGAACACGCAATCATTTGCTTGCAGAACGGGTACAGTAATATTACAAAAGAAACAAACGGTACAGCCTGCGACAAACAGATTTTGATAGAATAAAACAATGTAACGAAATTTATGCATAACGTAAAAATTGTGGCCTTTTGGCTGCGCTAAATTATCGTGTTCAATTTTCTAAAGCGTGTCTGCTAAAATTTGCGTCCCTGGATCTTCAAGTCTTCTGGGATTCAAGTTGTGTCGTCCGGTGAAGATTATCCGACGTTTCGAAAGATCGTACTGCCTTAAACGTCAGTCCAAGAAGAGTCTTCATGGACGGAGTGGCCTGAAGATGGAGGAAGTACGACCCTTCGAAACATGGGTAGCCATTTTCAGTCTACACAGCGTCGCATCCAAAAAAGGCTTGAATCTTCAGCATCACCGCTGTGAGAACCGCAGGTCTCCTTAAAAATAAGAGAAACGTAGGCGATACGGACAAGCGGACGGACATACGGACAGAAGGACAGCAAGTTCTTCTACTTCTACATTTTTTCTCGAGTTTCGAGGCGACGCCGCATAAAAATAGCCTTTCTTTTTAAAAATCAACCAACATCCGTCTAACACACTTACCCTGTCTTTGTTGTAAAGAACCGACAGTTACGTGTTTCGACTTTTAACCATGCTATCATCAGTCTCTGCAAGATTAACAAGACCGTGTAACGTACAACAATGGAATTAACGTTAATCAAGATGGCGATATGATGATTGTCACATTTAGTGGTCACAGGCATCAAAAAACTGTATTATAATAACCCTTATTGGTTTTTATACTGTATAATTAGCACAAGGGGTGAGTCACATTATGGTAGCTTCCCTCTAATTAAGTCCAAAAATGAGTATTGGGCACAAAACGTGTGCTTATTTTTTCTGTACGAAGTTTGTTGTGAGCGTATGTTGTCCCGCCGCACATCCAGCTAGCTACAATCAAAGCACTCGCAGAAACACACTCAGGTTCCCATATAGAGGTCCCGTTACTGTTTCCTTGTTTTGGGTAACCTGCCAACTATCAATAAAATTTACCGAAACGCCTCAACATCATGGTTAATAACAATGTGTTCAGCGGCTACCGAGTCGTTACAGACGGACAGACAGAGACGCTGGGAGAAAGACAGTACGTGTCTTTTGCAGCTTTTCATTACGAATGCGTTTAGGTAGGTAGGTAGGTAGGTAGGTAGATGATAGACAAACAGACAGACAGAAAAATAGAAAGACAGACAGGCAGACAGACAGAAAGACAGACAGATAGAAAGACAGATAGACAGACAGGAAGACAGACAGACAGACAGACAGGAAGACAGACAGACAGACAGAAAGACCGACAGACAGACAGAGACAAATAGATGGACAGACAGATAGAAGAAATATACATAGATAGGTAGACAGATAGATAGATGGATAAATAGAATGCTGGCTAGTGGTGTGCGGCAGGTTACCAATTTGTGGTCCGGGAATCACTGGGTGTCCGCGGGTACCTAGTTTCGTAAGGAACCTAAATTTTAGGGAACTCTTTAATAAGCTACATTGCGTTCTTAGAAGCTGACAGAATCCATCGTCGGTGTGTCCACAAACTTGGCAAAACCGTACACAGATCTGTCTCGCGCTTCAAACAAACATATTAAAGGCGACGTCTCCAATTTGTCTACGTAAAACATGGAAACGAGATCCCCGCAAAATACTTTAAAAATACTACATACAGCAGCAGTCAACCGCACCTCTGTTATCTTCACAAAACAAATTTGATCATACTGTGAAGACGGCGAGTGACAGCACGTACTGGGCTTGCACACGTTCAAGAAACGCTGACTCTGACTGGCTTAGAACTTATCACGTGACAAGAAACTAATAACTAACCGCCGTCGCGTTTGAATCTTACAGCAGTCGCGTACATCAGTTACCACGGCAACAGCACCAATATCTTTATGCCATGCCACAAATGGCCTAACTGGAAGGCAGACGAATTACGTGGGCGCAAAACGCGGCAGGCAGCAAGACTTTGCTTAAAACTGGTTCATGGCACAAGTCCAGATTGTCGAGTGCTCTCCAAAGTTAACTTCAAGAAGCAGAGTCACTATTATGAAGCTTACAGTCGCTAAGCTCGTATAATTACTGTAAATATCTGAACTACAGGACACACGGTCGCGCAGTTGGTTGAGGCACTGCGCTACAAGCCGGAAGGTCGCGGGTTCGATTCCCGATGGTGTCATTGGAATTTTTTATTGACATAATCCTTCCGGCCGCACTATGGTCCTGGCATCGACTCAGCCTCTAACAGAGATGAGTACCAGGAATATTTCCTGGGGGGTAAAGGCGGCCGGTGCGTATGGCTCACAACCTTACCACATTAACCTTTTAAAGCATAGCGGTAACTTTACATACTACCCGGTTTAGCATTCAACAATCCTACGTGGTGCCCACATTGCGTTTATGTGTTTTGTACGGATCACAGAACAAACAGCAACTTTTGTCTTATAAAACATTAAGAGACTGGTTTTTATAACCGAAGTGGAGAGTGTTTACAGCGCGATACGCACTGACTCCTTATATAAAACAGACACGCTTCGTCTTTAAAGGGTTAATGTGCCGATTGCCCAGAAATTCTGGCACCCTCAACCTCCTGGAACCCTCAGGGCCTCTACAGGGACTGCTTTCCCTTTTATCTGAACTACAACACCTGGAGGGATGCTGTAATGTTGGTAAACCTGGCTGGCGGATTGAGAGGCGGACCATTACATACCACTCAAGAAGCCAGCCACAAAGGTTGCTTACTTCAAAAAGCCTGGTGTTAACGGAAGCAGTGTTGTATAAAGGTTGACTCAACTGGTGAGTGCCATGTATTGACTATAATTTCAAAGGCGTACGTTGACCTTGGACTCCTGCACTAAGTGCTTAATTTGACTGCAGATGCTTTACAGATGTTCAATTCTGACCGCAGTGGCCGCAAAGCAGCTGCAGCTTGTTCCGTCTGTCGAACATATTCCTACAAACCTGTTCGCTCAGAGCCTACAGATCAAAGCACGGTCTATGTCACCACCAGTACGTCATTATTGCCATCGCTCAACGGGACTATAACCAGGAGGTTACACCTCTTGTTCCACCACACACTGAATGCATTATTGCCGAGTTTAAAAGACAGTGCTCCACTGTGATAAAAGATGAAAGGGACAGCAAAGGGAAGGAAAAAAAGCTAATATAACTTGAACACTGCACTATAGATATTTTGAGTTTTGGATTATGTAGAAAGAGTTTTGTTTGGAAGCGAAGGAGGGGATTCCCGGCACGTACACAGCGACATCCATGTACTTTTTATTGGTAGAAGTTTATTTCTAAGGGAGAGTATTCGAGTTAAAAAGTTGTTTATTGCGGAAGTGCTACCAATTCTGTCATACGGGCATAAACCTTTGGGGACTGAAGTTCACCTAAATAAAACATAAAACTTTAGTTGTTACCACACAGAGAACGCTTCGTCTACATTACAAAGACGGGGGGTTAATGTTGTATAAAGAAATATACAGCTGGTGAGACGCAGTAAACACACACCGTCTCGGTTATAAAAACCAATCAGTTAATGCCGTATAGGGAAATAATCGCTGTTTGTTCTGAGATCCACACAAAACACATAAACACATTGTGTAGGCAGAACGTAGAATTATATGCATAAAGACTCAGTCCGTACCGCGCAGCAAACACACTCCGTCTCGGTTATAAAAACCAGTCAGTTAATGCTGTATAGGGAAATAATCGCTGTTTGTTCTGAGATCCACACAAAACACATAAATACACTGTGTGGGCAGAACGTAGAACTATATGCATAAAGACCCAGTCCATACCGCGCAGTAAACACACTCCGTCTCGTTTATAAAAACCAATCGGTTAATGCTGTATAGGGAAATAATCGCTGTTTGTTCTGAGATCCACACAAAACACATAAACACACAGTGTGGAGGAAGAGTAGAGATTTTGAATGCTAAAGTCGGTGGTGTATATAATCACCATTGTGCGTAAAGGGTTAAACCAGTCAACATAACATGCGGTTCAATTATATAAACTGGTTACTTGTTTTCGCATAAACACGCCGTCCTGACATCAAATTAGCTGATATAAATACAAATCACATTGAACAAGCAGAAAACATGCATGTGTTAAAATTAATGTCAACTTACATTTTGCAAAAATAAAGTTACCTAATGGCTCCACCTCAGTCCTGCCATTCTTGCACAAAAGTCACACCTCTACGGATATTTAAAAGGCACTAGTTAACACACAAATGCCGGTCTAGGTGTAATGCACGGACCTTTAATTCCCCACACGCTTCCGGTCTCGGTGCACAGTACGGTCGACAATGCACTGCAGTGTAGTAAAAAGAACTGTTGTGCAGTAGTTGGTATTAAAATCTTATGCACGAGTATTTCAGACCCTTAATTTGAGTGTCATCCCTTCTTTACAGTTGTAACTGATATCTGCTGGAATACTGACAAGAAGGCAAATATCCCGGGTGCTTGTGCTTACTCTGAATAAAGACGATACACCCACACACACATACACATAGAATTTGTGGGAATTGTAGTCATGCAGGGAGGTAAAAAAGTCATTCAAATACAGCTAAATCAACTTGTAAAGGGAATGGATGTTGAAACATAAATTCAAAACATAAGCTAATGCAGACAATACAGCGCCAATGTGTAAAGTGGTGGAGAGTTGAGATTAAAAACAGTTTGGTGCAAAAGGAATAGAGTGCAAGGAGAAAAACGGCAACACTGTGACCATTTATGTGTGAACGGCATTCACAGATACGAGACAAACACAGAGTTAATATTAATTTTTTAAATGTGGCAGGCGCCACTGTTTTAAATAAGTGCATGCAGCAGTACCTTTTTTTGGAAAGCTGACAGTTACTCACCAAGTCAAGAAATTCACTACAATTTACGACACAGACACATAGGTGTTTGAAAATTGGAGGATGGGGGAGTATCTGTGTCTGAGGTGGAGGACGTGAGAAGAGAGAAGGGTAACTGCAGACTGAGGGCCGCGTGGTATGCACTGCGCAACACACATTGTTGGGGTGCCACAATCAGGGAAGGTAAGGCAGGCGACAGGCATATAACGTTCATGGGAGAGAAGGGAAATTGACACAAGTTTTTGTCCGAAACCCTGACGGAAAGGCAGCACTTCGTCGAATTAGAAGTAAATGAAAGAAATTTATTAAAATGTACGAAAAGAGGAAAGGAAATTGTGAATTGGCTTAATTTGGTTTCGGAGAGGAACCAGTGTTGGGCTGATGCGAGATTTATTGACCACCAGAGCACCTCTACAATTGTCAGGGCAAATTCTGATCAGTGAAGTTGGATTAACACGTAGAAAGCATATAAAGTGTACAGAAACCAGGCCACGACCGCTTCCTTTCACGTCCTTTCCAGTTCCTTATTCGCTTATCAACTTAGCACTCCACGCTACAGCAAGTAACTGAAGGCGTCGTCAAACAATAAATAAATAAATAAATAAAATTTGCATCTTGGCAGCTTTAATGCACTTGTTTCGCTCAGGCATGGATTTCCCCGTGCTTGAGCGGCAACTTCTCTGACACTGCTGTGAAGCGTGCAGTCTAAACATCACCTTGCAGGCGAAGCTAACCACTGGCCTTCCTTTTGTTGAATTGTCATTATCACGCCAGCTGATCATCTACAGGCTGTTTTACGCATTGTTATCTCTTTGGTCCTTGCTCATATAAATACGCTCTATCAACTCAACTAATTACCTCCGAGTAAAGTCATGAATGAAAATAAATACTGAACCTTCAAAGAACCACGGTAAATATATGCACCATTCGCTTTAGTATTGAGGTTTTGAACACTGACGACAGTGAACATAAGGGTACTGTCTTTTGGCATATGACGCCTTGCATTCTGGTGCATAAGGGTCAGATTTCAACTGAGGGTTCCTTTCCTCTGAGATATGACTTTGAGTTACTACGTAACCTGCTAGGGACAGATTTCTCACAGCTCTGAGAACTTGAACTCTTGCCAATATCTGCAGTTTTGTACCGTAGAGCAGCTACCCTGTCAGCCGTAGTAGAAAGTGCCTTAGTCCACTGACGCCCGCCTTACGCCTTCATTCAACCTTTATGTCAGAATGACTTTCTCTCTGTGCATAATTTAATTACCTTGAATTGAATAGAGATGTGTTCCCATACATGTCACTAACAGCAGCCCGCGTGAAATACACGTCTGTACGGTCACAGAAGAACAGGTTTAGCCCTTTAAAGACGAAGCGTATCTGTTTTATATAAGGACTCAGTGCGTACCGCGCTGTAAACACTCTCCACTTCGGTTATAAAAACCAGTCTCTTAATGTTTTATAAGGCAAAAGTTGCTGTTTGTTCTGAGATCCGTACAAAACACATAAATGCAATGTGGGCACCACGTAGAATTTTTTAATGTTAAACCTGGTGGTACGTAAAGTTACTGCTAGGCTTTAAAAGGTTAATGATAATAATCACAATTAATATAATATAACATACAATAGTCATATATAATGTAAATATTATATAACAATCAATGTATAATAATTATTACTGTCGAGTTCCAAGCACGTGCTACCAATGGCCGCGGCTGCTACACACGCCCGCTGCAGTACACATCTCTCACCTTAAGTGCTGTGATCAATACAACGTACAGTATGGCAGGCAGTCTATCGGCTCCTATTCCTCGTACAATAGTGCACTCTGTTTCTGGAACACACTATGCTACCTTCTTCGTTTGGTTTAGCCACTTAACTTTTTAACTTAAAAAATGTACCCAGGTTTCTTAATTCTTCGTTCGCAGTACAGTTAGTTAATTCTTTACATGCTCTCTCCTCACTTGTACTAAACAACACAAAATTAAAAAATTTCCCTCCATCTTTACAACAACAACAACAACAAATACCCAGTGGCCGTTACGCCAGTGTGTCAGTACTTAATCAAACCGAATTTAATTATTTATTATTCATTCTTTTCCTCACAGCAGCCGCCGCAGCGCACTCGGCATAGCGACTAGGCTAGGTGCTGGATGGCCCGTGGATCGAATCCCGGTATGGACAAGAAATGTTTCTCCAGACCGACGCTGTGGGCCTACCCACCTTCCTACTCAGTAGGTACCGAGATTCTTTCCGGAGTTAAAATGGCCGAAGCGTGATGCTGGGTACACATGTCTATCTAGCGCAGAGATTAAGAATGGGTGGAACTATACCTCTACCTCCCTACTTCCCTATACAATTTTATGGCGTGGACAGGGAAACCTTTACCTTTACCTTTCCCCCACTTTACCACCTCAGTAACACGCAGTTTGTTCATACAGGAAGCGTAGTCTAATGTCCATTACACAAATTACCTTTCTTCTGTGTACTCTCCCGGTCAGCGCACCTTTCGACAGTAATTACTCTGACTGTCTTTGTAACTTCATTTGTTTCTTTTGCACAGCAAAAGAGTAGAGGAAGTGTCGGTGACGTTCTGGCATCAAAACTCGTTTTATTTGCTTCAATGTTGGCTGCCTGTCAGCCAGTTCCTTCTTCCGTGTGTTTCACATATACAGCGACTGAGCCGATCTCAATGAAAGTTGGTGTTCGTGTCCGAACTGTTGCAACAGTTCGGACACACAATTAATACACACTGATAAAGCCTCACTATCAGCACAATTATAAATATATCTGTCATCACAGTCATTTGGCTACGGGCTGCATGATCGATATCGGAAGAGGGTATTTCTTAACCTTTTAAAGCCTAGCGGTAACTTTACGTACCACCAGGTTTAACATTAAAAAATTCTACGTGGTGCCCACATTGCGTTTATGTGTTTTGTACGGATCTCAGAACAAACAGCAACTTTTGCCTTATAAAACATTAAGAGACTGGTTTTTATAACCGAAGTGGAGAGTGTTTACAGCGCGGTACGCACTGAGTCCTTATATAAAACAGATACGCTTCGCCTTTAAAGGGTTAATGTTAAAACTGGTGGTAAGTAAAGTAATCACTGAGATTTAGCAGGCTAATTGCGCTTTCCGTTAAGGAGATCTGAGGACGGAAACTCTTGCAAAAAGAAAAAGATGTATAAACTGCGATATACAGTTGCTGACATCTATATTCATGTCCTTAAGTCGTTACTACATGCAGTGAATGCATCACCTGCTTCAAAGCATGGAACCCTGCCTTTCCCCCACACACCTGTATTTATGTATTCCGTATGACGTTCACAGTAAGCAATCATTATTTCCCTAAGCAACATTAACTGGTTGGTTAGCGTAATGGAGACGGACTGTTTACTGCGCGGTACGGACTGGATCTTTATCTCGAAAAACATTAACCTGTGGGAATTTCTCAGTTCCAAGTTGCTGTAGCATGCTTCTCATGCAGACCTCCACATTTAAATTCACCAAAATGAAACTTCTTGCTGCAAATGCCACCAAATTTAGTTTTAGCGTTAAGAAGTAAACAGAAATTCCACGGCCCTTGTTTCAAGTCACTACTTTCACTAGTCTAACTTAATTTTTAGACAACTTCTCCAAGAAGGTTGAGCGGGCGAAGACTGGGAACATCCTAACAAAGTGGTATTCTTTCTCCCGCTTCTCCTGTTCTTCATAGTCTAGTTGGACGTCGTCAACGTCTGAGGTGCAGGTGCAGTCAGTGTTTACTTCACATTTGTCAAGCAGTCAAACAGAAGACTTCTCCTGCTGCCTTCAATCACCTCTCTCTCTCTCTCTCTCTCGCTCTCTGCCGTTTTTTCTGTATGATTCAATTTTCCGAGAATACTGACGTCACTTCACTGTTTGTTTGTATGTTTGTTTGTTTGTTTGTTTCTCCTTTGTTAAGACAGACAGCTTTACGTCTCCCTGCGATCTGCGGGTGTTACAACGCGCTGCCTTACCTGCCGCTTGTACAGTCGAGAGCTTACGTTGGTTACTTTAGTAAGCTAAATTTACCTTAATTCTGACTGCAGTTAATGTCTGACTCAGTTAACGTCATCCAGTAGCCAAAGTGCCATAAATCTGTGGCGTCACAGATCTTTTAAAGCAGTCACTATATAATAAATGTGTTATTCAAATTTTGAAAAATATGAAACTGAGCAAATAAAGGATAAACGCAAACTTAGCCCTGTCCACTAACAAACAAACGAACTAACTAACTCCATGGAGCAGAGGCCTTCTTGAGAACCTAACAGTTTCCCAGCTAGTCAAGAAATTCCCCGCATTTTATGCAACCCGGAGGTTCATTACCGCATTCACAACAGCCTGCCACCTGCCCGTATCCTGAGCCAGCTCAATCCAGTGCATGCCCCACCCAATTTCTTGAAGATCCATTTTAATATTATCCTCCCATCTACGCCTGGGTCTCCCAAGTGATCGTCTTCCCTCAGGTCTCCCCACCAAAATCCTGTATGCACCCTTAGCCCTGTCCACACTATGACGAAATACAGGGGGGCCAGAGGTACAGTTTTTTTGGGCATGTGGGTTCTCATGCACTTCCTGCAACAGTGTGGGCGGGCGGTAGAGCGCACGGTAGTACTTGCTCAGCGTCCTGGACTCTCTCGCCACTACAGCTGTTGGAAATGTGTGCGAAAATTAAACGCACAAAGCCAAGAAGCTTGTCAGTTTGCAAGGTGCAAGTCTGCTAGGCAATATGCAAAGAATTTAATGCATATTGTTAAAAGAAAATACCAGTTACATTACCCAAGGCAAGGTGATATGTCTGGGGGCATACTTGCACAAATTTAACAGAATATTAATAACGGAAAATTAGCAGCTACATCATCTGATGGCCTTATAAAATTTAAAAGCACACTTTGTCAAATCGTGACAACAGCAGAGGAAGTGTTTTTGAGAAACAGGTTTTTGACAGCAGCTGTACATGTGCAATACCACCAGAACTTACAATAACGCGTTCCAGTGCCAAAAAATACTCGAAACAACGCACTACGTTTGAGTATTTTTACGACAGTGGAAAAATATCTTGTAAATGCTGCTGATACTACTAACAGCACAGGAACTGGAAATCAGCGTTTAATAAAGCAGTGCAATTTTGCAGACGGATATGACAGCTAGTTCGCCAAATATTATTCGGCTAATCAAATCGAGGAAAATGAGATGGGCGGGGCATGTAGCACGTATGGGAAAAAGAGAGGTGCATACAGGATTTTGGTGGGGAGACCTGAGGGGAGACGACCACTTGGGAGACTCAAGCGTAAATGGGAGGATAATATTAAAATGGATCTTCAAGAAGTGGGATGGGGCATGGACTGGATTGCGCTGGCTCAGGATAGGGACAGGTGGCGGGCTCTTGTGAATGCGGTTATGAACCTCCTCGCTCCATAAAATGCGGGGAATTTCTTGACTAGCTGAGAAACTGTTAGGTTCTCAAGAAGACCTCTGCTCCATGGAGTTAGTTAGTTAGTTAGTTATATGGCAGGTATTATCACAATAAATGCCAGTTGCAAATTGGAAATAACGTGAGATTTGCCATGTAATTGAAGTTAGAAGAGGTATTTTACAGCGAATCTTCACGCACCACGACATCGGTTGTTCAGACTAAAGACCGCAATGCTGACATGCCGTATTGTCACAAAATATTTCCCTTTGTTTCTGCCTTCTATAAAATTTGATATAAGTGCAGCTTTTTTATACCAAAAAGAAAGAAACAGCCAGAAGGAAAAGGTGGGTGGGGGTGCAGTGAGGAGCAGTACATATAATAGAGGGAAAGGACAGGCGAATTCAGGTTCTGAAAGTTCGCAGGTAATGACCCTGATTAACCTTCTGGCAAATGTAACAGCAGGCTGGTGGCGAGGTAGAGCGTTGGGGGAGGGGGGGGGGGGTAAGTGATGGGACGGTGACTGTTGCATTATGCAGCAGAGGAAAGAAATTGAGTATTTGGGCTGTTTTTTGAATTTTGTGTTCGTTATGACGAAACGCTGATGTTGCTGGGACGGCCGCTTCGACCGAAATTGTTTAGTTACTTTTAGGAGGATCCAAAAAAAGCATTATTTAAAAATTCAGTTCCTAACCTCACAGAAAACAGACTCTGTTATATTATAAATATCAACCACTTATTATTCTTTCTGCGAAATGGTCCCTATCCCTATCCACGCCATGAAGGCGTAGAGGGGGAGTAGAAGTGCAGCTCCAGGCACTCCGAATCTCAACAGTAGATGAAGGTTAGTCGTCAACTTCACGCCCCGGCCGATTTTCCCTCCGGTAACGAACCCCGGTACCCACTTATAGGAAGCTGGATGGGACCCGGAGTCGGTCCGGAAATTTTGCAGAAGAAAAAATCTCTTGCCCTGCCTACATTCGAACCGCGAACCGTCGAGCCCTAGCTAATCACAATACTGACTGAGCAATCCCGGCGTGTGGATGTAGTCTAACCTGTTAAAACAGACGGTACACAGTTGCCAATGTGCTTTAAGGGGTCAAAATGTAAGGTACGGGCTCTACGTTCACTGTCAGTACCATCACCTTCCTGCTTCAGCCGGCTTTACTATTTATGGACTCCAAATTAAGGCGTCAGACCCGCTGTAAAGACTTCCACCGGAGCGTTCACACACACCGTTAATCTGATTCCACACCTGACAGTCCCCGACAAGGGACCTGCCACAGCAACAGGCGGGAGTGACAGTGTTTATCGCATTTGTGCAGCCTATCGGCAGTTTAACGCTGTGCAGTGTGCCCCAGCTGTGACAGGTGCAGGACTGCACAGCAGCTGTGGCTGTATCACTGTACAGCATGCTCGATCTTTTGTTAATATTAATTCAGCAACTTTAGGTTAATTGTAACTGTATTTGTATTGTGTTTGTATGTGTATTGTATTTGTATTGTATTTGTAATTGTATTTGTATTGTATTTATTGTGTGCAGTATGTGTCCTTTATTGTTTTTGTAATTTTGTGTGCTGTGTTCTGTTTGAGTGCGGTGTGTTATTTTGTGTGATGTGTTCTGTTTGAGTGCGATGTGTTATTTTGTGTGCTGTGTTCTGTTTGAGTGCGGTGTGTTACTTTGTGTGATGTGTCTTATTGTAGTACCGCTGCCACCGGGTACAAACCCATTTGCAGTCAAAATAAATAAATAATAATAATAATAATAACAAATCGAAATTCTGCCAGCCAATGAGGGAGGGTATTTAGCAACCATTTTAGCACATTACTGCAGACGCTGGGTGGGAACGACTGTCGTCATGTTTGCACTGGAGACGTAGCCTCCTGGAATTTCGTCGAGACACTCACTGTCCTCAGTGAGTAGGGGGCCCATTTTACAAAATAATCAAAACCAGGGCACTTAATAACATTTAAGTGGCGAAGATGGGGCTAGAACACAAAATTTTTAAAGCCATCGCGCAACAAAAAATGCAGAGCAGTTCACTAACTTTTCCCCCCCATGGCGCAGCAGTCCCCAGTGGGCCCGGGCCCCCTCATTATCGAGGCTTCACGATCACACTCGGACACACCACATTCAATAGGACTCCTCTGGACGAGTGATCAGCCCGACGCAGAGACCTCTACCTGACAACACACAACACTCACAACAGACAGACATCCACTTCCCCAGCGGGATTCGAACCCGCAATCTCAGCAAGCAGACCCACGAAATCACTCAGATGGAAGAAAAATGTTATTGCAACAAGCAGGAATCGAGCGACGATTCGACAGTCAGTCGTACCGCCTCTAACTTAATCACTACACTTAGCGAAGCGATTCAAATCCCACGTCATTCATAATTACTTAAATTATTAGTGAATATAATAACGATAATAATTACAATAATAAAAAGACGACGGGAAAATATTATTCGGGTAATCAAATCGAGAAGAATGAGATGGGCGGGGCATGTAGCACGTATGGGGGAAAAGAGAGGTGCATGCAGGATTTTGGCGGGGAGACCTGAAGGAAGGCGACCACTTGGGAGACCCAGGCGTAGATGGGAGGATAATATTAAAATGGATCTTGAAGACGTGGGATGGGGCATGGACTGGATTGAGCTGGCTCAGGATACGGACAGGTGGCGGACTCTTGTGAATGCGGTAATGGACCTCCGGGTTGCATAAACTGCGGGGAGATTCTTGACTAGCTGAGAAACTGTTAGCTTCTCAAGAAGGTTTCTGCTCCATGGAGTTAGTGAAAATATGAAAGGCGAATGCGGAAGAATGGGAGAGAAACAAACAAACAAACAAACAAACAAACAAACAAACAAACAAACAAAGGGGGAAAAAGAAAGCAGCAGAAGAAAGTGGCACAGTATTCCGAAGGTCTCGAGTTCTAACCCAGAATCTCACTACCCTGAAAGGCTTTTCGCGGTATTCTTCAGTCCCACCAGGTAAATGCTGGGATATGTCCTCAAATTAGACAACGTTCGGTTCCTTCCACCTCCTTTCTGCTTCATTATTCATTAATCATTGCCCAATTTGACGCTGTGTACCCTGAAATATTGCCAGGTAACTATACCATAAACAAATAAAACACAGAAAGGGAAACAGACGTGAAGAAAGAAAGGAAATGGAGAGAGGAAGACAAATTGGGAGAGCAAGGAAGCAGCGCGCAGCGCCGAGCCCCACGTGAGCACCACACGCCCCTCCTTCCGCACCTCACCGCAGCCAGTAGAACCCGCAGTACAGTTGTGAACTAGCGTCATGGCGGAAGACGTCCTCTTGTCGGTGCATCAGAGTAAGGGGCGTTCAGCCTCCATCTGCGCTCCAGGATTTTCCAGTATGGAAGCTATGGCAGCAGCCGCTACCGGAACTTCTACACCTGAGGTGACTGGAACACCCAGCGGTCGCAGGCGTCGACCTGCTACAAGATCTCAGAGCGCGCGAGTTCCGGGTGGCCGGTCGGGACGTCGCCGGGCAGTAGCAGCTGCAGCGACCGCCGAGTCGGGCAGCATGAGATCGGGGACGAGCGAGCCGCGACTGCACCCGGACATCCCCACAATAGCCACGCCGGAGGCAAGCCCAGGAATGCGGAGGAAAGGCTCTAGTCGTCGGTCAGTGCATCAGTCACAGCCCAGAAAATCTACCGCCTTCCTGGATGTTCCCAGCAGCACGGGTGGCTGCCCGGAGGACGAAGATGAGGAGTCCTACAGGCTACGGTCTTTCAGTTTCACATCAAAAGGTAAAAGCGATGTTGGTCTATCTCTTGCTTTCACTCGCCTTACATGTCAGTTCAACTGCCTGAACCCAGCAAAACATATTCAAAGTATTTTCTGTATACTGCTCCGCCGATATCCGAAGGAGTGCCGCATTGTTTGGAGGTTCCCGCGCTTCGCCCGCTCGTCCATATGATAAAAGTAACATTTTAATGACACTCACAGAGGAAAACAGTGGTATTAGGAGAAAAACTAGCGCCAGTGCCACTTTGTCCACCAAGAAACTCACACTAACTGTCCCGGGATCGAACCCAGGCGTCTGCGGTGACACAACGGCAACTAACCGCCTGAGCCACGGGCAGGGAATGTAAAGGTTTAAACTCTTCCAATTAATATATAAAAATGCAGTCCGTACCGCGCAGTAAACACACTCCGTCTCGGTTATAAAAACCAGTCAGTTAATGCTGTACAGGGAAATAATCACTGTTTGTTCTGAGATCCACACAAAACACATAAATACACTGTGTGGGCAGAACGTAGAATTTGTGAGTGTTAAACCTGGTGGTATATATAGTAACCAGTAAACACTAAGATTAACCTGAATTATATATAAAGATCCAGCCCGTACCGCGCAGTGAACACACTCCGTCTCGGTTATAAAAATCAGTCAGTTAATGCTGTATAGGGAAATAATCGTTTTTTGTTCTGAAATCCACACAAAACACATAAACACACTGCGTGGGCAGAACGTAGAATTATATGCATAAAGACCCAGCCCGTACCGCGCAGTAAACACACTCCGTCTCGGTTATAAAAACCAGTCAGTTAATGCTGTATAGGGAAATAATCGCTGTTTGTTCTGAGATCCACAACAAACACATAAATGCAGCACGTGGGCGAAATGCGGAGTTTTTGTATGTCGAAGCAGGTGGGTCGTATACTTACCGCTGCGCTTTGAAAGAAGAAATACCGGCAAGGCCTTGACGCATGGAGCAATTCTAAATGAAACAGCTGTAGCCCACAGTGCCGTACGTAAGTTTATTTGAAGCCACACAGGGTACAGTACAAGCTTGTACATTAAGAGGCATGCTTTTGGTGATTTGTCTTAACCTTCCCCCGGGTTACATTCAGTACTCACGCGTTCCTGCGTACAAACCATGAATAAAAGTTTTGAGACCCAAAAGGTTACACAATTTAATCGTACACGAGTAAGGCAAAGGGTCAAAATAAACCAGGAAAGGAAATGCAGGCAGAGTGAGACACTTCTGGCACATTCGCATAAACACAGCAACCAATGAAAATTGATACCGCTGGTAACCATGGCAGCAAAGGTAACCATAGGAACATCTGTAAGGTTGGCAACCATGAGAACCTCAGTAACCACAGTAGCCGTAATTGTACATAGGTCTTCATGTGAAGTGACTGTTACTTTTGTACGATGTTGAAGATACCTGAACTCTATCGACAGATTTTAGTACAAACCCACAGTACAAATTTTCATGAAAATCCGTCAGGTGTGAGCCGAGTTTTTACTTACGGAGGGACAGATCGACAGACAGACAGACATGAAGAAACTAAGAGTCGCTTTATGGAAGTTCGAAATGTACCTAAAAGTGAAAAAGTTTGACATAAGAAACCACAACTATGTTTCTTTTTTAAAGGCAGTCTTTGTGCAGTCTGCAGCAGATCATTTCCTTCTTACATCAAAATTTTATTGACATCTATCCTATCATGTGACGTACTAGCAGTACGATTTACGGTAAGAGAAGACGCTAACAGCACAAAAAATTAAATCAATACCTGCCCAACCACAGGTAAATGCTATTTACTGTATACAACTACATGTTTCGGCCTATCTCAGATCATTCTCAAGTTCACAATTAGTCTGTAAAACATGTTGAGTAAGGAATTTACATTACACAAATCCGTACAAAAGAAGGTGCTAAAATGTTACGACGGTGTACAACACATTCCTCTTCTAATGCAAGCTATTTCATCAGTACTTTCTGTAAGGCACAAATACAGCTTAATTTGTGGTGTGTGTGTGTGTGTGTGTGTGTGTGTGTGTGTGTGTCAGATCAGACCAACTGGTAATGTTACTGACTGCCAATACAACATCGGTCCAACTGACGCAATATATGGGCCGATACTGAGTTTAACAAATACGCACGGTAGGAATAACACGAAACTTACAAAATAATATTCACCAATTAATGCACCAAAATACATACAATATTTATTCGTAAAAACTTCCTACATGTTTCGACCCTGCTGGGTCGTCTTCAGGGAGAATAGTCTCTTACACTGTTGGATGCACTTATACAGTGTAACAGACTATGCTCCCTGAAGATGACCTAGCAGGGTCGAAACATGTAGGAGGTTTTTACGAATAAAGGCACATTCTCACTTACACTGTATAAGTGCATCCAACAGTGTAACAGATTATCCTCCCTGAAGACGACCCAGCAGGGTCGAAACATGTAGGAGGTTTTTACGAATAAAGGCACATTCTCACATACACTGTATAAGTGCATCCAACAGTGTAACAGATTATCCTCCCCGAAGATGACCCAGCAGGGTCGAAGCATGTAGGAGGTTTTTACGAATAAAGATTGTATGTATTTTGGTGCATAAGTTGGTGAATATTATTTTGTATGATACAGTGCACGGACATGGAACACATTAAACACAAAACTTACTCATTTCGTTCCATATTAGACTGCACAATCGCACTCCGATGTGTTAAGTCTTACACGTATCACAGAAAGTTCACTTAACCCTGTCCTTTATTTTTTCAGATATTTTTAGACTGAGCATCAATTGACGCTATTCAGTTGAATTAACCAGTGCAGTCGATACGGCCTTCTCACAGACCCCACTTAACACATTCCTGTTAAAGCAGTACACCGTGATTAAATACGTGACGTATTGTGTAACGGCGTGAATGTAGAAACACTTGTACAGCCGGACGGCGAGCCTTCGCCTGTGTTCTTCCTTCCTTCGCACATTTCACTTTGTCTGTAATATTGTTACGACGCAAACACACGGGTGATTTCAGGCATCCGCCGCGATGTAGGTGCGACTTGCGCTCTTCTGGGTCATTGCGCAGCGTAGAGCGGTAATTACCTACCGACGATTCGGGACAACGTATGGGTCCCATCTTCAGGGGTCTGGGACAGAAAGGTTTTCCCGAAACGTCGGTACAGAATTACCACTGCGCGCTGTGTAATGACCCAGAAGAGCGTAGATCTCAAACACAGGCTGTTCTACAGCGCAATAGCGATATATGTCCACTGCCCTTTTTGTAGATTGGCAGTTGTTTGAGGCATAAATAAGTCACTGTGCACAGTGCACCAATAAATAGCACGACACTTGTCACAAGAAGTATGTATCGGTGACACGAGAATAACATGTGGCGTCGTCTTGTCTGGTAGACTTAAAAATGTTCTCGGAGGAAACTTGAAGCAACCTACACGGCGTCACAAGCCGGAAGACAGTAATGTTCATAGCCACCGCAATGAGAACATCAGACAGCATATTGAGAAATATTTATTGTAACAAATAAGGCATCTGATTTCTCAGTAAGTCATTTCAAGAAATGCCCGGCTAAATAAATCTTTGGTTATTTACAAACTCAAATACATGCAGATTTACGCAAATATACCTTGAAATAAAATCAATTTAAAATCAAAATAAAGATAATCTGGGATGTGACCCTGCGTACTTTTGTAAGCAATTCATTCAGTCGTTTTGGTGCAAAGTGTTGCCTCCATCTTCAAGGCAAAAGTTATTTGTATTTCGAAGTGACAGAATCAAGTAACATCTAAATATAATGTCGATTGGAGGCTCAGAGTACTTCCCGGCGCAGGAGTGGGAAGCACGCGTGTCTGAACGGTGGGGGGAGGGGGAAGCACCTCGGCGTATAATTAGAATACAGTGGTTTGTGTTGTGGAGCAGGCTGGAATACAAAGCATTGCCACTGACAGACACACAGACAGACAGACGAGTGGACGGGAGACACTGAGTGTGGGGGGGGGGGGGGCCATGTCTGTAGGAACAGTACCAACAACACTTGCGGTCACGGAAATGGGTTCATAGCGTCACAGGCGTGTATCAAGAGAGTTCGTAACCCCACATGGGGGTATGAAGGAAGCTGACAACACCAAATGGAGGTATAACGAATGTTAATAAAACCCACGGTAGTTTTACCTGTTGTTTTGTATGGGTGTGAAACTTGGTCTCTCACACTGAGGGAGGAACAAAGACTGAGGGTGTTCGAGAATAAGGTGCTGAGGAGGATATTTGGGCCTAAGAGGGACGAGGCGACAGGGGAGTGGAGAAGACTACATAACGAGGAACTTAATGACCTGTACTCATCACCAAATATTATTCGGGTGATCAAATCGAGAAGAATGAGATAGGCGAGGCATGTAGCACGTATGGGGAAAAGAGAGGTGCATACAGGATTTTGGTGGGGAGACCTGAGGGAAGGCGACCACTTGGGAGACCCAGGCGTAGATGGGAGGATAATATTAGAATGGATCTTGAAGACGTGGGATGGGGCATGGACTGGATTGAGCTGGCTAAGGATAGGGACAGGTGGCGGGCTCTTGTGATTGCGGTAATGAACCTCCGGGTTCCACAAAATGCGGGGAATTTCTTGACTAGCTGAGAAACTGTTAGCTTCTCAAGAAGGCCTCTGCTCCATGAAGTTAGTTAATAAAACCCACGGGGATACACAGACGGTTCATAACACCACAGGGGTATGTAGGGGCTTTGTCACATCACGTGCTTGCACTAAGAGCGACAGTAACACACAACGGGCGTATGAAGGGGGTTTGTAACACCACGCGGGATGTCAACAGGGCTGCGCTCCATCGCAATACGTCGTAGTGCGGATGGAGTCACTCTTTCTTCAGAACTGCCGGTGCAAAAAGCACATTCACTCCGTAAGTACGTAAGCAACGCAGCTTGCCGGTACAAGCCGCACGCTCACTCCGTACGTACGTAAGCAACGCAGCTTGCCGGTACAAGCCGCACGCTCACTCCGTACGTACGTAAGCAACGCAGCTTGCCGGTACAAGCCGCACGCTCACTCCGTACGTACGTAAGCAACGCAGCTTGCCGACAGGCCCTTTTTCAGATGGCAAATACAACAGGGCAAGGTCGAAGCGGTAAAGCAGCGTGACTTGTGTTGAAGTTTCAGAGTCTTCCGGGATGTGACACTGTGTCGTTGGGTGTGTGGCTCGCGACGTTTCGAAGAACCTAGATGCTTCCATCTTCCAGGACACGCATTTCAAGTATAATTGCACAGTCTTTTGGATGACAGACCCTGAAGTAGCAGCCACTACGATCAGTCGAAACATCAGGTACTACTCACCCATCGACACGGCGTCACATCCTCAGCAACACCGCTCTGAGAACCTCAGCTTGCTGGTTGTTTACTTATCCTTTTAAAGCCTAGCGGTAACTTTACATACGACCAGGTTTAACATTAAAAAATTCTACGTGGTGCCCACATTGCGTTTATGTGTTTTGCACGGATCTCAGAACAAACAGCAACTTTTGCCTTATAAAACATTAAGAGACTGGTTTTTATAACCGAAGTGGAGAGTGTTTACAGCGCGGTACGCGCTGAGTCCTTTTTTATACAACAGATGCGCTTCGTCTTTAAAGGGTTATTTCGATGACATCCTGTCATTAACTTCCTGCTCAGGTATCCTGAGTGACACAGTATGACACTGCTGACTCAGTCTGCAGGATTCTTCTACGCTGGAAATGGAGGTAATATCTTCCTCCGAAACTCCGATATCCTGTGCCACTGTACACAGTGTCACCTCCTAGAACACTGCATTCTTAAGGCACAAATATTTAGACTGTTTTCAATTCTACCAACCTTTGTCCACAAGCTGCTTAGCAACGGAATGTTAGCACGCTACATTATCGATCTCATGTAACACATGTTTTTACCTTACGTATGACGAACTACTGCACGACGTGTTTATTGCAAGTACTGTGTTTGAACGTCACGTGTTTTGCTGTCAGTTTTACAGTTACGGTGGCAATCGTAACGCACGAGTGGCGAGTTTGTTACTGAGTTCGCAGTCCTCAGCCGAATACAGTTCTGCTTATTGTCTTTTGTGTGGGTGTAAAACTTGGCCTCTCATTGCAAAAGAGAAGAAGAATACAGACTGAGGGTGTCTAAAATCAGGTTACTGAGGGGAATAATTCGACACAACAAGAAGGGAATAATTCGACCCAACAAGAAGTGACTGTACGGTAAAGGGAATTCTGTAATTTGGCGTCTGATGATTTGTACTCCTCATTAGATATCGTTAGGGCCATCGGAGTGAAAAATAACGAGATAGAAGAGGCATATATCGCGAAGAAGAGAAATGCATACAGAGTTTTGGCGGGGAAACCTGGAGGGAAGAGATCCCTTGAAAAATCTGGGCTTAGATGGGAGGATAATATTAACCCTCTAAAGACGAAGCGTATCTGTTTTATATAAGGACTCAGTCCGTACCGCGCTGTAAACACTCTCCACTTCGGTTATAAAAACCAGTCTCTTAATGTTTTATAACGCAAAAGTTGCTGTTTGTTCTGAGATCCGTACAAAACACATAAACGCAATGTGGGCACCACGTAGAATTTTTTAATGTTAAACCTGGTCGTATGTAAAGTTACCGCTAGGCTTTGAAAGGTTAAAACCAATCTTTGAAAAGTAAGATGGCAGTGTGTTGTGTGGAATGGACACATCTTGATCCGGGTACAAGTGGACAGGTTTTGTAAATGCGGTAATAAACTTTGGGGGTTCTATAAAATGGGGGATTTGTTGAGAAGCTGAAACACTGTCAGCTTCTCATGAAATACTGCCCTGTGGAGTCAGAAACTGTTCGCCCAGTGAACAGATTCACAACGCAGACGACTCTACACGTATCTTCAGTAACGGCGGTCATAACCTGCAGTTCCACATCTTTGTGTGTTCTGGGATCGGTCCGCGGTAGGTTACTATGCATATTAACAGACATGTTATAAGACGGAGTGGAAACTATTAGATTGGCACAGTTTTGTTAAACAAACAAAGTAATGCTAATTTGACACTCGGCGGGTATAAACTAATCATCGCAGTACAAACACAGCTGCTGCTGCTGCTGCTGGTGTTGCTACTGCCACAACACTAACACACCGATACTGTCAAATTCACAGGAAACCTGAAGTCTCCTGACCCCTAGCTGCACCTCCCCCCCCCCCCATAGGAGTATTGGCGGTTGTCCAGAACAGTTTATTTGTGGGCGGAAACATGTTGCAGTGTTGCTGATACATGAACCGAATATAATCCTCCACAGAGAGGCAACTAACGCATTCCGGCACGACAAACTTCCTTTTTACGCAAATCAAAACAGCACAGCAATATTGTCGCTGACACAGCGAACATAAGTGACCATACTGGAACACCACACGTTACTGCGCACGTCGTCACTTCATTATCAACATACTGTCATGGTAAAGATAAAGTTTTCACCTGTCCACAGCATAAAGGTAGACACAGTGAGTGGAGGTACTGCTCCATTCATTCTTAACATCGGCAGTAGATGGAGGCGACAGGTCAGCTTCACATACCGACTGCTTTACCCTCGGGAAACAACCCCCGGTACCTAATGAATAGCAAGCTGGGTGGGCCCCGGCGCCGGTCTGCACGTTTTAGACAAGCGCAATATTTCTATCCCTTGTCTTGATTCGAACCTCGCATCGTACAGCCTTAACTTTCTAAAGACGAAAAGTGTGCGTTTTATACAAGGACTCAGTGCGTACTGCGCAGTAAACATTCTGCTCTTTTAACTTTGTATAAGACAAAAGTTGCCGTTTGTTCTGAAATCTATCCAAACACATAAACGCAATGTGGGCGGCATGTAGAATTTTTTAATTTTAAAACTGGTGGTGCGTAAAGTTACCGCTAGGTTTTAAAAGGTTAAATTTGGAGTATCACAAGAACGGTTTCGTGTTTCTGTCAGTGAAAGTATGTACATTCGCCATCGAGAGACGCGTGCAACAGTGTGACAGGAAACTGAACCAACACTGTTTTCTCTTAATAAATAACAACCTTGCTATTTACTAACGACGTCAAAGTTTACTGCGAGGTCCGCGTCATATGCTAAAGCAAACAAAACACGTAATATAATTTGTACAGTTACATATCAACTGCAAACTTTGAGGTTTACGCAGCAGTGTAGTCGAGGGATGTGATGCTGTGTCGCTGCGTTAGCAGTTCGCGACGTTTCGACAGAACCTTCCATCGCCCTAAATTTGAAGATATCAGTTTATCTCGAGTCCCTGCCTTTAATAAATTTCTACTCCATGTGACACATTTTCATTAAGTCCAGTACAAACACCACGGCACTGGACATCGCCAAACTTTGTACATCTAATTTCCTGTTATCAATACTAGCCTATCCTTTACGGCAGGCATGCCAACTTGTGTGGTGAAATCTCCACTAACTACAATATCACTCGCGAACACAGGATCCTTCAGCAATGCGTCTGGCAACACAGGTTCAGAAAACACAGTCCTGTTACAATTACGTCACTCAAAGAGCTACAACAACAACGTGTCCGGAAGGCAATCTGTGCACTGTACATTTACCTTACAGTTTGATGGCGCTATTAACGCGGCACTGAAGGCAGACGTGCAGTGCTGGTACGCTTGTACGTTTGGGAGACAGCATAAAGTTGCAAATGAGTTTTGTGTGCTAGCAGCAATAGACAGAGCGACAGCGCTACACTCGATACCACGTGTATATCGGGCAAAATGTTAACAAGAAAGTTACAAACTCTAATTGACGCAATTATGTATACAACTGTACGGTTATACGTCTTTTCGCCCCTTTCTGCGTAACGAAGTAAAGGAGCTGTCGTAGTTCGTAGCGTATTGTGTCAGGGTGTTATTGTTGAGAAGTTCAAAGTAAACACGACTCAGAAAAATGCCATTTTGGACATAGTTAAATATTCATAACATCGAAAAATGTTTCAAGCAAATATTGCAGAGCTCAGTGGGGTATACACTTTATGATATGTATATATTTACTGTAGTGTGAGTAATTTCTGACAACATCGATAACGTTTTACCTTTTAAAGGTCAGCGGTTACTTTACGTACCACCAGTTTTAAGATACAAAAATTCTAGACGATGCTCACATTGCCTTTATATGTTTTGTGTGGATCTCAGAACAAACAGCGATTATTTCCCTATACAGCATTAACTGACTGGTTTTTATAACCGAGATGGAGTGTGTTTACTGCGCGGTACGGACTGGGTCTTTATGCATATAATTCTACGTTCTGCCCACACAGTGTATTTGTGTTTTGTGTGGATCTCAGAACAAACAGCGATTATTTCCCTATACAGCATTAACTGGCTGGTTTTTATAACCGAGACGGAGTGTGTTCACTGCGCGGTACGGACTGAATCTTTATGCTTATAATTCTACGTTCTGCCCACACAGTGTATTTGTGTTTTGTGTGGATCTCAGAACAAACAGCGATTATTTCCCTATACAGCATTAACTGACTGGTTTTTATAACCGAGACGGAGTGTGTTTACTGCGCGGTACGGGCTGGATCTTTATGCATATAATTCTACGTTCTGCCCACACAGTGTATTTATGTGTTTTGTACGGATCTCAGAACAAACAGCAACTTTTGCCTTATAAAACATTAAGAGATTGGTTTTTATAACCGAAGTGGAGAGTGTTTACTGCGCGGTACGCAATGAGTCCTTATATAAAACAGATTACTTTTCGTCTTTAAAGGGTTAAGGTATAGAACGAGCTACATTGAAGCCGCACGAATCCAAATAAACTCGTAAGATTTGACCTTACGACGCCTGTGACTATGGAGACTACTGGATTTTGAGATTTGACGCCGTTTAGTCCGGTAGAAGTACGAATACCTGGAAGTTTCAGAGGAACTTTCTGCGGCCATCATCAGGACAAATGAATGAGAGTGAGTCAGCTATTCTTTCGAAACGTCGGCGTCCTTCTACTAGACTACATGGCGATGCGCCCAAGAATACAGTACAAACAAAATTAACTCATTCAATATGTTTCAAGCCTCTAACACAGAACTTCACAGGTGTCAACTGGGCACTGTTGCACACAGGGCAAGCTCTTGGAGAAACACGTCACTATTATGCGTTCATTCTATGCATGTTGTACAAAGAGCACGTTTGAATAAGGCTGCTGCCGCCCCCATTAATGCGCACCTGTCCTGCAAACTGGATGCTTTTTTCTCTCGTGTATCCGCTACAGCGACCTGAACACACATTGTAGTGTCTACTAACGAGCTCCATGTAGTATAAGCTGCTAGTAGCTCTACCAGTCAAGACATTTGCTGCCACTTATGACACTCTAATATTCACTGCCATGTTCGGAAAAGCGTGCCACCGGTACACACATCGAACCAGAAGAATTCAGTTCACATACGCTTTGCTGTTCCTTAAAAATTACATTTAATATAACTATTCCATCTATGCCCTGGTCTTATATGATGTTTTTTCCAGTCTGGCTCCCCGACCAAAATGTATTAATTTCCGTTATCCTCGTGCGTGCTGCATGTTATACCCATCGGAGCCTCCTTAATCCGATCACCATGTAATCTCTGTTGAACGGTACATAACATGAAACTCGTCACTGTAAACGCTCTGCATCCCTCTGTTACTTTGTGTGCACTGGGACGCAAGAGTGTCCTACAAGAAGCACTCCAGTCACACAGTCAGTCAGCCAGTCAGCCTTATCTGTAGTATATGCACTTTACGACTCAACGTCTCAGTCTAAACACAATTAGATGCGGAGTTCTTACACGGTCCTGCCTGCAAACGAAGACTTAAGACTGTTTAGCAGAATTATGTACTGTTAGCTCGTTTATAACGTCATGGAAGGGACTGAATACTTTGTGTCGTTATAAATGAGTGCCGCAGTAACACAGCAGTATAATGGTATGGTTAACTGTGAGGAACTAACTGGTACCACCGAACATCTCTCGTCAGGCGTGCACCCAGAATTTTTCCTTTGGAGGGGGGGGGGGGGTGTTCAGACCCTGAGGCTATATATAATTTATGTTTGATTTTAAAAAACTGTGGTATAAAGATCATGCTGTAAGCACAACATAACGCTGCCTGCAACTGCATTTATATACATACGAATACAACTACATGTTCCGTGACTCAATTACAGTGTCCTGTCTTCTTGTTTTTTTAATTTTATTAATATATTTTTCAAAATTCTAATGTACTGGTCAATATTATTCGGGTAATCAAATCGAGAAGACTGAGATGGGCGGGGCATGTGGCACGTATGGGGGAGGAGAGAGGTGCATACCGGATTTTGGTGGGGAGACCCGAGGGAAGGCAACCACTTGGGAGACCCAGGCGTAGATGGGAGGATAATATTAAGATGGATATTCGGGAAGTGGGATGGGAGGACATGAACTGGATTGACCTGGCTCAGGATAGGGACAGGTGGCGGGCTCTTGTGAATGCGGTACTGAACCTTCGGGTTCCATAAAATGCGGGGAATTTCTTGACTAGCTGAGAAACTGTTAGCTTCTCAAGAAGGCCTCTGCTCCATGGAGTTAGTTAGTTAATGTACTGGTCATCAGCCGATTTCAGCAGAAGGGGAAATCACGTAAAACTTTTGATATCATTATATCTACAAAATCTGTGTTTAAATTTCAGTTTTGGGGGTTTGGGGGGCTGCAGCCAGGCAGCCCTCCCCTTGGGTGCACCCTTGTCTTTTGCTGTAGAATATCTGACATATAAACCGATGTTTTTGTGACCGGGTTCGAATGTATATAGCAACAGACAAAGCAAATTTGTGCCTGTGGTTAATTAAGATACACGTGTCGGATGGCGTCATGTCACAGTCATCCTTAGAAGCTCTTAGAAGTAGGTGGAGTGGCCAGCCTCACGCTCCGGCCGCTCTACAACCTGCCGGCAGTCATTATGCCACGAGACACATTGATCCTCGCAGCCGGCCTGGAGGCAGCTGAAGACAAACGAGTCTGTCACCCCGAGCGGAGGTCACACATCGATTCCTGGGTCATTCAGGCCGAAATACACCCGCCATACCGAGTGCTCTAGGATTGTGTAATTGAACTGATGTGCACAAATACAATCAATGCTCCGCTACAAGACGGTAAGAATGAACTGATAAATGTAGAATAGAAATTGCGTGCGGTGAGTAGCTCGGGTGCGGGGGGTGGGGGGTGGGAGGGAGGGGGTGTGGATCAATATACGGACCTAGCACTATGGGGTACAGGGGCAGGAGGTGCAAAATCTTTCAGCTGTAAATTTAAGTTGAAATACCCCGTCAGGCCGTCATATACAGAGCCACCTCTGGTCAATGACTCCCTTGCAGTACCCTTATTGTGGCTTTCGGCTTTATTACACCCCCTGGCATTGTCATGCGGATACAAGTGTTTGGCAATGAGGTGCCGTCATGCTTTTATGCAGGCAGTCCCGTTGTGTGAAAGGTTAAGTACAGAGAAAGATTGCCCTTAGACACAACTACTGTATTCCCGCATTATAGACACAAAAAATTAAGGAAACTACATGTTTCGGCTTCAAACCACCCTCAGGTTCAGCCCACAAAAAATACACAAATGAAAATTTTTTACTTATATTTTGTACAGAATTTTTACTCTCAGACTTTTAGAGGCTTGTAACACGTAAAACACGAATATATCCGTTAATGGGTTTCAACACCAATTAAATTAGATCCAAGGATTCCCATACATTTCATCAATTAACAATCAGTACGTTTTACTGTAGCGGTTGTGACTTGTGTGTGCGAAATACGCTTCTTTATTTGACATGTTTTCATCTTCGGATTTGAAATGTCCCTGAAGATGGAAGCATTATATATATCCGAAAAGCTGGTAACCACCTATCAGACTACTCGGTGTAACAACGACACGGATCTTCAACTCCCTGCAGGACTCACAGTTCATCCTTTTACCGGGTCTCGAATTCATGACTCCCACAAAAAGCACGGTGGTTAGGCATTCCGCAACACACGTTCCCAAAAGCTATAGGCCTACAAAATGAACAAGACGACGTCGGGCACGTTGTTCTGAAGGTGCATTTATTGCAGGTGTAACCATATTTGTTATATGGAAAGTAACTAATAATTAGAAGTCAGAGACACAACACCTTAGTACTTCAGTACAACCACAGCCACATGTTTCGGCTCAAATCAGGCCATCTTCACGCCGAAACTTGTGAATGTGAATGCGTTCTAACAATAAAGAGTTGCGTTTGACTTCGCAAGTAAAACGCAACGGGATGGATACGGTAATTTATTTATTGTATTTACGGTTCATTTAGATAAATTATAGAAGGTTTTGACGACGGTGTATAATATTGTGTTCTGATGGGTTTATGGACTTTATCCATCGTCCGAAGAGTAACATATTAAAATATTAAAATGTTTAAATCACAACGTTTCGGAAGCTGGCTCTGCTTCCGTCCTCAGGTGAATGGCGGGGGAGAAAAGAAGAACACCTGCTCTGTTGGGCCCCTTAGACAGAACTAGCCTCCATCACTGGTCCAGGGGCCCAACAGAGTCGATGTTCTTCTTTTCTTCCCCTCCATTCACCTGAGGACGGAAGCAGAGCCAGCTTCCGAAACGTAGTGATTTTAATTTTTTAATATTTATAATATTTTACTCTTCGGACGATGGATAAAGTCCACAAACCCATGACTACACAACGGTTCATTTAACTGTTCTTTCAATATCTAGCATTATATGGCGCAATACGACCGGATTGTCGGTGAACAATTAATCGGCAAGGCTACACACCAAACACTATCCCCGGCTTTACTTGGAGGGGTGAGTAAAATCATGATAGACCTCACTCACTCAGCCCCACACAACTGCTTCTGTGATCGATGCTACCGCCTTGCTTGTCCAGTAGCGCGGCGTGCGATGCCAAATGCGGCTTCCAAAATAACTTGGGCAATATCTGTCTTGGCGCCAAATGCCCTAGCATCAGTTCCGCCTTTCAGTCCACAAATCGCATTCGTTTTCATTTATTTCGGAAACAAATCCTGAACAAGTTCCATCCACCTCCCTTCCTCACAATCGATTTGCCCTAGACGCATCTTACTAATTAACCCTTTAAAGACCAAGACTAAGCCCCGTTGTACATAAAGATCCAGTCCGTACCGCGCAGTAAACATTACGTCTCGGTTATAAAAACCAGCCAGTTAATGTTGTATTGGGAAATAGTCGCTGTTTGTTCTGAGATCCACACAAAACACATAAACACACTGTGTGGGCAGAACGTAGAATTTGTGAATGTTAAACCTGGTGGCACATAAAATAATCACTGGGTTTTGAACGGTTCAACGCCTCCCTGGTGTCAGAGCCCTAAAGTTCAACACCGCTGCTACCAAAGCCCGCCTATTTCCGTCAAAGAGATGGGAGCAACATAACAAACTTTTAAATAAAGTGTGTGGACACAACGCATTCTGAATCTTAAATCAGATGGTATATATATTTACCACTGTGCTTTAAAAGGTTAAATGTCTGCTGGATTACCTGACCTTTTAAGCTGAAACAGGAGCAGTTAGTCACCTAACTTCGTGTCGCGTGTAACACTTTGTGCACACAGCACGAAAAGAGCGCGCCACTGTGCAGGAGGACGGGAAGTTCAGAGTATCGGAAGTTTAAAGGTTAAAGACCAATTTTTTCTTCGGTTTCAAAATATTAAAACTTGGAGGTAAAATAAATATTTGCCCTCGTACCTAGTTAAGCACCAGGCCGTGATGGGATATGGGGGAATGGAGGTGTGACGCCATGAATTATAAAGTTTGGTGCTTGATAGAGGTCAGTAATTAGCATCACGCTCCGGCCGCCTTACTCCACGCGGACAGAACCACCAGTGACCTTTCGATAGGAGGCTGAGAGGACTTCGGAGGAGGTTTGGAGGATGTGGAGTACACAAAAAATGTCTGTCACCTCTGTTGAGAATGGAAACAATACAATGAATAATTGAATAACATTTTATATGAATGTGGATAAACTCGTGACCCGTCACATTTCATATATTTTGCTTCGTGTTTCTGACATTAGATCGCGAACTGCATTGCAAGGGTCGAAGTAACGCAATCGGCTCTTGGGCCGCATTTTAGTCATTGCTACACTAGACCCTGTGAAGTACTAATTCTCCTTGTGTTAAATTTAATTAAAAAAAAAGTTGAATTCTTAACTTTATATGACAATTTACAATTTTCGCTGACGGATCAGGAATAACAGAGTCAGTACGCTGTCCAGGATACGGGCTGGACAACAGGGAAATTGCTGTTCATTTCACTATAGGGGGAAGGGAATTTTCTGCACTCGGAAGCGTCCACACCGGTTCTGGGTACAATCAAGCCTTCTGCGCAATTTGTACCAGGGGTGTTTACGGGGTTAGAACAGTTGGAGCGCAAAGCTGACTTCAATTTAGTGCTAGGGTTTAGGATGTGTGCAGATAGAGCCCCATTCGCCCATACCTTTGAACGGAGTGATGTTCAGCTAGGCAGAGGGTAACCTTACCCGCATATCGATGAAGGTTACACAATGCAAATACAGCGAAAACGCGCTACACTTAAAGTTCTGCAGGATTGGTACGCAGCTGCGTGGTGTCAAGTGGCTGTGTGACAGGAAGGCAAAGAGGGTACATGATAGACGGTTGTTTGGCGTCGGTTAGTCAAGTTACCGTCCTCAGTGAGAGGGACAGAGATAAATATTTGGATAAAGCTAGTAGAAATGTGAGAATGCAAGTACAAAGTACAAAATTAAATAAACAGAAACAAGTTACGAAATGTCCGCAGGAAGTGACATTTCTGGCGATTTCGCTCTGTAATTCTCCCTCCTATTCGCGTTGTCCCCACTGCTCATGACTACTTTCAATACAGTCTAAACGCAGTCACCAATTTCCGCTGTTTTTCGCGTTGGACTGCAACGTTCACGTCGTCACATCTCCCTCCGCATTTCTGTCTTCTTATCTCGTAAACTTTGCCACACCATGCGTCCTGTACTTCTCCGCAACGTGCGAGATAGTATATTCCCTGTTTTTCTCGTAAATGACGAGAATGTTCGGATAGTTAACTGTTTCTTCGGCCTTAGTTCTTACGTCATAGAAAACGCACCGTTTCTCCTTTACAAAAGCTAACAATGGCCCCATTTCTTACCTTAAAGAGAACGTCCTCCGGTGTCACTATCACGACGACATAAGATAACTCTGCTAAAGCAGTCACGTAAAGTTGTTCTTGTTTTGTAAGATTCTAACCACAATCGGAATGTGTAGACAAGCTTCACTGCAAGTCCCCTGTGGTACGAGGTCAGACGGACGGATGGAGGCTAAAATCGCTTTAGAAAATTGTTTTGCGAAAGCACTTAACGAAGGGCGAAAACAGGGAAGACAAGGAAGGAACAAGAAAATGAAAAACGCGTAATGTATAGATACCGTAGTAAAGGGAAGTGACCGGAACATTTACTGCGACAGTAAGAGCAAGCCAAGGTGGAAAGTGGCCTGAAGTACTGTACAGTGCTAAGGACGTCACTGAATGAGTCACGGAGTTAATCATAACGAACGAGGAGGCAAGTCCCTCAAAGAGTCACCCTCCCAACGTGTGAGTCACTCCCTGAGTCAGTGTGAGAGCGTCTCTGAATGAGTGAGTCATTCATAAGACAGTCTGCAAGTGTCTCAAAAACAGCGTTACTCGACGAGTTAATCTGTCAGCAAGTTAGTCACTGCGGCAGTCAATACCCAGGTCTCTCAATGAGGGAGTCACACATAAAACCAGCAAGCCAGTCTGTGAATGAGTGAGTCACTAGGTAAGGCGGTAAGCAAGTGTCTCAATGAGCGAGTCAGCTGTTAAGTCACTGAGCCAGTCCCTCAGTGAGTGAGTCAGTTAATTATTAATTTGAAGGACCAACTGGCCGAAAGAATGAAGAGACACGGGTACCTGTTTTTAAAAATAAAAGCCAGAGACGTCTGTAGCCGAGCAGCTGAGGTGTGGCGACGTTGGCGCGCTGCTTGCCAGAGCTGCGGGTCATAAAACATGCAGCAGCTGAGGTCTCGGCGTGGCGCGTTACTGTGTGCTTATGCCGCCGAGTGTGAGCGTGGCTTAGCTGATGAATAAGCAAACAAGTGGCTTTGAAGTTAACCAGTTGCTGGGAATTCTAACAGTGCGGGATAATGCGGCTGCCATTTGACTGCAAGTACCTCATTAACCAGTGTACCTCAGAACACTACAGCGACAGCAGGGACCGCGCGGTCTAAGGCATGTTCTGACCACCGCTAAAAAATAATAAGGGTCGCGGGTTCGAATTACACTCGGCACATGGACATACAGAGTGGCGCAAAAGTCACGGTGAACTCGATGTTTTAACACGTTGCCTCTATAGCCCAAGTGATTTTTGTGCCATCCTGTACATCAATGCGTCTATCTCTGTGTACGTGTTTTCCTGTGCAGGCAGAAGCCTTTGTGAATTCCTGATCCCTCCTCGAAGCAAGCTTTAGAGAACCGAAAAGCAGGAGAAGTCGGGCTGCATTTGCCTGTAAGGGCCACTGACTAGAATAAAGTATTTGACAGACGTGTTGCAAGTCAATGCAACAGATCGGTTAAAAGCGATTAATTTCGGCTAATGTTCGTTACAGAACAGACTGTACAGTCGTACTGTGTTCTAACAAAATACGCAGCCGTTGGTGAGGAGGCGGGGCTTGAAGTAAATGCTGAGAACACTGAGTACGTGATCATGTCTCGTGAGCAGAATGCAGGACACAATCATAACATGCAGATAGCTAATAATACAGTGGAACTCGGTTATAACGTCATGGAAGGGACTGAACATTTTGTGTCGTTATAACCGAGCAGAATGATGTTATGGTTAACAGTGAGGAATTAATCGGTACCACAGAACATCTGACGCTATGAACCGATATCGTTATAACGGCGTTCAACTGTATTTTGAAAATGCGACAAATTTCAAGTATTTGGAGACGACACTGACATCTAATTAACTCCATGGAGAAGAGGCCTTCTTGAGAAACTAACCGTTTCTCATCTATTCAAGGAATTCCCCGCATTTTATGGAACCCGGAGGTTCATTACCGCATTCACAAGAGCCCGCCACCTCTCCCTATCCTAAGCCGACACTGACATCAGGGTTGTAAAACCAAGGAAAATGAAATAACGGGAAACATGTCACGTGTGGCGGAGAAGTGAAATACATACGGGTCTTTGGTGGAGAAACTTGAAGGAAAGAGAGAGCTGGGAAGACTTAGGCGTAGATGGAAGGATGTGGACTGGATTAATTTAGGCCACAATAGGGACAAGTGAAAGAGTCTTGTGGGAATGGTAATGAAGCTGGGGGGGGGGTGTTCCATGAAAGTCGGGTGATACCCTGACTAGATACGCGACTGTTAGCTTCTTCAGAAGAACTCTCTTCTCTTCTGTTACTTACGTATCCAGCTTTTCACCAGATTCAGTCGAAACTTGATCAACAAATTCTGACCGAAACATGCAGACTGACTTCACTCATTCGCACTTGGCTTGGCCCAGCAAATTTCCACGGCAAATCAGGACCGACCATCCGAGTGACGCTGACCGCCAGCCTGTAACCACGTATTAGTCCACAGCGCATGTTTTCGAAACGTGTTTAACGAATGGCCCGATACAGCGGTGCAGTAATTAGCATGTCATGTTAAAATTTCAATTAAGTTTAGCTTATATGGTGAACTATTGGAATTTATAAACTGTCACACGGTAAATGTTGCGGATAAGCCAGAAAACAATACAGTCACAAACGCAATATTTGAGGTTTTCATAGCGGTTTAGGTGAGGTTACAGGTCTTCCAGCATGTGACACCGTGTCGTTGGACACGTAATTCCAGAGGTTTCGCAGGATTGTACTACATAAGTTCTAACACGTCGGGAATCACCTGTCCAACTACACGGCGTCACATCCCACAAGACTTGAATCTTCAATTTCATAAACGCTTCTCCATATTGTTTGTTTAACGATGTTGTCAGTAGCTAACTCAGGGTAGCATCGAACATTAGAGTCCGTAAATAATGAACTGGAAAAGATGTGGAAGAAACCGGTCAAGGCCAAATTGGAACAACTGGCTAGAATTTGTACGGCAAGACTCAGGAACACAAAGAAGCACCCCAGCCACGATATTACGTCTGTGCGCCGAGATTTTAACCCGCGACCTACATAATAGTAAGCACATTGTTACCAACTGAGCCGTGACATCGGTGTACATATATATGCAAAGCTTTTCTAATGCTGACTTCTACCACTGCAGTGCTAAGGCAACACTGACCTTCAGTGGGGCCGGGGTGGGGGCGGGGAGTGACATTACACACTACAGAAAACACACAATCTATGAGCCTGAAAGGGCCCGGGCAGTCACCGCTCCTCCCTCTGGTAAAGGTACGCTGGGGTAAGGCAAGGTGATGGGAAGTGGACCGTACAAGTACACATCAGAGGGGAAAAATTCAGCATTCAGGCTGAATATTGTGTTTTGTGTATGGAAAGTAGATCTGAGGGAATGCGACCACTTGAGAGACCTAGGCGTAGATGGGAGGATAATATTAAAATGGATCTTCAAGAGGTGGGATTGACTGGATTGAGCTGGTTCAGGATAGGGACAGATGGCGGGCTCTTGTGAATGCGGCAATGAACCTCTGGGTTCCATAAAATGCGGGGAATTTCTTGACTAGCTGAGAAACTCTTAGCTTCTCAAGAAGGCCTCAGCTCCATGGAGTTAATTAGTTAGTTAGTTAGTTTGTTTGTTTGTTAGTGTATGGAAAGTGCGAATTTATTATATGGAACATTTACTGCTTACGTATTTTCTCAAATCAGGCACACACGAACTATAACACAACGTAAACACATCAGGCAACATGTTTCGGCTGATGAAGCCGTCATCAGGTCTTTATCGAGAACGTAAAAAGGCACTGAATACCGCAACAGGCGACAGCTGTCCGCCTTTGCGATACAGTAATGCATTGTGAACGTATCCAAAAAAACCAGAGCTTACCTCTACCCGCCCTACACGCCCGCACGCGTGGACACGGATATTTTGCGTGAGTTCCGGTTTCTGCCGCGGTGTGGATGAGATCTTCGCTCTTCTGGGACAGTACGCAGCGCCAAGTGGTAGTTCTATACCGACGTTTCGGGACAACCTATCGGTCCCATCTTCAAGGGTCAAGAAGTCAAAGAAGGACCCTTGAAGATGGGACCAATAATTTATTCTGAAAAGTCGGTACAGACCCACCACTCAGCACTCAGTAACATCCCAGAGGAGTGCAGATCTCAGGGATATATTTTATATTTTTAAACTTTCTGTTAGATAAATATCAGTAAGTCGAAAAGTGACACTTCGAAGCGTGCAGCTTAGCATGGACAAACACGAACATATGTCAAGTGCGTATAAACATCACGTAACGCGTATCCGTATTCACATTTTTTTTTCGTGACACTACGTAAAATGAGCTCACGCGAGATGAAAAAGTTTGACGTTTGGGTGGAAAGGGGGGGGGGGAGGGAGAATGGGGAACGAAACGGGAACTTAAAACTGTAAGACTCTGCCACAAAGTTGGTGAAGTGTCTGCGAATGCTAGGCTGTGCTAGAGCGCTGTACGTAGCCTCACACTCAAGTAAATACTCATATCGCCTGCACGCTGTGCACAATCGCAAAGTGAGACCTTGCACTGCACGAGACACCTGCTTCAGCACGAAACAAGCAGTTCAGTGTAGATCTCACGAATACTGCCTTCCTGTTGCACAGATGTGTCCCTGCCAGGGGCGCACCCAAGGAGGGGTGGGGGCTGCAGACCGACAGCCCCACAAACCCCCAAAAACCAAAATTTAAAAAACACAGGTTTTTGTAGATATTATGGTATCAGATTTTTACATGATTTACCCTTCAGCCGAAATCAGCACCCGAAATCAGCTGATGACTAGCACATTAGAATTTTGAGAAATAAATTAATAAATTTAAAAAAAAAACAAGAAGACAGGACACTGTAATTGAGTCACGGAACATGTAGTTATATTCGTATGTATATAAATGCAGTTGCAGGCAGCGTTATGTTGTGCTTACAGCATGATCTTTATAACACAATTTTTAAAATCAAACATAACTTATATATAGCCTAAGTGTCAGCTCCCCCCCCCCACCTCCAACGAAAAATTCTGTGTGCGCAATTGGTCCCTGCATACATTCTAGTATTATTGCGTCACTTTATTTCTGTGTACAACTTATTACTTAAGAACAGGTTCTGTACACATGAAGCTTGTCTGACATAACCTAAAAATTTCAGAAGGTCTGCAAATGTATTATTTCTGAATGACAACCAAAATATCTTACGCAGTGCGTAGGTAGGTGCGTGTATAATGTATCTCCCGCCCAAATTTTATACGCCCAGCTCCAGTGATTTATTAGTTAGAGACCTTAAACTGAAACAAAAAAGTACCCTTCCTCGTAAATGTACACTTTAGAAAGATATTACCTTTAAACAAGGTGCATATTCTCTCAGGATACATTACCATGCATAATTTCAGGAAACCAAAGTAATGGCGCCACAGTCGCTCGCGCCACATCATGTAATAACGGATAGTCAGTGGCTCAAACAAACGGTGTGGTGCTGCGGTGTGCTTCAGTAGCACAACGTCTGTGTCACGTTTCGTGAACATCTGTCGGTTGGTTCCAAATGGGGAGACACAGAAACTACGGTGACCCAATCAACAAAAAGTTTTCTTTTTAATAAGGGAAACAGACGAAGCTTTTCGCTCTGGCCACACTGTTTGCCATTTTTGCGTTTAATGTGAACATCAACCTAAACCGTGATCACTTTCCTCTAAACAACGTTAACCACTCGCTCTTTACAAGGGGGCGAACTGTGGTGGCTGTAGGGTAGGAACTGAAATTGTGCACATTACGTGTGTTCGGTTGCACTTCATGAGCGGAGGCCCGGGTTTGATTCCGGACCAGTACAGGTGAGATTATTAAGTCCTGATTAAGTAAATAACTGTCATATATGCAATTACCCTGTGACACGGAATTACCCTATAACAATGTAATTACCTTATGACCCTATAGGTGCCGTATGACACCGATTTAACCTATAACACTATACTTACCCTATGACACTGATTTACCCTAAACACTATACATACCCTGTGACACTGATTTACCCTCCAACACTATACTTACCTAGGACACTGATTTACCCTATAACACTATACTTCCCTATGACACTGATCTACCCTATAACACTATACTTACCTAGGACACTGATTTACCCTATAACACTATACTTCCCTATGGCACTGATTTACCCTATAACACTACATTTCCCTATGACAATGATTTACCCTATAACACTGTACTTACCTAGGACACTGATTTACCCTATAACACTATATATCCTTATGACACTGATTTACCCTATGACACTATACTTCACTATGGCCCTGATTTACCCTATAACACTATACTTGCCTATGGCACTGATTTACCCTATGACACTGATTTACCCCATAACACAATACTTCACTATGGCACTGATTTACCCTATGACACTATACTTCCCTATGACACTGATTTACCCCATAACACTATATTTCCGTATGACACTGATTTACCCTATGACACTATTATTAACCCAGACGGCGAGTTACTTTGATTTACTTTACATATTTATAGCGGTTAGCGTGAGGACGGCTTTACTTAACAGCGTAACCACGTGGTTATTGTTGTGAACAAAAAGGATCGCTTACTAAGAAAGGTCTGTTGATGCAATGGCATACACTTTTGATTCAAAATGTACGGTTACAGAAAATTTTACGTACGAATTTCCACAACTCGCCTTTTTTATTTAAAAAATTGATTCCGTACCGAATCATAGAATGTTTACAGAAAAATATTTATTCATCGGAGACAAAACCGGCGAAGACAGACACAGTAAACTCAAGCTAAATTCTATTAAAATTTGTGTAGAATTGGAAACGAACGACTTTTTTTTTTCAATTCGACTCATACAAAATCTTCAATTTCCATCTATCATTTTCAACAATAAGCCCAGATAACAACGCTGACGTCAGAATGCACAGAGTTATGGGCAACTATTCACAGTCTGACGCAGCCAGCAGCATGAAATGACTGACATACATTGGCCGATAAGATTAAGCTTTTGCATTACACGAAGTTTCAAAGCCGTCCGCGGATTAGCAAGTTCTCTTTCAAATTTTTAACCAGTTACACGTACAGCGCAACGAAATCAGACATCAGAAACAAAATACGAAGCGTTCCAAATATAATAATCGAAACAGAAGGGCAAGACAATAACTGACTACACACACACACAGAATAAAGACAAGATAAGACAACAACAGAAGCTAAAATACATGACGAAGAGACGGTGGATGTCTGATGACAGCGCACAGTCAATCTGCATGCCACTGTCGTTACATGCGGCTGCTGCTTTATCGTAACCGCCGAACGATTCGAAAAGGCGTAAAACAGAAACCATATGACTCGTAGTAATAGAAACTGCGGCTCCGTACTCCCAAGATTTGGTCCTTTGGGACTGAGTTAACCCTTTAGTGTCCAGCGGTCACTATATGTACCGCCAGGTTTAAAATTCACAAATTCTATGTTCTGCCCACACAGTGTGTTTATGTGTTTTGTGTGGATCTCAGAACAAACAGCGATTATTTCCCTATACAGCATTAACTGACTGGTTTTTATAACCGACACGGAGTGTGTTTACTGCGCGGTACGGACCGGATCTTTATGCATATAATTCTACGTTCTGCCCACACACAGTGTATTTATGTGTTTTGTGTGGATCTCAGAACAAACAGCGATTATTTTCCTATACAGCATTAACTGACTGGTTTTTATAACCGAGACGGAGTGTGTTTACTGCGCGGTACGAGCTGGGTCTTTATATAACTCAGGTTAATATTAGCCTCTAAAGGTTTAAAAAATTAACACAGCTTGTATACGTATTAACGCACGCAATCAGTAAATAATTATGCACAGAACACAACAAATAACTAAAGAACGAAAAACCTTAAACTGCTGCTACTACTACTACTACTACTACTACTACTACTACTACTACCGACACTACCACCAGCAGCAGAGCAACGATTTGTTTTTATCTGATTCTCACAACAAACAGCAATTATTTCTCCCAACAGCACTAATCGACTTTTCTTTGTACTTGTTCTCTGTGAGGTACGGATTCCATTTCTAAACCTTATGCGAACGTCAAGTTTCGGAGGGTCAAATAGGCGTACGTTTCAGGTTCTCACAGCGGTATTACTAAGGATTCAAGTTTTTGTGATGTGATGTTGTACCGTTATACGTTTCCCGACGTTTTTGAAGGATCATGGTGCCTTCATCTTCGAGGGAAGCTGTCCAAAAAGATGAGGCATTATTACCACCCGAAAAGTCGGGACCCTCTCACCCAACGACACAGTTTCACACCCGAATTAAATTTGACAGCCTTCATTGCATACGTCTATTATAAAATTTGCAATGTACAATGGAACCCGGTTATAACGACATCGGTTTATACGACACCTCGTCTATAACGTCAGTTATGCAGTGGTATCAATTAATTCCTAACTGTTAACCACAATGTTATACCACTCGGTTATAACAACACTCGTTCATAACGAGACAATATATTAAGTCCCTTTCATGACGTTATAACCGAGTTGGACTCTATTTCGTAATGTAATTTGCAGCTGAGTTAAATACGAGGAATGCAACAGAATGCTGCGCCAGTACACGTTCAGTTTATGATAAAAACACACAATAATCTGAGAATTACTGCACTTGAGGTGGGAAAGTTCGCAGATTCAATTCTAATTTTGTCTTCAACTTGTAAAACGGTTTCTCAATTTTATGAAGCCGCAGCAGTCGTGCTGCTTCGAAGGAATCAGCATCAATCGCTGTCGGAGTTAGCGTCAGATGTCATAATGCAGACTGTGTTACGTTCGTCTGCCACCACAGTTAGTCGCGGCAACTGAGTGAGATGGCATGCGATAGAAACACAGGCTTACCCCTTGCACACCACACAGCTGTTCAGAGCAGCCTTTCACTGCATAAAGGCCATATGAAAATTCAAAACCCTACGCGGGCTGGGAAAAAAATTTTAACACTAAAAGCCATATTTTTAACAAAAACTTATTTTATATGAAGCGAGTTCTTTGTCCTATGGCGCAACAGCCCCTAGTGGGCAAGGGCCTCCTCACTGTCGACACTTCACGATCACACTCAGACACACCACACTCGGTAGGACTCCTCTGGACGAGTGATCAGCCCGATGCAGAAACTTCTACCTACGGGATTCGAACCCGCAATCCCAGCTAGCAAGCGGCCGCAGACCAACGCCTTAGAACGCGCGGCCACTGGGATCGGCATAGTAAGCGATTAAGGGACTAAAATTACTGTTAATTAATTTACTATTATTTAAATATCATTAATATTGTAATTAGTCATAATTTAATTTTTAGAACTTACATTACCTTCAGCCGATCCCAGTGGCCGCGCGGTCTAAGGTGTAGGTCTGCGGCCGAGCGCTTGCTGTGATCGTGGGTTCGAATCCCACCGGGGGCATGGATGTTTGTCTTGTACAGTGTTTGTGCTGTCAGGTAGAGGTCTCTGCGACGGGCCAAACCCCCGTCCAGAGGAGCCCTACCGACTGTGGTGTGTGTCTGAGTGCGATCAAGTGTAAATAAACAACCTCGACACCTGAGTAGGTAGAAGAGGGAAGGACTGCGAAACGAAACGAAACGAAACGAAGCGAAAAGAAAACATTAGTTTTAAAGAATGTAAGGACGTCAGTGGGACGCTGGCTACTCTTTGTTAGTCACTGGTACAATGTAAGAAATATATAGGCTTGATTGCATAAAATGATGACCAAAGCTCCTACACGTGTGGTTGTTAGAACATTATTAGAACCGCAAGCGTAAGGGCGATGGCGGAGCGTAATATTCCGTGGTTTTGTCATTTCTCCAGTTGTCGAATGTTGTCTGAAGTTCCCAACATAGGATATCCCTAATTTGATATGTAAGAAGCGCGTTACAATGCAAATAATGCTTACAAAATTTAAGTAAGCGCGCGAGGTTTACCAAATATTTGTCTTTCGTCCCTATGGGGACTGGAAGCACTCGCAAGCAGCATGCGGACCGCACGTTGTACAAGACAGCTTTCCCAGCATTAAGTGATCGGTTTTTATAGCCGAGACGGAGTGTGTTTACTGCGCGGTACGGACTGAATATTTCCCTGTACAGCATTAACTGACTGGTTTTTATAGCCGAGACGGTGTGTGTTTACTGTGCGGTACGGACTGAATATTTCCCTGTACAGCATTAACTGACTGGTTTTTATAGCCGAGATGGTGTGTGTTTACTGCGCGGTACGGACTGAATATTTCCCTATACAGCCTTAACTGACTGGTTTTTATAGCCGATACGGTGTGTGTTTACTGCGCGGTACGGACTGAATATTTCCCTGTACAGCATTAACTGACTGGTTTTTATAACCGAGACGGTGTGTGTTTACTGCTTGGTACGGACTGAATATTTCCCTGTACAGCATTAACTGACTGGTTTTTATAGCCGAGACGGAGTGTTTACTGGGCGGTACGGACTGAATATTTCCCCGTACAGCATTAACTGACTGGTTTTTATAGCCGAGACGGTGTGTGTTTACTGCGCGGTACGGACTGAATATTTCCCTGTACAGCATTAACTGACTGGTTTTTATAACCGAGACGGTGTGTTTACTGCGCGGTACGGACTGAATATTTCCCTGTACAGCATTAACTGACTGGTTTTTATAACCGAGATGGTGTGTTTACTGCGCGGTACGGACTGAATATTTCCCTTACAACATTTACTGACTGGTTTTTATAACCGAGACGGTGTGTTTACTGCGCGGTACGGACTGAATATTTCCCTGTACAACATTTACTGACTGGTTTTTACAACCGAGACGGAGTGTGTTTACTGCGCGGTACGTGCTGAGTCTCTATACATAATTAAGGTTAATATTAATCTTTCTTTACAGTTAACAGACCCTCCACGTGTTATCACACGCACACCTACTGAACTCAGATAGTGCAGTAGCTATAGCAAACACGGTACGGTCTGGAAGGTCTTGGATTCGAACCCTGTCAAGGGTAAAAATTTCTTCTTCTCTCCAGACCAGCCGGCGTCCAACGGGTACCGGGGTTCTTTCACCGGGGGCAAAGCGGACAGACGGTGATACTGACCTCTCATCTCCATCTAACACCGCGGTTAAGAATCAGTGGATCTACACTTCTGCTCTCACCATATACCTTCATGGCGTTGACAGGGACAGCAGCTATACGTTTTGCCTACACACATTTGTGACTGCTGGCGTTACTAACATTACCATGGTTGGATGGTTACGCGAACGCGCCAGAAGTGTTACGTTCTGCGGACGTTTCATAACGTGTTTATGTTCGCCGTTTTAATGTGCGATACTCTTTGAAGATCGCCAAAGGGAAGCGGCAGGGTACGCTGCTTTTACAACCACCGGTCGGTCTGCAGTGGCCTCCAGTCAGCCCCGATGCCAGCACCTCGCACTGTACAAATACACAATCACTGCAGTTTACGGGTTTAACACTTTTTATGTGCATTTGTTTTTAATCCGGGCTTAGTTTTAGAATAAACTTAGGCTAACAGACGGGAATTGGGTTCACTGAGAAGTTGACCCTGGCATTTAAAATAGCTCGTTTAACGGTATGAAGACGAAATTTTATCCAAATTACATTTACGGAGTCAGTCCGGGGTAGCATAACCAGTCTAGACACTAGGTTACAAGCTGGACGGCCTGAGGTTCGAATCCCGGTACAGGCAAGACAAAAACCTCCAGACCAGCTCTGCGACACACCCAGCCTCCTATTTAATGGATTCGGGGGTCCTTTCCCCGGGGGTGAATCGGCCAGGGTGTGACGTTAACCACTCTGTACCTCCGCTCCCCATATATGCCTTCAGCGACAGGGAAATCTTTACCTTTACCTTTCCAATCCCCACATCACAGACAGCATTGAATCTCCACTACACTAAAGGAGGTTCTAAGGATCTTTATGGAAATACTCGCTGTATGCAATTGTGCAAAGCCCCTTATCTGTACAGACAGAATATAAAACATTAAGAGACTGGTTTTTATAAGCGAAGTGGGGAGTGTTTACAGCGCGGTACGCACTGAGTCCTTATATAAAACAGATACGCTTCGTCTTTAAAGGGTTAAAAAATTCTACGTGGTTCCCACATTGCGTTTATGTGTTTTGTACGGATCTCAGAACAAACAGCAACTTTTGCCTTATAAAACATTAACAGACCGGTTTTTATAACCGAAGTGGAGAGTGTTTACAGCGCGGTAGGCACTGAGTCCTTGTATAAAACAGATACGTTTCGTCTTTAAAGGGTTAACTGAAGTACCTTTATCAGTCCCGTGTCAATAATGAATGCATAATGATAAGATTAAAATGATGGGATCGCAGCAATGAGTTCCACTGTGTGCACATTTTGATAAGAACTTCTTTTGAAACATAGTAATAAATACAGGCTCTGTAGCACCTGATTTAACACGCAGAGCTTCGCATTTTACCCACACAGTGTGTCATAAGATTCTTAAAACAGCCAGCGATTATTTCTCTGCACATCAGTAATCAGTTGGTCTTTAGGTATACTGGAGACGGACTGTGTTTACTGCGCGGTCCGAACTGAAATCTTACACATCACTCAGACACACTTCAAATTAATACAGCTTGTCACGTCTGAGGCGGTTAGTACGCGGCCTTTTAGCGCGGAGGTCGAGGTTCGATCCCAGGTCAATTCAAGTGAGATTTGTGGTGGACAAAGAGAAGCACTGAGGCAGTTCCGTCTCCCAGTGCTTCACTTTACCCATCAGTATCATTACACCAATACTCAATACATGTTAATGCTACTCCTGTTATCGGGAGGACAATCGCGGGAAGGTCGAGAAGCTATTAAGAGGCGATCTCTCTTCCACCCTGGGGAAAAAAGTGACTATCACCCCTCCCTTGCTTTTCCTTTCGTCTACTATTCTATTGTATTTTATGCCTGTCTCTCAAATTCAGGTTTTAATAATTAGATAGAAATATCTGAATGTCAGAGAGGAAGTTGCAGAAAGATGGAGAAAACTGTACATAGTAACCAGCGTCGTAACTTGTACTGTTCACAGAATGTTCTTAGGGTGTAAAATTGAGGAAACTGAGAAGGGAAAGATTAATATCTGGCAGAGGTTTGGTCGGAAAACCTCAGACCCTTTGCAAGACTTAGGCATAAAGGGAAGGATAATATTGAAATGAATATTAAATAGAGCGTGAAGATGTGGATTGGATTAATCTGGCTCATAACAGTTCTCGCTGACGGGCTCTTCGGAACATATTAACGAAAATTCAGGTGTATAAAAGGCCGGAATTTGTTCACGAACCCAGCCACTACTGACTTCTTAATCTTTCAAAGCCTAGCGGTAACTTTACATACTACTAGGTTTAACATATAAAATTCTACGTGGTGCCCACATTGCGTTTATGTGTTTTGTACGGATCTCAGAAGAAACAGCAACTTTTGCCTTATAAAACATTAAGAGATTGGTTTTTATAACCGAAGTGGAGAGTGTTTACAGCGCGGTACGCACTGAGTCCTTATATAAAACAGACACGCTTCGTCTTAAAGGGTTAGAAGGGATTTTACTTCATGGAGTTGGTTAATTTAAAGCCGCTTCTTAAGGGATGCAGTACGAAAGAAGTTCAATATGTAATGTGTCCCAGGCCGTTAAGATTAAACGAGCAGTTAAATGTAGTTAATTCCATTAATTATCATTATTTTTCAACAAAATCCGGTGCATTTGTCCCGTCCTGGTACGTTAAAAAAATTTCATCGCTGTAGAAATCGCACTCTTGCGTTTGCAATAATTCACGAACAACAATTTCCGCTTCCTCATTTTGGAATAGCCGACGTCCCCATTGCTGCTTCGGCGACCCAAACAATCTGCCGTGCGACAAACGCCACCTCCTACCAAGAAACAAAATGCCTGATTAAACAAAAGACACAGGCTCGGGGAACTAATTTGTTGAACTAACTCGCACGTCATCACACCAACTCTTGCACACGTTACAAATAAACGAATTTTAGTGAAAGATGCAACCCGACATGTTGTGATGCTCTGGTGTACCATAATCACGGGAAAAACATAAAAACACTGTGCGATAAAACACTAGACGGCCGAAGCTGCATCCGCCCATCTGGTGTTTTATCGCACAGTGTTTTTATGTTTTTCCCCTGATGACAGTGTCTCAGAGCACCGAAACATGTCGGGTTGTCACTGATACCTTTCACCAAGTGTCTCTTATTTATAACTTGTGCACGCGTTGGTGTGGTTATATATAGTTTTGGTGACACTGCGGGCACGGTACGGACAGCATAGAATTCAGTTTTTTAGCATTCCACGTAATTTCCTTTCGTTCTTGTCCCTTACAAGTTGGCAGCTGTACAGTATAGAAGCTTGCGTTCATTGCCTATGCCCAAAGCGTCTTGTCAGCAAGTGGGTTGGCGTGTTCAATAGCGGGAAGAAATATTAATCGCACAATGTAATGAAGAAGAGGGTACGAGCTGCAATGTATTGCCTCTATAAATACATTCCCCTAAGAGCTTAAGTCTTTTGATATTCCTTGAAGAAGTCCGCAGAACTCACACGTGTTGATTTCAGAATCCGATACCAAACGCGCCGCCATGTTGTAAATATAATTCTGGAAAGCGTAGAACTGAGTTCACACAGTTCAGATGTAGCTGCAGGGCATGGCGGTTATCGCTGGAACCAGGGCTGTGGAGTCGGAGTCGGAAGGAATGTTTAGGTGGAGTCGGAGTCGGGAAAAAATGTACCGACTCCAACTCCGACCTCAGTCTAAAACCTTAACTAGACACTCCAACCCCAGAGCCCCGATAGCTACAGTAACCATTAGACTTATACTTAAATATAGGCTATAAGTCTAAACAGTAGCCTGATGATTCACGTGGTGGTGATGAAACGTCTTATAGGTTCACCGTTATTAATACATATTGAGCTTTTATGGAGGAGTCGGAGTCGGAGGTTTAGTGTAGCGACTCCACAGCCCTGGCTGGAACCAAATAACTTTACCCCGCACAGTGCATTTATGTGTTCCTTATCACTGCCACAATCAACATTTATTGTTTCTCCAAACAGCATTAACTCCTCGGTGTTTGTAATGCACACGGGCTGAGTTCTCTGTGAGGTACTAAATGACCAGCTACCTATTTATACTTAGGCCGTTACACCGTGCCGTTACTCGGTTACTCGCCTGCCTGTCACAGGGTAAGCCTGGGTTCTCTCTCGGACCAGTCCGTGAGATTTGGGATGAACACAGTTCCTCCGGGAATGTTGTCTTCGACTGTCCCCGTCAGTGTTATTGTGCCAGTGCAAGGTACTCATCTTCATGTACACAACTCGATTTACAACTGAAGGAAAAATACGCAGTTTTGATGCTCCTACATGTTTCGGCCGCGGCCGCGGTGGCGCAGTTGGTTGAGGCACTGCGCTACAAACCGACAGGTCGCGGGTTCGATTCCAGATGGTGTCAGTAGATTTTTTCATTGGCATAATACTGTCGGCCGCACTATGGCCCTGGGGTCGACTCAGCCTCTAACAGAAATAAGTACCAGGAATATTTCCTGGGGGGTAAAAGCGGCCGGCGCGTATGGCTTGCAACCTACCACCTTCATGTGCCGATTGTCTAGAAATCTGGGAGCCTCGGCCTCCTGGCACCCTGTGGGCCTGTCCAGGCCTGTAACGGGACTGCTTTTTACATGTTTCGGCCACGAACCGCAGCCATCTTTAGGGAGATACAGTACTTGAAGGCACGCAGAGCGTTACACAACTTTTCAGCCATAAATGGCGACACACATATAGGCGCTGTCATTCCACAATTAATTAAAAGTTATAAAACAGTGTTAATATATAAGAAAAAGGTAAAGCAACCCCTCTACAGGCCCCGAGGGTTCCAGGAGGTTGAGGCTCCCAGATTTTTAGACAGTCGGCAATTGCAGGTGGTAATGTTGTCAGCCCTACGCACCGGCCGCCTTACCCTCAGGAAATATTACTGGTACTCATTTCTGCTAGAGGCTGAGTCGACCCCAGCACCATAGTGCGACCGGAAGGATTATGTCAATGAAAAATTCCAGTGACACCATCGGGAATCGAACCCGCGACCTTCCGGCTTGTAGCACAGTGCCTCAACCAACTGCGCCACCGCATAAATGAGCTACACGAGTCAAGTGAGTTACACAGTTCCATGGAGCAAAGACATTCCTGAGAAGCTAACAGATCCTCAGCTGGTCAAGAAATTACCTGCATTTTCTGGAACTCGGACGTTCATGACCATGTTCACAACAGCCCGCCACCTGTCCCTCCCCTGATCCAGAGCAGTCCAGTCTCCAGCACCCAGTCTCCTATTCAGTGGGAAATGCGAACCGTCACACGAAAGGTAAAAGGCGTATCGCTTACGGGCTTCGTCTACAAGATGAACGCCCAGTTGCTTAAAGGTTTTGTTCAGTCTCAACATTGAGGCAGTAAATCCAACTCAGAGCACAGCAGCAGGAAACACTGGGCCTTCCTACACAAATGTACAAATACATCACAATTAGATAAAGAGGTGGATACATAAACAGATACCTACACGGATATATAGGTACATAAACATATACCTACACGGATATATAGGTACATAAACAGATACCTACACGGATACATAGGTACATAAACAGATACATACACGGATACATAGGTACGTAAACAGATACCTACACGGATACATAGGTACGTAAACAGATACACAGGTACATAAACAGATACCTACACGAATACATAGGTACCTACATGGATACACAGGTATATAAACAGATACATACACGGCTACACAGATACCTACACGGATACATAGGTACATAAACAGATAAACTGAAAGAGATATAAACACGGGAGTAAATAAGCAAATAAGTGAATATATAAAAAACACGTAAAAATGAACAAAATCAAATAAGTAAATCAAATAAACGAATGAATGAAAGAATTAGTGAATAAATAAACCACCTAACCTGACATAACCTGACATAGCATAACCTAACCTAACCTAACCTAACCTAACCTAACCTAACCTAACCTAACCTGACATAACCTAACCTAACCTAACCTAACCTGACGTAACCTAACCTGACCTAACCTAAACTGACAACCTAACCTGCCCTGACATAACCTAACCTAACCTGACATAACCTAACCTAACCTAACCTAACCTGAAGTAACCTAACCTGACCTAACCTAACCTAACCTGACAACCTAACCTACCCTGACCTAACCTAACCTGAAGTAACCCAACCTGACATAACTTAACCTAACCTAACCTGACGTAACCTAACCTGACCTAACCTAACCTGACAACCTAACCTACCCTGACATAACCTAACCTAACCTCACCTAACCTAACCTGACTTAACCTAAGCTAAGCTAACCTAAGCTAACCTAACCTGACATAACCTAACCTAACCTAACTTGACCTAACCTGACCTAAGCTAACCTAACCTAACCTGACCTGACCTAACCTAACCTGACACAACCTAACCGAACAGAACCTACCCTCAATTAAACCCCCTAACCTATACTGTTTAGTGAAATACACAATGTTTGTTGTGAGAATGATACGAAAGACCCAAATACTCGTACATTGTGTGGGGAAATAGAGAATGGTTTAATGTCGATGCTGGTGGTATATATAATTACCATTATGCTTTAAATGGTTAAATAAACACCATGACTTTGGAAGCGATCCATCTGAACACTGCCAATTAGGTGTGACGCTCAACTGTAAACTAATAATTCTGCGATCTAAATAAAACGCCGTAACGACTGCTTTGCTGCACGGAAATATAGCTACATTTAATGGGCGATTTTATTTCTGGTTTCAGATTTTATTACAGTTTCTTACAGTTTATCCAAGTATATATAAACATTTCCCTGAAACCAGACATTAAAGTTTACTGCCTGCAAATGTTCAAATCGTTGTGTGAAGCAGTTCCCCCAACTTAACACTTTGCATGATTTATGTGCACTTTTAAAGTACACTAACAAGCTTGACTGTGTTGCCGCCGCCGCTGCTGAAAGCAATCCTTCGTGCCATTTTCTGCCCTCAGATGTCGCTACGGTCTCACATCTGAACGCTTGTATTTTATATGGGAGCAACGAACTTGCAAAAAACATCTGTAAACGGACCTCGATAAAACTTTTAAGTACTTGGCAAAACAGAGTTCATCCACATTGAT
>BLKM01000458.1:703787-722933 GCA_013340265.1 Coptotermes formosanus | reverse complement strand
TAACTTGTAATATGTGTGGTGTACAACATATAAAATTCAGCCAGGTGAATATAAGGTACACTGTCCAGCCAGACTGCCTTAAAGTAAATGACACATCTTTTTATTACAAAGGTTAACACATTTGCTCCTTTCTTTTCCAACAGAGGAAGTATGTCACCACAAACATTTTATAGCATGAGAGGTTGTGACGCACCTTTGAAATAGTTTTGTTCGGGCATTGAGCAGCACTGCCTAACATTTGCCCTCAAAATCCAATTTTGTTTCCTAATGACTTTTTTAATTTCCTGAATATTGCCACGTTTTGCATACTCTCCACTGCTGGCCAATGTAAGTCATTTTACAGCACCTCAGTGAATATAGATAAGGATGAATTTGTGCATTTTGATTTGAAATAACGTTGCCCCTATGCACGCCATGAAGGCATATAGGGGTGTGGATGTATTCGTAACATTGGGCAGTAGATGGAGGTGAGTGGTCAACTTCATGCGCTGGCCACTATACTCCCCAGGAAGGGCCTGTTCCACCACCAGTTGAATAGAAGGCTGGGTGGGCCCCAGTGCTATTATGAAACATGAAATTTTCCAGAGCATTTTTTTCCTTACATTTCATATTTGATGTGATTATACTGTTTGAGGAAGAAGATCAGGGAACCATTGGCCCAAAAACAGACCAGAGCACCATAAAGGAGATAATTAGACTGAATGAAGTATTATTAGATTCAGCAAATGGGATTGTCAGTTGCACATATTGTAAAACAGTTGTTAAATTGCTGAAGGTGTCTTTTGTTATGGTGTCGTAAGATTGCTGGTAGAACATAAAAGACATTTTTAAGGTGTCAGAATGGCAGCACATTTGAGATACACTTTACTAGCACTTCTGAAGCCAAAATTTTTAGCAAATGCTCAACTGTTCAGCACCATTCTACATAGGTTGCCTACTACACTGGTTAGACACTGCTGGAGTTTCGAAATGTAACTTTGGAAGCACATTCTTCTGGTCCAAAGTCAAAGAGTAAAGTCTGGTCTTTTGATTTGTATATGTAGTCACACATATATATTACATCACCGCATCTTTGAAAAAAAGTTAATCCCACCAGGTGGTGTGCTACATTACAGGTTGTGTGTTTTGTGAATATGAATAAAAAAGTAAAACTTTGGGGTTGCAAATGCTGTTTCATGGTTAATATACTGCAGAATTCAAATGTTTGTTACCTTTAAAATACTTTTTGTACAAGGTGATCTTCATTCACACATGGTAGATGAAAAAAGTTTTCAGACCAAAAACTTGTTACACAGTTTCTTGAAGGAACATAACAAATAATTAGAAATGCCATAGAGGGAAACATCATAATAAACCACAAATGGATTGCATGATATGTTTAGGATTACTATGATTCCAGACTTCATCATCTAGTATGCTAAGCAAAACACGACATTTCAGAAAGTGGATGTTTCCATCTTCAGATGACAATGTGGCCCCTCACATTCTCACCTAAGGGCAGAAAAATTCAACTACAGTATATCCTGTACTACAAATTTATTTGCCCAGTGGACTGAGCTCAGGCAAGAATCTCTGCATTTGCCACAAATACTCTACCTGTCATATGAAAAGAATATATGGTGCTGGATGACATAAAATTCTAATGCATTGAAAATGAAAAATACGAATTACAGAATGATAAAAATTAAAATAAAACACCAAGAAACATACTCTTCTATTCATAACCCAGTATCATGCACTGTAGTTCCTCTTCATCCTCCCACAAGCTTTATTATACCTGCAAGTAGAAAACCAGTCGCAGGCAACAGCTGGCCAACCATAGTTTGTTTCCAGTTTTACACAAATATAACCTGAAAGGTCACAACAGAGCCTACATAAAAGTACCGGTTAGAATTCAGCATTTGTATTTGATGCAAAGAAAGGAGCAGGTGAGTTCAGTGGATCGTTTTCCTTATGACGTAGACAATGGCTATGTGCAGAAAAGTTTTAATTTGATACCGTTTCACTAACATTCGCTTCTTACTAGCAAATCATTCTTATCAACCCTTTTTTCTCCTTGCTTTAGACTATGCCTTAGGGAAGCACGAGAAAATTAGGAAGGATTCAACTTCAGGGGGACACGCCAAACTGCAGCCTGTGCTCGTACTGTATTAATTTAATGTTTTTTATGTTTTACTCAGCCCCCTCATGCCTACAAGCATTGGCGGTGCCTTCCACACCTCTTCCAGTTCGTCGCTGCTTTCCGAAGTGGGGCAATATGGCGTCTCCTCCCCCACTGGCGGGATTCGAACCCGCAATCTTAGCAAGTTGGCGGCCGCATAACCACGCCTTTGACCGCGCGGCCACTGGGATGAGCATACTAGTGTCATACTATTTTGAGGGTGCTAGAATAGGTCCTGCAGTAGAAATTGTAAAAAGCTAATAATGTAACGTGCAGGTGTCACGCACGGATGGTGGTTCTCCGGAACACGGCCCCATCGGCTTCCCTACACGACCAACCGACGGTTTGGCAGGATTGAGTTTCCGGATGGTATGGGGGTGGAGGAGACGCACACGATCGCATAGAGCGCCAGCCACGGCAGACAGTGTCAACACGTGGCCCAAGATTGGAAATCAGGTTGCCTATCACAAGTCATATGCAATGGTGTGTAGCCTGGTCGAGGCGATAGATAGGTACGAATTAATTCTAATATTCCCTGTCATGGTCTTCGGAACAGCGATTCAACTGAACTCGCAGTGACTTAGAATATTGTCACCTCAGTTATTGTCATTTTTTTCGATATTAGAACGCGCCTGAAAGAAACTGTCTCCGCCGTAATATACCATGTACGTCATACGACTGACTTGTCGTAGTTGATTACGTCAAGGTTGCAAGCACCATGCACCATTTATCGCAGTTTACACCACGGATGCACTAGAGAATCCTGGGCAGTCATGGCGGGCGCTCGCACGATATGTCTGCCGAGTTTCATAACCATAACGGGAGCTCAACAGAAGTTAATTCATCACACTCAACGCCCGCACATTCACATGGCTTGGTAACCATCTCCTGACGACTGCACGAATCGGCTATTTAGCAATGTGTCACAGCATGATCAGTGAATCGTCATGGTGCCTTTCATTATTAACGTTATGTATTACATTTCACCAATTTTAAGACTATTTAACAGTGTGCCTCGTTAAATTTTATCAGCCAATTTGAGTATTTAACAGTGTGCCACGGCATGAACAGTAAAAAGTGTGGTGTTACCTTTGATCATGACGTTGTGTACTACCATTTTACCAAGCTCTTGTCAAGTTTTAACAAACTGAAAAAGTACTGAGTATGTGTATATGTTATGTTTTTAGCAACCACTTCTTTTAATATTGTATGTAAACATCACCCGAGTGATTAGTGTCTTAAATCTGCACGATCCCCCTGAAGATGGCGTCATGCTACGCCGAAACATGTCCGGGTAAGACAGAATGAATGTAATAAATACAGTGCATTTTGTTGGTGATTTTACTTGTGATTTCATAACCATATTTTATGCATGTAGGTGACCCGTGCAGATGATGTGGCAAAGTTTTCTGGTCTGTACATCAGAACTGAAAGTCAGTGACGGCACGAACAGCTCGCGAAATAAGCACCAGACGACGAAAAATTGGTGGAAGCGAAGAGTGCGCAGGGTTATCTTAAATTGAATAATTGGGCAGTATCATGAAGTTTATTTTCACTAGAACATCTACAAAAGTGCTCACACATTTGCTTGCAAATGATAACGCTCTTAGAAGTGCGGTGCGTACGAATGGACGATGGTTTAGTTCTGCTGTGCAGGTTAGGTTATGTCGTAATAAAGGTTGATCTTACGTTAATGAAATGAGGCTGTAATAGACCTGGTTCGTAATTGATATGCTGTTTGTTGGCAGGAGAACAAAATAGCAGTGAATGGAATAAAAATCAACTATGTTAAGACTGGATCTGGCCCAAAATCCATACTCTGTTTACCAGGAACATAAGGTGCGTACTCGTTTGTAAATTTGCACGTAATACGGAAGTGACTGAAACTTGGCAGCATGGTGTGACTGGCCGGTTATTGATGTGTATTGTAAACATGCATGCCTCTAGTATGTTTGTAATATCAGTAGAGTATATGAGGCTAGGCCATCGGAAATACACTAAAAATGTTATTGTATCAAAACATTGAAATTTGGTTGTTGGTTTTTGAGCCCTCTCATACCATTTGTTACGATCGTGTGTTGCAGACATTATATGCGTTTTGAAAGAATCCGAAATATATTCCAAAGTTTCATCAGAATATATATACTTTCAATATTCCTTGATTTAATACAGTGCCTACAATAAATGAATCATGAGATGTTATGAAGACAACTGATTTTTCCAAAATCTCCAATACTCGCATAAATGTCATTTCAGTATAAAGGTTGTCTGACAAGCAAGGCCATTGATTGCTCTAGAGATGTCAATTTGATTCCAGAAGCCATAGTTGAGCTGCCTGTTGCAAGGCAAATTTGTAGAAGCACCAAAGTCATCAGTAAAAATGCAGGTTGAATTGTGGGTTCCCTTGTCACACTGTACTCCAGATAACAATTGAAGTAACTGCTGAAAATTTACAAATTTAAAGTACCTATGTTTAAACTAAGTGAAGTAATTAAAATAGACAAACCTAATATATCTAGTGTTACATAAGTAACATGAGTGTGAAGCCTTGGATAACACTTAAGACATATTTATCTGGGTTCCTTCTTTTTGAACCCTGAGGACATTAGAGGTCTAAGTCTGGGGGCGATCTGGAACTTTTTTAAAAGTGCAGGGCTCTCATGACTTGGACCTAGTTTGGAGGCACAAAGGGCCTGTAAAAGGCCTATGGGCATCAGAACCACATTGTCTATTGTACCTAAGTGACAAAATAGGTTTTAGCCTTCCCAGATGGGGCCTGTCTTTTATGGTATCAGAAATTTCAACAGCACTTCTTGAACAATGATGAAGATAGTATACTTGTGGATGGGGTCCAGCACTTCTTAAGCAGTGTGGCAATTCAACATATTTAACCACCAATCCAAAACAAGACATTGTAACAAACACTACTGAACAGCTACAAGCATGAACTAGGTGAGGCCACACACAGTTCTAGACTGAGGCCAAACACAGTTTACCGCCCCATGGACTTTATACTGCATATTTTCCTATCACATCAGAAGTTAAAAAGCATATCATGCAAATCCTGTTTTAATCATATGTTAATCATTTTTAATCATTGTGATTATACTACATACATACATACATACATACATACATACATACATACATACATACATACATACATATATTTTCACATTTGGTAAGTCTAAGATTTATACAATGGACATGAAACTGGTCATAACAAGACAAAGACAACACAACACAGAAACTATAACAGGACAGTGCAACAGTACAACAGAAATGCTCCATGAAGAAGCATTGTAAATTAGTTGTTTACTGTATGTTCCAAGAATTCAGCAACAGCATAAAATGAATTAGTCATGAGATATGAAAGCAAGTTATTTTTGAAATGAACTCTATCATTTCTAAAACTTTGAATGGTCCCAGGCAAGCAATTGAATAACCTAATACCAAAAAAAGTGGTGCCCTTCTGGAAAACAGAAAGATTTGAAGTTGGTAAGTAGAGTTGATTTTTGCTTCTAGTATTCAGGCCATGAACTTCTAAACCTGAACGAAAGTTATTTTGATTATCTATCACAACATCAAAGAGAGAATATATTCACATGACAATGGTAAAATATTCAGTTTCCTAAAAAGACCTCTACATGAGTCTCTAGATCCCACTCCAGATATAATCCTTATTACTTTCTTTTGTAATTTAAAAACTCCGGAAATATTAGTCGAATTGCCCCAAAGGATAATTCCATACTTGATGATAGAGTGAAAGTAAGAGAAATATACCATTCGCAGTGTTTCTGAGCTCATAAAGTAAGATAAACTCCTGATGATTACAAAAATGGCAGAACTAAGTTTAGGAAGAATGTATTCCACATGACTCTTCCAATTCAATTTGTTATCAATTTGTATACCCAAAAATTTTATTTCAGGGACTTCATTCATGACCATATTATCAAAAGATACTGCCAACAAAGGGTTAGCAGATTGTTTAGGAGCAAAATTAATAATATTTGTTTTGTTGATATTTAGGACCAACTTATTAGCTGCAAACAAATTTGCAATGTGGGACAAGGTACCCATTACTTTGTGCTTGAGAGCACAAGGATTTTTATCCGTGGCCAAAATACTGGTGTCATCAGCAAAAAGAAAAACACTGGCGAGTTTATTAATACTTAATGGCAAGTCATTAATATAAATAATAAAAAGGAGTGGTCCCAAAACCGATCCCTGAGAAACTCCCTGCTTTACTCTTTGCCATTTGGAAAAATAATCTTGATCAACATCAATTTTGAGGTGCACTCTCTGTTTTCTATCTGATACATAGGATTTAAACCAATTTAGATTACAATCATGAACACCATAATACTCTAATTTTGATGTCAATATCTCATGATTAATGCAATCAAATGCTTTAGCAAGGTCGCAGAAAATCCCGGCACTTTGAAGTTTATCATTCCAGGCTTGAAGTATGCCATTGGTAAGTGAGAAGGCAGCATGATCTGTTGACAAATCTTTCCAAAAACCAAACTGTTCCTGTACCAAAATATTATCCGCTTGTAGATGCTGGTTTAGTCTATGGTACATAGTTTTTTCTAATACTTTACTAAATACAGTCAACATAGAAATAGGTCTGTAGTTTGTTATATCAACTTTATCACCTTTTTTATACAAAGGTTTTATGACTGCATAACGATCAGGGAATACACCAGTCATAATAGACATATTGCAAACATAAGAAAAAGGCTCACTTATAGCCATGCTACACAATTTTAACATGTTAGATGAGATACCATCATAGCCAGAAGAATTCTTTGATTTTAAAGAACAAATTATACTGATAATTTCTCCCTTAGTCACAGGGATTATTTTCATACATGGAAAAACAGTCTGATAGGCATTCTTTAATAACCTAAGGGGTGAAATTATATTGTCTATATGTGGTTGCAAATTGTCTGCTATATTCAAAAAGTAGTCATTAAAAACATCTGCTGCATCTTCAGATTGAATATCGTTATTATCCATTTTAAACGGGGAAGGCATGTAATTGAACTTAGGAGATTTATGAGTTGCATTTCTTATGATATTCCAAGATGTTTTTATTCTGTTTTTAGAAGTTGCAATTAACTGTTTGTAATGTAGTTTTTTTGCTTCAAAAATTACTTTTCTTAAAATAATGCAATACTTTTTGAAATACGAGTTTTATTTTTAGGTCACTACTATGCTTACTGATATTATATAAAATTCTTTTGCGTTGACAAGATATTTTAATGCCTGTAGTAATCAAACTTTTGTCATTGCTATTACTTAGGTAAATGATGGGAAAACTTGCTTCATAGATATTTAAAAATGTTGATAAAAAATAGTTAAAAGCACTGTTAACATCAGTATTATGATAAACTTCTTCCCATATTTCATTTGAAAGCTGTTCAGAAAAATAATTAATAGTTTCACAAGTAATTAATCTGGATTTAAATTTATTTCTTAATTTATTATTGTTTTTATTGTCAGTAACAAAACATTTGTCAAATATTAGACACTGCGCTTCATGGTCAGACAGTGCATTAGATAAAGGAAATATGCTAGAATATAGTCTTGATTCATCAACAAAAACATTGTCAGTAGCTGAGGCATGGTTGTTTTGGAATCTAGTGGGAAAATTAACAGTATGTATCATATTAAATGTGCGTAATAAAACCAATAGCTGCTGTTTTTTATTACTGTTCAGTAAATAGTCAACATTACAATCTCCACACACCTGAAACTCTGTAGATGGTCTGTACAAAAATAATAAAGCTTGTTCCAACAAATGCAGGAATTGATAAAACTCTCCTGCAGGAGATATGTCTAAACATACCATAATTAACCCGCTACCATTGAATTCAAGTTTAAGGGCACATATTTCTAAGATTTTCTCCACACAATAATTAAACAAATTCACATGACCAAAGCATACATCATCACGCATAAATATACAAACACCACCCTTTTGATACCTACATCTAGAAAAGTTAGACCCTAGTGAGTAATTTTCAATATTTACAAGACTTAAGTTGGTCTGTAACATGTGATGCTCTGAAAAACAGAGAACTTGTGGACTGATTTTATCTAAACTCAAGGAAACAGTTATTTCATCTGTTTTACTGGTAAGACCTCTGATATTTTGATGTACAAGAATCAGAGGTTTATTAAGCTTAACAGACGACCCAGTAGAATGATAGACTATGTCCATAAATTCATCAGATCTGGTTTTGGGAACCCTTATTGATCTTTTATGTTTACTAATGTGAATAAATTCAGTGGATGGATGCACTGAGGGAAGCATGGTACAGTTATCTATGCTTGATTGACCACAGGTGAAGTTTTCCAAATCTGAAGATCTATAGTCTGGACTTTGCACTGGAATACTATAAGCACTCTGCGTTACATCACTAATTGTATTATCCAAATCTGAGGATCCATAAACTGAAGTTTGCACTGTTACACTATAAGCACTCTGCGTTATATCACTTCTTGTATTTTGCACTATACCACTTTCTGGGTTCTGATCTGAGTTATTAGAACATTTTCCTTGTTCATCCACTGCAGCCAGTTCAGGATCACCGCAGAGTATACTTCTCTCAACAAGTCCTAACACTTTAACATCGCCATCATGATGATCCTCTCCATTTGAGGATAATAGGAGAATCAGAGTGACGTTTAATAAAGATGTTGTGGATTATTGTTGCCAAATACCTTGCAGTGACGTCTTTTCCCTGCCTGTTAATGTGCATTCCATGTGTCGTAAACTGCTCCCTCTGCAGATTAACATTCACCATTTAAGCATAATCAAAAGGTTTAATCAGCTTAAGCATCTTCCTATTAAAGTGAATGACTTCCTTCTGGACACATGATGAGACTGATAAATCAAATCTTGCAGGGGCATTTAGGATTAGCACATTTGTGTGCACACTCTTTTTGATAAATTGCTGAATGGAAAACAACCCTCTTAAGGTGTTGTCCCTGGCAATATCCAATGCACCACCATATACTATGACAACATCATTTATAGTGAGGGTTTTAAGTTCAGAAATTCCAGTGGATGTAATAATGTTTAGATCAGCATTAGGTTTAACATAACCTGTACAGTGATAAGAAGATGCCAAATGGGAAGCCAGTCTTTCTGATATACCCCGTGCATGACTGTCTCCTATTAAAAGAATGATGTGATTTTTTGAACTAGTAGATCCCTTTTTTACACATGAAATTTTCGCGGAATACGACACAACATTTGGGAAATTATCTGGTGCTTCTTGAAGATTACTCAATACTGCATAGCGATTCGACGTTTGTACTCGATGGCTAGTAAAAGATGGCTTGTTACCCCTTTTCTTAGTTGCATGACTTACTCTCACTTGGCTCCAGTCATTAGTGCCTGATTCACTACACTCTTTGTGAGAGAAATGGTTGGCCCTGGACTCATGTTTCGATGGACTCATACCCTCTGACACATCACTTGATTTGGCTTCTTTTTGTAGTATATCTATGATCAGCTGAGCAGGTTTAAGATCGTCTTGTATCTTTTGGAGTTCACTTTTTAAATTATTGCAGTTTGTACAAAGAGTGTTACTGATATTAGCCACATTATTAAATAAACAAGCAGAGCTCGGACCGAATGCCACAAGTGTATCCCCCTACTTCATATGTGGGAAGGTTCTTAAAGGGTAATTCCAATGAAATGGGAGAATTTTGGTGCTTTTTATCCTGATTTCTTAGGCAGGAAATTTTCTTAACCGGGTTTTTCTTCAATGAGTTTCACTGTACTATTATTTTATTTAAAAATGAGATCTCATTTCTTTTTATAGTAATTTATGCAGACAGTTTCATCCCAAGCATTTCATACATAGGGTGTGTTATGTGAAGATGGCCCAGTTGGCAAAAATATGTTGTAAAGAATATTAAATCTCTGATAATAGTAAGAGTGTTTTTGTTGTACCTGATGGATTACTTCAGTATACTTCATGGGATAATCAGCTGCCAAAACACCCTCGTATGGTTCCTCAGCAGTTCTCACCATTCCATTAGAAACATTGTACAGCATCACTGCTTGTTCAGTATGTGGTGCAGCCTTTGTGACAGCTAGCTAACTGGAGAGTTCATTCTTGTGGTGTATTTAAGAGCAGACTAATACCTGCATCTTTTGCAGGATGATCTGCCTCTTCTTTTCAAAAGTGTTTTCTGTCGAGGCTGGAGTAAGCATGTGGCTACAACGTGGTGGTGCTGAACTTCAGCTTATAGCCCATGAGAATTTTAATGAACAATATATTAATTCAGAGACTGTAATGGCTTGGCTAGCGGCCATATTGGTGATAATTATGATGATTTGACATTACAGGGTCAATATGGAGTGATTTCAAGCCACAAGTAGAAGGTTTAGACAAGTCTAAGTTTACAGTCATAGCATGGGATCCACCAGGATACGGAAATAGCCGTCCTCCAACACGTAATTTTTCACAGGACTTCTTTCATCAAGATGCTGACTGGGCAGTGAAACTGATGCAGGTAAAAAAGAATGATCACAAAATTCAAAATTGTGCATAATTTGTGGGGTATTAAGATATTACTGTTTTTGAATGGATATTCATGTGATCATGCTGTGTGCATGCTGCCTGAAATATGGGAATCAACATTATAGACACTAAGTCATTGAATTTTATACAAATTTGTATGAACATTTGGGATTGCCTCACCCTGGTACAGAGGTTTATCTCTGAGACAGGGGCCATGCAGTGGCTTAGGTGTTAGGATGCTGGCCTCTGAATGCAGAGGCTCATGTTCAATCCCAGGCTTTGTGACATTGTGAACTTAAGTTTAATTCCCTTGAACTGTAATTTAATCATGGGACTTAAGGACAATCCTTTTTCACTGTAAATTAATTAAGGATCTGAAATTTGCTGCCTTTGAACTGCTTATTAAATTTGGAATATTAAGTTTAGTTTCACTGTGGTTGCCATGTTTTTATGTTGTAGGCATTGTCAATAGGGAAGTTCTCAATGTTGGGATGGAGTGATGGTGGAATTACAGCCATGATCGCAGCTGCAAAGTATCCTGAACATATTGACAAATTGGTGGTATGGGGCGCAAATGCTTATATCATAGACGAAGAGGCAAAAATATATGAAGGTGAGTTTTGTCTTTCAAGTACGTAAAGGTAAAGGTCACCCCATAACATGCCATTGGAAACACAGAGTGGAGAGTAGAGTTATAGCTCCCCCGCTCTGTAACCTTGGCACTAGTTTGGGTGGGTGGTCAATGCAACACTGTGGCCACTTTACGCCCACGAAAGACCCAGCACCCATTGTACAGGAGGCTGGGTGGTTTCCAATATGTAGCCTGTATGTTTTGATCAGTACATAAGAATTTACACATAAGCATTGTACCAACAACATGTGCAGGAAAGAGGGACACAGTGAGACATTACCACTAGATGGAGGTAAATTGACATTTATTTTATCAACATTTCACTGTAATTCATTCATACCTCATTCCAGGATGACAATAACAATGAAGATTGTCAGTAGTTACTGTATTTTGCAGGCATGCGGGACATAAGTAAATGGTCAGAACGTATGAAAGCCCCCTTAATAAAGCTCTATGGAGAAGAAGGTCTGACTGCAATGTGGAGTCAGTGGGTGGATACTCTTCTTGGCATGTACAAAAACAACAGTGGCGATATATGCAAGGATTATGTGTCTAAGATCACCTGTCCCACCTTAATAGTTCATGGAATTAAGGATGCCATGGTAGCGCCTGAACATCCTGGCTACCTCCTGAAGCACATTCGGCATAGCAAGTAAGTGAACTTGCTTTTGTGTGTGGCATAATCGGTATACTAGTTCCATAAAAGGTGGAGGACTTCTGGACTAACTTAGTGACTGTTAACGTCTCAAGAAGGACTCTGTGGCATGGTGTTTGTTGCTGTATTTATGTGAAAGTCAGTTTCCACCCATTCAGCATCTTGTGTTAATGTGTAAGCGGGGCTGCGGATACGGTACACAAAACCTCCGACTCCAACTCCTCAGTTTTTCAGTCTCTGACTCCGACTCCTTCATACAAGCTCAATATGTATTAATAATGGTAAACCTACTAAAATGGTAAATGGTATCATAAGACATTTCATCACCACCATGTGAAACATCAGGCTACTTTTTAGTCTTATAACTTACATTTAAGTATACGTCTTACAGTTATTGTAGCCGGTATCCAGTTAAGATTTTATATCAAGGTTGGAGCCAGTACATTTTTACCAACGCTGACTCTACAGCCCTGTGTGTAAGTGGATTCTAAGTTTCATCCTTTTGTAACTTCAGTGTTTGTTGGTAGCTGTTTTGAAATTCATATACAGGTAACTACACCATTTCAGGACCTAATATGATATGGAGCTAGTGTCACTTCAGCCTCACAAGTTTGTGTCCACCATGCACAAAGTTAACCACATTCTGCAAAGATATTTTCCAGAAAGCTGAAGATTTTGAAGGGCAATCACCTTATGTGCAGGGTCATCTTATATTTGGATAAATACGGTACTGGCAGGAAACTGAAAATTGTGAGCTTCGGATGACTGTCAGTAGCGTAACGTTAATACTGGATTTTGTGAAATTCAGTCAGCCGGTTCATATGTTAAAAGTCACAAACACAAGCATCCTGTTTTTTTTACTTCCAACGAAGGAAACTATGCCTATGTCAATCCCATAATTTATGTTTTGCTCCTTACATTATCCAGTAGCAATTTGGGACATGTTTTATGGTTGTTTTTAAAAGTAACTTAACTGAGTTATTTTTCATTTCACAGGCAGATGTCATGTGTATAGTCAAACTTTGTTATTCGTATAAATCACTGTATCAAGACGAGATTAAAGTTGTATACTGCTCAGGGAGAAGAGTTTGGACTAGTAACCCTCTTTTTGTATGGTGTTTGGCTGACCCTCTCCAGCCCATTCTGTGTAAGATATTTCCAGGAAAATTTAATTTTTGTATTCACACTTGTTTTACTTTATTTTCAGGCTTCATACTTTCGAAGATAGCAAACATAACCTCCATTTGCGATATGCAGATGAATTTAACAACTTGGTGACTGAATTTCTAAGTGAATGAATGTGCCACAAGAAGAATGCTAAATCTGTTTCAGTACTGCTGCCTGAAACAGTGCTGCACCTGTGATGGAGTGACAGTAAAATATAAAACATCACCATACTTCAGTATGAGCTAGGTGGGATATATTTGCGTTTGGTTTGACCTCTATGATTCTCAGAGATACTCTTTTGTAAAACTAAAAAATAAATAATGCTACCAATATAATGATGGAATGACACAGATATTTACCATGAGATATTTGTGTCTTAAAGTAAGGTTCCAGGAAGGATTTGAATTGAAATCACTGAAAGTTTCGTGGAATTTTGAGTGGTTGTTAGAATCCTGTCAATGTCTCTTTACCCAGTGTATCTTTTTATTCACCTTAATAATGTTTGTTATACGTGTCCTATGTACACAGCATTGCATATACCTTGTCATGATAGTGATTGCAGTATATACTTACTGCAAGTGATTTAAGTAACTTTTTTTGAATGCCTTGTCTATCTTGCTGCTAATTCTTTTTCATTCTGGCTTGAGGGTCATATACCAAGAGTTACAGACATTTTTGCCGTACGAGACTTTCCCCAGGGTGAACCAGGTGGAGGTAAGTCTATGTCGCACCCCACAAACCACAGACAGGGAAGTATCGTACCATACTATCAAAACCCACAACCCGAAGGACTTTCAAGATGATGAGCACCTAGGGCTTGCAATAAGAATACTGCAAAAACCTTGGAAAGACTGAATTGCAAATACAGCTGACTGACCAAAAAGTGAAGCTGTTGCAAATTTTTCTCTACTTTCTGTATATGATTCCCTTGCAAAACATCTGTATCAAATAGGGTTATTTTCACGTCCTTACTGCTTTCTCTGTGATCAATAAGAGGACATGGACCAGCACCATTTGTTGAGACACTTTCTTTACCTCCAACATCTGAAAGCAAAAGATACTGGGAGGCAAGGAGCCGAAGGAGTGNATCATGGTAACATTCTTTGTGAGGTTGCAGAATATCCATGCTACACACATGTCACGATTCAGAGCATGCAGTGTTTTTGTGAATGAGTTAATATTTAGCTTTGCAAGCAGGTTTTCTAAGACATTGTAGTTACAACATGGAGGTGGATCATGAAGGAATTGATTCAGAAGTTATCAAAGTGATTCTGTTAGTTCCCCAAACACTGGATATCTGAGACAGTTGTGTTGTATCAGTGAACACAGTGGTGTACCTAAACTTCATAAAATCATTAAATAAACTGTTGCAACAGCTTTTTTTAAAAATATTCCAAAACTGTTAATATCACAGGGTTTGAAACACTTGTGCAAATGACTATTAATTCTTTTTATGTATAGATACAGTGCTCCCTTATTATGTTGTATCAAAAGTTGTATTTATATACAGGGGCACACACATGTGCACACACATCAGCCATATAAATTGATGAAGTTCCTGATCTGTTATTTGTGAATATTTTATAGACAGGCCTAGACAGCAAAACTTCAATACCCTTGGAACAGTTGCAAATGCACCAGTTGATAAGTCACACACCTCAGAATATAAAGTTTACTAGAGCATTAACCAACTATCTCCTTGGAGCAGAGGCCTTCTTGAGAAGCTAACAGTTTCTCAGCTAGTCAAGAAATTCCCACCATGTTATGGAACCCGGAGGTTCATTAACGCATTCACAAGAGCCCGCCACTTGTCCCTATCCGGAGTCAGATCAATCCAGTTCACGCCCCGATCCCACGTCTTGAAGATCCATTTTAATATTATCCTCCCATCTATGTCTGGGTCTCCCAAGCGGTCGCCTTCCCTCAGGTCTCCCCACCAAAATCCTGTATGCATCTCTCTTTTCCCCCATTCGTGCTGCATGCCCCGCTCATCTCATTCTTCTCAATTTGATTACCCAAATAATATTTGGTGATGAGTACAGGTCATTAAGTTCCTCATTATGTAGTCTTCTCCACTCCCCTGTCGTCTCGTCCCTCTTAGGCCCAAATATCCTCCTCAGCACCCTATTCTTGAACACCTTCAGTCTTTGTTCCTCCCTCAGTGTGAGAGACCAAGTTTCACACCCATACAACACAACAGGTCAAGTTATAGTCCTGTATACCCTAATATTAGGGCATTAACAATTGTGTAAATTGGGGGAGTAAAACTTGCATTAATGATGGTGAGATGTGAACAGTGTCAAGCACAAATTAAAATCAGATCCATACAAATGAGGTTAAATTCATTAGATCTGTTGGAGGTTGAATAAATAAGAGAAATGTTGAAGGTTTTAAATGTAAATGGCCGACCTTTATTCTGTGTGCTGTATATCTAACGTATTTTCAGAGCCTCACTTAGTGTAGGCTGTAATCCAGGTGCGCACACAAGGGGAGGGGGGCTGCAGGGCTGCAGCCCCCCAAATTGAAATTTAAGAAAGCACATATTTTGTAGGCACAATGATATCAAATGTTTTACATGATTTACCCTTATGCCAAAATTAGCCACAGATATTATCTAATGACTAGTGCATGGAATTTTGAAAAATAAAAGAAAAAATTTTTGAATGTGTAGACATTTTTTTCTTTTTCAGTTAGTTTTAATTTTCTCTGTAACATAACTAGCCATAGGCTCAGAGATCTTAAAGTGGGATTATGTTATGTTATGTTCATGACATAGTTATATTTATGGTATGATTTTTATAACATAGTTTTTAAAATGAAACATGAATTATATATAGCCTCCAGGCCATGCCCCCCCTCCAGTGAAAAGCTCTGGGTTTGTGCCTGCTGTAGTCTTCACTACCTTGTCATTACATTACTAGTTAAAGATGGGTTTGCACTCAGCAGTGTATCAGGGTTTGGTTACACGCTTTAGGAGAGGAACTGTTAAAATTTAATTTTGCAATTCACCATCCCTTCTAAATACTACTGTGGGTATAGCTAAAGTGTCTGGGATTGTTACAAATTGCACATAAATTTCTGATGCTTATTAGCATGGTCTTAGCCATTGCCATAATGTAGGAAAAAGAAGATGAAAATCGTATGAACTCTTCTCGGGCTGATAGCCATGTCAATTGTCAGTCTCCATCCTCAGGGAAAGGAGACTGTATCTCTGAAACATCGGAGGTTTTTAAACAATTGACACGGCTATCAGCCCGAGAAGAGTTCGTCAGTTTTGTCACCGCGAAAGCCTGAAGACAAGAAGAAAATCGTTTGAACGATTTCCTGTTATTTGTTTACGTGTTGGTAGAAGAACTAACAAACTGTGCTAAGGTAGTGTGACATCATTGTGCCCATATTTATGTAAGCTATTCATAGCACTGTGTCACTGATGATATAGCAACTTCGGCTGTTAGTTTAAATATGACGTCATGCTTTTCAGCTTCTTATCGAGATGGAATTGACCTCAATGTGTTATTTCAATAATGAGCACAGAGAAATTTTAGCCATATATTCATTTTTCCTTGTGGTGGTGGGGATGAATTCTGTTCATGCAAAAATGAAGTTGGAATGAGTTTTTAATTGTTGCAGGACATCATTAACCTTTTAAAGCCTAGCAGTAAATTTACATACAGCCAGGTTTAACATTAAAAAATTCTACGTGGTGCCCACATTGCGTTTATGTGTTTTGTACGGATCTCAGAACAAACAGAAAATTTTGCCTTATAAAACATTAAGAGACTGGTTTTTATAACCGAAGTGTAGAGTGTTTACAGCACGGTACGCACTGAGTCCTTATATAAAACAGATACGTTCCGTCTTTAAAGGGCTAATTGTGACACAGGATGTAGAAATATCAATTGACAGATACTGGATTTGTAAAACGTATATGTATGTATGTAAGACGTTTCTCCTTTGTCCCCCTTTCCCACCCCCCGCCCCATCCATGTTCTAATACAGCCCACACTCGCTACCAGATTCCACACACCATTTCTGTACAAGGCCTTTTCTTATAGGGACGAGGAGGCTACAGCTCGGATAGGTTGGGCGTTATATCCCGAAGATGATGATGACTCAGAAGCAGACACGAACAGGCTGTCTTGCTGACCTCCCTACACTCCAGGCCTCTCAGAACAAGAATGATGTAAGTCCACTTTTGCAGCTTTCATATTTGTGTGTCAGTAAAATACAATTTCTTCACCAGCTGATAGCCTCTGAGCTACTCAAAAACTCAGCCCTGTGATATACACGGTGATTCAGGAGGAAAGGTCAATTTTTGTGAGGAGATAGTATGGGTGATTATGAGAAGTGCAGTTCATATGAACATGTGTCTAATTCTGAATGGTTACCGAGATGGAGCTGTTTGGATGTACAAATAAATACAAATCACTGTGAATGCTAATAAAGAAAGAAATTACTTACTGTTAATTTTATTTTAATTTTAAATTAATGTTTAATGGCAAATTTGCTACACTTCGCAATTAATGTTCGAAAATCCCATCGTCAGCCTGAACGTACTTTGGAACTCATGTCTGAAGATCACGTGCTGTGCGTCTGAGTGGATCTTCACGTTCCCTTATGCAGGCAGCGGCTTCCAAAATGCAAACGAGCAATTCATCTCGTGTATCCGCTTACTTCACTCTTCATCCACCCCCACAAACCAAACCGTAACAGACCCAAACAGCTTTATCTCGGTAAGCATTCAGAACTAGCTACAGGTTCATGCGAACATTTTCTTCTCGCAGTGACCGATACAATCGCCTGCCAAAATATTGACCCTTCCTCCTGAATCACCCTGTATAGAACCTCCGGTGTACAACTAGACTAAGGGCCGGACAGTGTGAGAGTCAGGTTTTGTTAATAAGCAGGGCCAAGCGATGTGTCCTACAGTACTTTTCCCACATTTTTTTGCTCGTGGACCCCTTTTGGTTTCAAAAAATAACCACGTATTCTCACAGCCTTGTTCACGTGTGTCCGGATGAGAGGTATCCAAAATTAGATATTTATTTCTCAGAACTGATTTTAGATAGCTACGAATACGTGCCAGTAGCATGCGTAACAATGCAGTACATGATTTGACCTTAATTAAACTGACTGGCGCTCGCTTCGTTGGTACAGGGGGTTTCTTAATTAGATATTCCAGCGGTCATACGAAATAAACACATAGCCAATTAAATAAGTTCCGCGATTATTTTAACAAAACATCCCTTTAATTAAAAAATAAATAAACTTCAAAGTAGCCATTACAGAAATGTACACACGGATCCCCTGGGAACTGGTCGCAGATCCCTTGGGATCCGCGGATCACACGTTGGCAACCGGTGCCGTACGGTACCCAGGCTTGATCTGGGGTCTACCCATTTCTGTGTCCAATATATACCGGTGACCTTTCGGGGTTAAACCAGTCGGGGCGAGATGCTGAACACTATATATTAGCAAGGTTCAAAATGCATAGAGCTATATTTTCATTCCACCATACTCTTCAGATGTTGATGCTTAATTGGGCGCTGGGCAACTTATACCGTGACACAAATTTACAGTCAACTAGTAGAACAATATTTTATATTTATTATACAAAGTTGCTACATGTTTCGGCCAGATATCCTGGCCATCTTCAGGGAATTACAATATCAAACTTATACCATTTTCCAAGAGCCCGCCACTGTCTCAGTATTCAGCCAGATGTTAATTAGAACAAACCAACAACCAATTTTATGCACAAAATTCACAAAGTTATACTTACATCGACATTATCCCTACATATTTCAATGGACATGCCATCATCTTCAGGGGATACCAAAGCATGAAGATATTTACGCTTCTTGATGCTTTGTTACCTGTAACAGTTTGTATCCCCTAAAGATGATGGCATGTCCATTGAAACATGTAAGGATAAAGTCAATGTAAATATAACTTCGTGGATTTTGTGTATATTTGCTGGTTTGTT
>BLKM01000458.1:656314-700205 GCA_013340265.1 Coptotermes formosanus | reverse complement strand
GGGATAAAGTCAATGTAAATATAACTTTGTGGATTTTGTGTATATTTGCTGGTTTGTTATAACTAACTTGTAATATGCGCGGTGTACAACATATAAAATTCAGCCAGGTGAATATAAGGTACACTGTCCAGCCAGACTGCCTTAAAGTAAATGACACCTCTTTTTATTACAAAGGTTAACACATCTGCTACCTTTCTTTTCCAACAGAGGAAGTATGTCACCACAAACGTTTTATAGCATGAGAGGTTGTGAAGCACCTTTGAAATAGTTTTTTTCGGTCATTGCACAACACTGCCTAACATTTGCCCTCAAAATCCCATTTTGTTTCTTAATGACTTTTTTTAATTTCCTGAATATTGTCACGTTTTGCATACTCTGCACTGCTGGCCAATGTAATTCGTTTTACAGCACCTCATTCAATATACATAAGGATGAATTTATGCATTTTAACCCTTTAAAGACGAAGCGCATCTGTTTTATATAAGGACTCAGCGCGTACCGCGCTGTAAACACTCTCCACTTCGGTTATAAAAACCAGTCTCTTAATATTTTATAAGGCAAAAGTTGCTGTTTGTTCTGAGATCCGTACAAAACACATAAACGCAATGTGGGCACCACGTAGAATTTTTTAATGTTAAACCTGGTGGTATGTAAAGTTACCGCTAGGCTTTAAAAGGTTAATGTTAGAAACGAACTGTGGTGTGTCGAGCTCGTAATGCCCTTCTTGCATGCAGCATCACAAACGCGTCCCACGTAAGGTTCACTTTGGGTGTACAAGTTTTGATGTTATGCTTCTTTAACTGTTCAAATCCCCGTGTTATCCATATATAGCACTTGCTGCAACATAAAGAAATCTCCATTTTGTTATGCATTGTGTTTCGTCATCACGTAGCCTGTCTTCAGACGGAGCCATAGCCACTTCCAACGCGAGTTCTCCACAGCGTGCGATCTGGTGCTTCCTCTTTCAGTTTCCCGATTTTCTCTTTTCCTTAGGGTCATCTGGTAGCTGCGTACGTCTTCTTCCTCGTCTTCCCATCACTTCTATCCTTCCCTTTATCTTCCCTTCAATAACCTGTTTTAGAAGGCAGTTCCTACGCAAGAAGTGACAAATCCAGTTAGCCTTTCTTCTTTTTACTGTATGTAGGGTATTCCTCTCCCCCTTGACTCTATGTAATACTTCTCCATTTCTCACACTATCGGTCCAACTGATCTTCTCCAGCCTTCTCCAGCACCACATTTCAGAACTTTCCAAATATTTCTGGTTATTTTCCGAAGTGTCCACGTTTCAGCACCGTACAAACCTGTGCACCAAATGTAACATTTCACTACTTTCTTCCTTAACCTTTTAAAGCCTAGCGGTAACTTTACGTACCACCAGGTTTAACATTTAAAAATTCCACGTGATGCCCACATTGCGTTTATGTGTTTTGTACGGATCTCAGAACAAACAGCAGCTTTTGCCGTATAAAACATTAACCTTTAAGAGACGGGTTTAAATGCCCAGTGTATCTTGTGTCGGCCGGAATTTTCTCGTATCGTGGCCTTTTAATCTCCGATATGCAGCGACTTAGGAAAAATCGTAATAAACACAGTTTTATCGTTATAAGTTCCAAATAAAATCAGGTTTTATAAAGAATTAATCTCTTTATATGTATACGAAGCTGGGTTTAGTCATCTTCTATCGGTCTTAGTGTACATCTTTAAATATATCTTCTACACTTTCTGTACTCCTATTTTTACTACATATCAGAATAATTTCTTCTACTTCAAAATGTGCCACAAATTTTTGAAAAGATCTGTACTTTTCTCTTCTTACAATTCTAGCCCTATGGGTTAGATTTTATGACCTCTTTCCGGTTGCATTTAGCGTCAAGTAAACAACAATTTTGTCCTTCACAAATTCTTTTGAATGGAAGATTCTTAGTGAAGAGAAACCATTTCTCTGTTGGAGGTTGGATTAGCAGGTGCCTGTTTGTGTTATTCATGTTACAAGGGTCTACACAAACACTTCAAAAGGCATGGCTACGAACTCAAAGCTGAAAAGGCTAAATAGAGACAATATTGTTGAATTGATACTTTATCCTGATTCTGACGATGTCGTTTCTGTCGGACTTGGAAATGGACAAAAAAGCTATTTTTTCACTTATTAGACATGACCATTCTAAACAGCTTCCTTCTCTTGACTGCAAGTGGGACTAAAATCACGCACAGAGACTTCTGACTTCCCTCGTGCGGAATTTGACTGAAAGGGCTGGGAGACTTCCTCGCCCAAGTCGACCCCTGGGCAGGCCCTGTGTTTCATAGAAAAAAGTTACACGGCTTGAAGTAAACTTCAGCAGCCGTTGGCTATTTCCTTCCTCAAGACTGTATTGCCGAGCTTGTTCTGCACGAGGAATAAAAAAAACGAGTACAAATCAAGTGTAAGAATTGTGATGTTCGACTGTGTCTTGGTAAATGTTTTGAAGATTACCACACAAAATTGAATTTGTGATACATCAACACGTGATGGTAGTCTTCAGGAACACAAAACATCTCAATGAAAATGTATGTAACAAAAAATATTTATTCTGTGAAGTTTACTGCAGCGCGCTACCAAGCAAATGCATGGAGACCAGCATATGGCATGCTAAGCCATTCGCGCTTGCAATTCAGAGACCAGCATGTGGTCACTTAGGACGATAAAGGTTAAGAGATTGGTTTTTATAACCGAAGTGGAGAGTGTTTACAGCGCGGTACGCACTGAGTCTTTATATAAAACAGATGCGCTTCGTCTTTAAAGGGTTAAATTCAAGTCCAATTTGCTGGTGAAAAGATTCTTCTTTTTGAATGCTGCTTTTGCCATGGCCATCCTGGATTTAATTTCTCGTATACATGCAGTGTGTTTATGCCACAATAAACAACGATGGTTTACCAAAATAATGTTAATCGCTTGATCTTTGTAATGGGGACGATCTGTGTTCACTACGAGGTAGGAACTGAACGTGTACTCAAAACGTATTTTCTGTTATCACACGTAACCAGTCAAAGTTAACGAAGTCCCGGGAAGATATTGTGACGCCCAGTTACCTTTGAATGTACCGGTCTGTGTACTAATTATACAGCTGGGAACTCTGTGTGCTTGAATTTCTACTGGTATCAGTTTCTTCTATCTGAAATTTTCCAGACATTTGTTCTCAGATTCGCACCGTCTCCAGATTTGAAATTTTTATTTAAAACGAAAAAAAAATGGTTTTGTTCTGATGAAATTTATGGCCTACGTCTGTACCAGTATGTATGATTGGTTCCAGTGGTTATAACTAAATTAAAAACACTGTCAAACACAATATTATTCGGGTGAGCAAATCGAGAAGAATGAGATGGGCAGGGCATGTAGCACGTGTGGGGGAAAAGAGAGATGCATACAGGATTTTGGTGGGGAGACCTGAGGGAAGGCGACCACTTGGAAGACCCAGGCGTAGATGGGAGCATAATATTAAAATGGATCTTCAATAAGTGGGATGGGGCGTGGACTGGATTGAGCTGACTCAGGATAGGGACAAGTGGCGGGCTCTTGTGAATGCGTTAATGAACCTCCGGGTTCCATAAAATGCGGGGAATTTCTTGACTAGCTGAGAAACTGTTAGCTTCTCAAGAAGGCCTCTGCTCCATGCAGTTAGTCAAACACAATTGTTTATTGTAAAAAATATTTTGTTAAAAAACGCTACATATTCGGGCCGTAATGATGTATCATCGAGCTTTGCGCAAGAGTCTAAGAATACAGAAAGGTTATGTAATATCACTCAGTTACCCCCTTTTACATATTTTTGTATGTTTATAGAAAGCCCAATGATGGCCCATTAGTGCCCGAACCTGTAACTGATTGAATATAAAGTGTTATTTTACAATAAATTACAGTTGTGTGAGGGGGTTTTTAATTTGTTGACATTTACGAAACACAGCGGGGTGTCACCAATCAAAATTACAGTTAACCTTTTAAAGCCTAGCGGTAACTTTACATACCACCAGGTTTAACATTAAAAAATTCTGCGTGGTGCTCACATTGCATTTATGTGTTTTGTACGGATCTCAGAACAAACAGCAACTTTTGCCTTATAAAACATTAAGAGACTGGTTTTTATAACCGAAGTGGAGAGTGTTTACAGCGCGGTACGCACTGAGTCCTTATATAAAACAGAGTACATCCCGTTTTAAAGGGATAATTAATTATCGCTGTAAATATGGTCATACGTGATATAAAATTCGCGTGTCTATAGTTCTATGAATATTAGGGTGTGCAACAACTGTGCTGGGGGGGGGTGCTGGGTTCTCCGACCTGCCTTTGGATATATCTGTGCATCCCTGTCGCATAACAACGTAACATTTAAATTCCCAACGTATTCCCTTTTTTGTACGTATAGCCTTTAAAAAGAATGCCTATTGTTTATGTGGCATGTCCCACTACCTTACAGGTCTGAGGGATAAATGGAAAGTGCATAACTTTAAGTTAAAACTCTCCAGTGGCGCCATAATAGGCAAGGCAAGGTGAGCCAGCAGCCAGCAGGGTTCGCAACCCACTTATATATCACAATTCTTATGGACATGAATAGCGCAAGTCAATTTCGTTTGCCCTTTTATAAATCTCTTGATACTTGCTGTGAAAGGCCCCTTTCTTGCAGTGAGCGAAGAATGCAATTGTCAGTACGAAACGGGATAGCTTAGTCAGTATAGTGACTGGACAGTCGATGAATCGTAGTTCGATTCCCGAAAGTGGCAAGTGATTCTCCGAAACGTCCTGACCGATTCTGAGGCCTACCCAGCCTCCCATTCGGTAGACATCAGGGGCTTTCTCCAAAGGACTAAAGCGGCCGGGGCGTGAGGCTGATTATTCACTTCCAGCTAGTGCCGAGGTTATGAATGCGTGACGCTGTACGTCCTTGCTTGCTTACTTTTTGGCTTTGCGCCCCTCTGACAGCCTTGGTCTCCTTAATTACAGACGCCCCTTTTCTGTCCACTGCCTTATGTCGCCATCTTGTAACTTCTATCTCTCTTAGATCTTTTTCACCATCTTCCAGTCATCTCAGTCTAGGACTTCCCATTTTTCTTCTCCCGTCCGGTTTACTCTCAAATATTTGGCACTGACCTCCCCTCATCCATACGCCTGCATGAATGCACACATACAGCAGGAGTCGAACTCGGTTATAACATCATGAAAGGGACTGGATTTTTGTGTCGTTATAAACGAGTGTCGTTATAACCGTGTAGTGTAATGTTACGGTTAACAGCGAAGAATTAATTGGTACCACAGAATATCTGACGCTATAAACGAGGTGTCGCATATATCGATGTCCTTATAACCGGGTTCCACTGTATTTGGTAGACGTAAAATGCACAGGACTACGTAGCCGAATTTCTTCTGACGATGACCATGTTGATGGTGACGCGGACCTGCGAGGTAGTTCCCCAGCGAAGGTGTGTGTGATACGGTAGAGTGACGACAAACGACGAATCACGGCCAGTGTGGGAACAGATGATCGTGGCCTATTACAAATTGGCATTTGCCGTGAGATTTGAGGAACATGACGGAAAGTGTAGTCGGCCTCCGGTTTTTTTTCGAGGTCATGTCCTATATTTGTTAAAAACAACCGCTCTAACCTGAAAACTTAGGAAATCTCTCGTCTGCGTGCTTGCACAAAAACCTCAGACAAGATGTAGGGTGGTGTCAGTTCTTCCCTGGTGAGTGTAGCAGAGAACCCTTAAAAGTCGGTACATGGTACCATACTGCACGGTGTCACATCCCAGAAGAACGTAATCTTCATAGTCGTCGCTCTGACAGCATGACCTGTCGAAATGATGGAGGCAGAACGTTCCTCTGACACTTCTAATTTTAACATGAAAACTGGAACTAAAGAAATGTATTTCCTGAATCCGTAAATTCTGCACACAGTGTTAGATCCACAACGGAGTGGTATACGTATCGTGCGTGTACGAAGTGGTAAAAAATATCGACCTTTCGGAAGAGATTTTTTACTTTTCACTGTAAGTGACGGAAATGCAGTGTTCTTGCAGAAATTTGCTACGAAACGCCTTTGTGACCATTTTAACATTTTGCCCAGAATTTCGAACAGTTACGAAGTGGTAAAACATATCGACGTTTCGGAAGAGATTTTTTACTTTTCACTGTAAGTGACGGAAATGCAGTGTTCTTGCAGAAATTTGCTACGAAACGCCTTTGTGACCATTTTAACACTTTGCCCAGAATTCCGAACAGTTACGAAGTGGTAAAATATTTCGACGTTTCGGAAGAGTTTTGTTACTATTTATTGTGACGGAAAAGTGGTATTGTTGCAGAAATTTGCTCCGAAACACCGTTGTGACAATTTTCACACTTTCCCCAGAATCCTGTACAGTGAATATGAAATTCTCAAGTTCCATGCATTAGAAAAAGTAAAGCTATCCCATTATGCGCCACGAAGGCATAGGGGGCAGTGGATGTATGACTCCACTCATACTTAACCTCGACACTAGATGGAGGTGAGTGGTTACGCCCCCGCAGCTTCACTCCGCAAGGAAAGAATTCCCATTTCGCATTGAATAGGAGGTTGTGTGGGCCCCACAGCTCATCCGGAAACTTTGCACAAGAGAAAAATCTCGTTTTGCTGCTGAGAATCGAACCGCGATTCCTCGGTCTCATACAGCCTTTGATTGTCTTACAGGTGTAATTACACAAGCACTGTGTATACAGCATGATAAGATATGTGTCACTGTTGTTCTCAACGGGGACCAGTGAGGTTGCAGGGGGCCAGTTCCCTTCTGAAGATATTGCCACACACACACAACTCTCTCTCGCAGTCCTACTCTCTTGTGGTCAACCCCTGCAGCCATCTACCCACACCAGATCCTTTGATGCCAGGCAAGTTTCATGTAGCCTGCCTTTTAAAGTTACATTGACACACACACAGAGATACCAACAGCTTTTTTGGCATCGAGCATGCTGGTTCTGATGTACGTCCGTTGTTATCTTTTTATTAGACTGTGATTGTGAACGATCCTAAGAAAGAAAGCTGTGTACAGTAATGAAATTGTAGAACTTGTGACGTATCTGATTTAAATGTGAGACCCGTTGGCGATTCTGCGTTTGAGAGTTTGCCCTTACAATTATGCGACCCGAACGACTGTATAATGAACAGATTTCGAGATATAAATTTTTTTCTTTTTGGATACCTGTTATTGCGACACCTGTATATAAAGGCAAAAGGCTGCTATGCATTCAGTAAAGATTTTAAAAGAAATTTTATTTTATTAATTAAAACAACATCTACATACATTTAGAATACAGTAATAGTCTACGTATCTGTGCAACACGTACTATGTACAGGTAAAGCAGTCCCATTACAGACCTGGACAGGCCCACAGGGTTCCAGGAGGTTGAGGCTGCCAGATTTCTAGACAGTCGGCACATGAAGGTGGTAAGGTTGTCAGTCCTACGCACCGGCCGCCTTTACCCCCCAGGAAATATTCCTGGTACTCATTTTTGTTAGAGGCTGAGTCGACCCCAGGGCCATAGTGCGGCCGTAAGGATCATGTCAATGAAAAATTCCAATGACACAATCGGGAATCGAACCCGCGACCATCCGGCTTGTAGCGCAGTGCCTCAACCAACTGCGCCACGTGTGCCTCTATTATTTATGTAGCCCACTGAATTTTTATTTGCTCGTTTATTCTACCGAGTCATTGAATGATACCCCTTATGCAGTTGTACGGCTTTCAAAAATTATCAGTCTGATTGAAGCCACGGAAGTTCCAAATTCAGATCTTGTAATTGCACATCCAGTTTGTTTCGGTGTCTGGATTCCAATGCAACAGGTACAGAAAATCCGCTTTCACAAACATATGTCGTGAGAAAAGTCGTCGGGCACTTAGCAGCTTTATCAGACGTTTCTGGGTGCTGAGCAGGAACACGTAGGCAGTCTGCCAGTTGCTTTGTGTGAAGACCAGTTTTAAAGAATCGTCACATGAAAGTTTTACGAACCTGTCTTGTTCTTCTGATGCCGGACCTGGCAGTACTGCAACGTCAGCTCACACACAACGGTTACTAGTCCAATCATTTCTTGACTCGCAAGCGGAAAGTTCTCACACAGCTGTACTTTCAGGAGTTGGGAATGTTCACTAAGCCATTAAAGGCATTTTAGATGTGATTAACAGATCTTAACCTTTTAAAGCCTAGCGGTAACTTTACGTACCACCAGGTTAGCATTAAAAAATTCTACGTGGTGCCCACATTGCGTTTATGTGTTTTGTACGGATCTCAGAACAAACAGCAACTTTTGCCTTATAAAACATTAAGAGACGGGTTTTTATAACCGAAGTGGAAAGTGTTTACAGCGCGGTACGCACTGAGTCCTTATGTCAAACAGATACGCTTCGTCTTTAAAGGGTTAAACACACGAAAATTATTCATAGTAGAACTTATTAAATCGAGATGTCTACAGACCTAATTTCCTGATCATAGCTTCTGTTTTATCCTGAACTGCCTGCATAGTTTTATGCCCTTTTCTGAAGACTTGGGGTGAGTCAATTCAAGTGGCTGCAATTATTAGCTAAGTGTGCCAGTTTAGTTAACATGAGAAGTCAGCAAAACAATGTTATATGTTTCTGGAATACTGAAATTTTTGTTTTGAGTATTTCCCGTTAACCTTTTAAAGCCTAGCGGTAACTTTACGTACCACCAGGTTTAACATTAAAAATTTCTACGTGCTGCTCACATTGCGTTTATGTGTTTTGTACGGATCTCAGAACAAACAGCAACTTTTGCCTTATAAAACATTAAGAGATTGGTTTTTATAACCGAAGTACAGACTGTTTACAGCGCGGTACGCACTGAGTCCTTATACAAAACAAATACGCTTCGTCTTTAAAGGGTTAAAATAAATCGTATAAATTGGTGGGTAAGTCCTATACTGTGTAAATTAAGCGTCAGGAATTCATTTGCGATAAGTGACTCTTTTCTCTGATTGCGAATAGAAGTCGAAGTAAGAAAAAGTCACAAGCAGCTGTTCTCAAACGTGTGACAGTACAGTCTTCTCAGTAAAAAAAATGGTAAAAACGGATGAAGATGAAACGCAATAACATCATTCTAAACCTCAAAACCAAAGAGAGGCTGTCACGTTGAAGGTAACTTTGATACCTCTTGAAATGCGGCAGTAAATATTTCAGACGACCAAAGTTCCCCCTATTTTTTTTTCTTAACATTTGCGCGGACCTGCTTCTGCTGCAAGCAGAAAATTTTTACACGACCTGACGACTGCGTGGCACTTTAAAAGTTTCTTGTTAAGAAAATTTACAATTAAAAGTTAAAAATTTCAGCTACGCGGTAGCAATTCGGCGTGCGCTGGAGCATTTCAATTTCTGCGCGGCTGCGCACCCGTGCAGCTTAGAGGGAACATTGCAGACGACCCACTTCGAAAGGCAAGGAAATGTACCTTATTAGTTACAAATTAAGCCACCGCTAGTATAAAACCGCTGAGATGAAACCCATTATTCATGCTGCATATTTTTTTGGGCCTAAAGATGTCAAAAAGACATTGCTTGTTGTTCATATGAATTCGAGGACCCCTTGCCATACCTTCGCTCCCCCAGAGGTCCGCAACCCACAGGCTGGGAACCACTGGCCTAACACAATTACGTAAACGGTTGTGCAAACGGTATTCGAACCATAGAATCTATCTTTCGTGCGTCTTTAAATTACGAATTCATAGATTTAAATCGAAAAGTATTATGTAAACCAACTTCTTGATTGGTTACTCTCAAATTACGCGGCACTAAATCCTACACTGCCATAAATACGGTCAAGGATCCGTGCACAGGGGATTGTTCAATATTTGATGGCCATAAGACCAGTGGGCAGGTTATATAAAACAGGAACTGTACCATAATTGTGACCTCATTAGCAAAGAGGCTCTCCTTATGAGTAACATCGACTCTGCAACTAGGTTTCTCTGCTAAGTGACTTCAGACTTAACGTGTAATGTATGTTGCCACTGCTACTCCGAATGACACGTTCTTCTGGCTAAAACTGACGGAAACTATTCTAGCTTCTGTAGTCACTGTTGCGCTTACAGACTGGCTCCGTTTCTTCCTTTCTCACTGCCTTTCCCATATATAGAATAACATAGAAAGTTCTGAGAACGGGTGATGCCTGCTTTCCTTTCCTTTCCTGCCTCCTTACACATACAAAAAGACTGCATAACGAGGAACTTAATGACCTCTACTCATCATCAAATAGTCTTCGGGTAATCAAATCGAGAAGAATGCGATGGGCGGGGCATGTAGCACGTATGGGGAAAAGAGAGGTGCGTACAGGATTTTGGTGGGGACACTTGAGGGAAGGATACCACTTGAGAGACCCAGGCGTAGATGGGAGGACAATATTAAAATGGATCTTCAAGAAGTGGGATGGGGGCATGGACTGGATTGAGCTGGCTCAGGATAGGGACAGGTGGCTGGCTTTTGTCAATGCGTTAATGAACCTCCTGGTTCCATAAAATGCGGGGAATTTCTTGACTAGCTGAGAAATTGTCAGCTTCTCAAGCAGGCCTCTGCTTCATGGAGTTACACAGTCAAGGGGCCAGAAGGAAAGCGTTCCTTGAACTGAGTGTATAGGCGGTAGGGTGGGCCCCGGCGTCGGTCCGCACGCTCGGGGTATGTTTATTTCCTTGCGGAGGACCGCACCTCAACCCCCAGTCTGGTACTGAACGAACTGTCCCGGCTTTCTCATGGTAAATCACGATTTTAAAATACGTACTCTACTGTGACTTGTTCCCCCTCAGAATTTCGCACTATCACCGTGTTGGTATTATTGATGTTAGGAAATTAAAAGTACGAAGGCGGGACTGTGGGCCGGGATAGCTCAGTCGGTATAGCGACTCACTACTGGTTGGACGGTCCGGGGATCGAATCCCGGTGAGGGCGAGATTTTCCGCACCCGTTCAGACCGCCCCTAGGGCTCACCCAGCCTGCCGTACAATGGATACCGCCTCTCTTTCCTGGGGGTAAATCGGTCAGGGCGTGGCGTTAACCACCCAGCCCCAACGAGAGCCGAGGCTAAAGAAAGAGTAGAGCTATTCCCGTTCTGTGCCTTCATGGCAGGTTAGAGGGTGACCTTTACCTTTACTTCACCTTTACGAAGATTGGATTACATCCATGGACATGCTGCTCATACCAAGTTTAATAAAAATCTGTTCTGAACTTGCTGAGGCCGGGGGGGGGGGGGAGGGCGGGGTAGTGTTTATGTGTCCGTTGGCGTAAAGCTTCTGCTGATTACAGTCGTACACTTTGCACTCCCAACTTCACAGCCTGAATGAACAAGTGCTGACTACCGCACGAGTGATTCCGTCCCAGAACCCCTTGTTACCAAGGCTAGGCCTACTTTAAACATCGAAATCCCAGTGGTTACTTTATGTACCGCCAGGTTTAACATTCACAATTTTACTTTCTGCCCACACAGTGTATTTATGTGTTTTGTGTGGGTCTCAGAACAAACAGCGATTATTTCCCCATACAGCATTAACTGGCTGGTTTTTATAACCAAGACGGAGTGTGTTTACTGCGCGGTACGGACTTTATGTACCACCAGGTTTAACACTCACAAATTCTACGTTCTGCCCACACAGTGTGTTTATGTGTTTTGTGTGGATCTCAGAACAAACAGCGATTATTTCCGTATACAGCATTAACTGACTGGTTTTTATAACCGAGACGGAGTGTGTTTACTGCGCGGTACGGAATGGATCTTTAACTATAATTGAGGTTAAATGAAAGGCTTTTACTGGGTGAATGAACAGCGCGTTGTAAGTCTGAGAGAATGGGGGTGACGTAACGTGTAGAACGTGCATTTCTTCCGGGAAATGATGCGGTATAGATGTATCGTACACGTCCGAGATGAGTCATACGCTTATGTCATGCTTGGTTAAGGGCTGACCATGGAAACCAACACCTGTGGCAGTGAAGCCCACAGACTTTAGAACACGTCAATTAATTATTTGGACGTGAGTTGACCAGTCGGCATGTGTAGGCTTTACATGGGATAGAAAACTTGAATTAAAAGCTTGGAGAAATATCATAGCCCATGGGTGTCCAAATTTTCCAAACATGTAGGAGCCATCTCAAAATTTAGGGTGCCAGAAGGGTGACATGAAAAAGCTCCACGTTGAGGGCCCACAAATATTAGGGGCACGGGAGTTTTTGTACCCCTGGTATAGAGAGTGTCCCGTCGGGATAACACACAGCGTGACGCAGAAGTGGCTGGGAATCATTTGAAAATACAGCGCTGTACAGGGAGTTAGAAAGGGAAATACAGTAACAAATAAAGAGTACGTTTGTGACGAAATTAACCCTTTAAAGGACGAAGCGTATCTGTTTTGTATAAGGACTCAGTGCGTACCGCGCTGTAAACACTCTCCACTTCGGTTATAAAAACCAATCTCTTAATGTTTTATAAGGCAAAAGTTGCTGTTTGTTCTGAGATCCGTACAAAACATATAAACGCAATGTGGGCACCACGTAGAATTTTTTAATGTTAAACCTGGTCGTGTATAAAGTTACCGCTAGGCTTTAAAAGGTTAAAGACGAAGCGTATCTGTTTTATATAAGGACCCAGTGCGTACCGCGCTGTAAACACTCTCCACTTCGGTTATAAAAACCAGTCTCTTAATGTTTTATAAGGCAAAAGTTGCTGTTTGTTCTGAGATCCGTACAAAACACACAAACGCAATGTGGGCACCACGTAGAATTTTTTAATGTTAAACCTGGTGGTACGTAAAGTTACCGCTAGGCTTTAAAAGGTTAACAGACAGGCAATGGAGCATAAACGTAACATTTAGGCGCGTTCGCATAACAACTTTTGTTGCGGAAAAGCAAGAAGCATTACATAATAATAATAATAATAATAATAATAATAATAATAATAAGTATTAGTACTGTAATATTAAGCACCTGTAGTTTCTCCACGTTACTGTTACTACTTCCTCAGGGGAAGTATGCGAACTGTATGTGATGGGCCACCAAATGGACCCAGAAGCACCTGTAGGTGCTGCTACTTTATGGACATCCCTGCTATATAGTTGGAGGAGGACGGCGTCTGCATCGGGATCAATACTTGGTTGGCGACGTCGATGCCGCTGCTGGGTGCTTACATAGGGGGACGCTGTAGCGTGAGTCAGCGTTCGGGCCCTGGGAGCTCTGCAATGTCGACGCAGAACGGCGATACCGTTCGTGCATTGCAGGTATGTCGGACTGTCGAGGGGGCTGGGAAATTCCGCACTTGACAGCAAAACCCCCCATTTCCATGCTACAGTACTGGAGTCACCGTCTGCCTTCTGCATCCTGTCCTTTGTTTATTCAAAACGCTTTATCAACTACCGAATGGAAAGATAATGTGGTTTGTCGTAGATAATTGACGTATAAAACGGTAGAGTTGTACCTGTCCGCACCATGAAGGCAGATTGGGGGAGTAGAGGTATAGCTCCACCAATTCTTAACCATGGTGGTAGATGGAGGTATGTGGTCAACATCACGCCCCGGCCACTTTATCCCCGGCAAAGAACGTCGGTATCCACTGAATAAGAGGCTAGGTCGGCCCCAGAGCCGGTCTGGTCGATTTGGAGAAGAGAAAAAACTGTTGCCCCTGCCGGGTTTCGAATCCCGGATCGTCCAGCCAGTAACCTGGTTACTATAATGACTACGTTATCTCGGCTTTCATTGGTGTGTTTCACTTCAGATTTTGGGTCGGCATTGTTTAACCTTTTGCCTAGCGGTAACTTTACATACGACCAGGTTTAACATTACAAAATTCTACGTGGTGCCCACATTGTGTTTATGTGTTTTGTACGGATCTCAGAACAAACAGCAACTTTTGCCTTATAAAACATTAAGAGATTGGTTTTTATAACCGAAGTGGAGAGTGTTTACCACGCGGTACGCACTGAGTCCTTATATAAAACAGATACGCTTCGTCTTTAACATTTTAAAGCCTAGCGGTAACTTTACATACGGCCAGGTTTAACATTAAAAAATTCTACGTGGTGCCCACATTGCGTTTATTTGTTTTGTACGGATCTCAGAACAAACAGCAACTTTTGCCTTATAAAACATTAAGAGATTGGTTTTTATAACCGAAGTGGAGAGTGTTTACAGCGCGGTACGCACTGAGTCCTTATATAAAACAGATACGCTTCGTCTTTAAAGGGTTAAACTGTACATTGTTGCTCTTAGCAGCTGAAAGCGTCATTAAACGACGTGTGTGGCTGGAGTTCGTGGCTGAAGGACCAGACAATCACGATGCCACGAACACACGGGTGACCAACCCGCGGTCCGCAACGTTATTTGATGCGGACCACGGGCCATTTGTAGATTATGTACGGTGTATTGTATAAGAATTACACAATAATTCAGGCGGTTGCATGTTCCACTTATCCTGACTTTTACACATGTGGCCCGCGATAACCGCCGTTGCCATTGTCAAAAGAGGTTGGACACTCCTGATCAAAGATTACACAGAAGGGGGGGGGGCGAACATTCATGACCTGAATCGGATTCGAACTCGCCCTCCCAGTGTTTGAACAGCCGGAAGTCTGTCTTCTGCGGAGGAATGAAACGAAGTTAGATAAACACTTTGCTGCCAGCAGTTTGGAGTTTCATAACTGTGTACGACGGACGAACATGGCCTTGAATTGCGAACGCAAGGGCGCGCTACTGGGAAACGTCCCACACTGGTGTCTGGCAAACACTCTTTTAAGTGCATTCGTCATCGCTTCAGCGTCATAAGCAATTTGCACATTGCTTCAGCTGTATAGCGCAGCAGATTAAGCAATCTCTGTTGCTTTGCCAAATAAGGGAAAGTCAGATCTGCACTCTTTTGGGATTTTACGCAACGCAGAATGGTAGTTTCTTACCGACGTTTCGGGACAACGTGTCGGTCCCATCTTGAAGGGGTCTGGCAACGATCGATAGGTTGTCCCGAAACGTCGGTAATAACTACCATTCTGCGCTGCGTAAAATCCCAAAAGAGTGCAGATCTCGATTTACACTGCGGCGGAAGCCTGAAATCACGTAAGGGAATGTAATTTTGCTTGACTTTGTGATACGAGACGAAGTCCCTTGTCTCGTCTGCGCATGTCTGTCTTACAGACACCTTCTCCACCCTAGATCCGCCCTTCTTCAAACCGTGTTTGTTGTTAGGTTGCCTACGCCAGATATGACGTACCATCAAAGATGTTTTAGAGATAGTCTGACGAAATCATGGGCCGTTCCAGTAATACCACAGTGAAGTAAACGCAGGCTTACGTGCTGTGAGACGGGTACTGTTTCTCTGCACGTTCGGCGTTTGATTTCATCGATACCAAAGCTGCAGGGTCAAACCAGCTCAATGACCTGTAGTGACGGCCACCACAACGCTATGTAATGTCTGGAACACGACGCCATGCTGATGTCCACGCAGTAGAAGCCGCATTCATACTCGTGGAGCCCAGTTGGCTGCAGCTCTGAACCACGTATCGTCTGGCATGACAGGTACAAAGATGTTGCTGATTGCGTGTCCAAAACTGGGCATTGTCTGTTGTCTGGCATACATTTGACACACAGGACATTTCAGAAATTAAATTTCTTTCTTTCTCCAGGCCATTAGTTGTCATTAACTGACAAATTCCTTTGCTGATTTCATTTTTGGGATCAGCGATGATCAAATTGAACCTCATACTCCAATAATGGGGGTCCAAAGAGCGTAGCTGGTGTAGCTACTCGCCACAGGCTGGACGAATCGGGGTTCGAACCCCGGTGCGGTGAGGGCAAGACATGTTCTTTTCTTCACACTCGCCAAACCCCCCACCCACCCCAGGGGGCACACCCAACCTCCTGTACAATGGGTACGGGGGCTCTTTCTCGAGGGGGAGCGGGGCGTGGCCGGGGCTTGAATTTAACCACGCACCTCCATGTAGTGCCGTGGTTAAGAATTAGTGGAGCTGTACCTCCACTCCACCTTTCTACCTGCATGGCGTAGACACGGACAATTTTACCTTTACCTTACTCCTTTAACCCTTTAAAGACGAAGCGTATCTGTTTTATATAAGGACTCAGTGCGTACCGCGCTGTAAACACTCTCCACTTCGGTTATAAAAACCAGTCTCTTAATGTTTTATAAGGCAAAAATTGCTGTTTGTTCTGAGATCCGTACAAAACACATAAACGCAATGTGGGCACCACGTAGAACTTTTTTAATGTTAAACCTGGTCGTATGTAAAGTTACCGCTAGGCTTTAAAATGTTAAGTGACACGCAGGCCTATGTAAAGTAGCTTCACCTTAAATAAGGTTTAGTTGATACTCGTATATGGGCTTCCAGTGTGCAAGTTTAGTATTCAGAGAGTTTCGGGTTCGATTCAAACTGTTCCGGCTAATTTCAGAAATTTGTCTCTGCCATCTGCAATTCCTCGACATTTAACTGTACCGAAAAATGGCTGCGATTAATTCACATAAGAATAAAGTGATGTAAACGTTATGACTTGTATATTCCTCCTATATACGCCTAGGTTTACCAAGCGTTGCCTTCCCATCTGGCTTTCCGACTAAACCAACGATGAGCAAAATGCGGTCCGCGATCTAATTTAGGAAACACGAAACAGAAAGGTATGAAATTTGACAAATTCTCATTTTAACCTTATTGATACAAAGATATTATTCCGTTACACATTGTGTTATTGACAGTACAACGCACTGTTCGTACCGAAATACAAAGAGAAATACCAGATCACATAAACGTAACTATCGCACCACTTGACTTCGTTGCTTATAGGTTTAGGAACCGGAAAGCAAAGTGGTGGCCAAATGTAAATACATGACAACACGGCAGGTGTTTCGGAGCGCTTCTGTCGTATAATTCTCTGCCTCTTTCATTCCTCTCTCTCTCTCTCTTTATTAGAATCTACGACTTTCAAATTTTGTACGATTAATTCAGATATCACCATGAAGGGTTGTAGGGGGCGTAGAGGTATAGCTCTACTCATTCTTAACCCAGGCAGTGGATGAGAGTGAGTGGACGACTATATGAACCAGCCGCTTTACCACCGAGAAAACCCCCGGCAGCCGTTGGTAGGACGTTTAGACGAAACGTATCTGTTTTATATAAGGACTCAGTGCGTACCGCGCTGTAAACACTCTCCACTTCGGTTATAAAAACCAGTCTCTTAATGTTTTATAAGGCAAAAGTTGCTGTTTGTTCTGAGATCCGTACAAAACATATAAACGCAATGTGGGCACCACGTAGAATTTTTTAATGTTAAACCTGGTGGTGTGTAAAGTTATCGCTAGGCTTTAAAAGGTTAACATTCGCAAATTCTACGTTCTGCCCCCACAGTGTATTTATGTGTTTTGTGTGGATCTCAGAACAAACAGCGATTATTTCCCTATACAGCATTAACTGATTGGGTTTTATATCCGAGACGAAGTGTGTTTACTGCGCAGTACGGACTGGGTCTTTGAACATAATTCAGGTTAATCTTAGTCTTTGAAAGGTTAACATTCAGCAAGTCTTCAGTTTGAACACACAGCGTATTTATTTCGTATGATTGTCAGAATTGTACGTATAGTGAAGGCATTCGTGAAATTTCAGCTGTCTTCAAACCAGGTTAGCTCAGTCAATGACGTGATGGCTGTGGGCCACAGGATTACACTTTCTTTTGATTCCTAATAAAGATACTATATATAAACGCCTATCTGCCGTTCAGAATTAGTTATGGCTGCTTCAAGGTTAAGAAATGGTGATGATCGAAGCGCACCCAGACGAAGTTCCGTTGCTTTATATCATTGTTATTGTTATAAACGTCGACAAACCGTGACCGCAGCGGCTTTTCATTGGCCTAGATTAGAAATATGACGTCACACCCGCGGCGAAAGTATGGAGGAAAGTTATTAAAATGTTTGGATTCCTATCGATTTGCATCTGTATAAGAGAATTGCTCGTGGCCGAAAGAATCTTAGCCCACACTGTGGGTGCGTTCACGGTCAGCTTAAGGTTGGGCAAAAAATTGATTCTTCTTAACCCATTAACCTTTTAAAGCGTAGCGGTAACTTTACGTACTACCAGGCTTAGCTTTAATCAATTCTACGTGGTGCCCACATTGCGTTTATGTGCTGTGTACTTATCTGGGAACAATCTGCAACTTTTACATGACACGTCATCAAATGATTGGTTTTTTAAACTGAGGTGGAGCGTGTTTACTGCGTGGTACGCCCTGTGTCTTTATATTAGACAGAATGCGTTTCGTCTTTAAAGGGAACCGAGGTGGAGTGTTTACTACGCGGTACGCACTGAGTCTTTATATTAGCCAGAATGCGTTTCGTGTTTAAAGGGAACTGAGGTGGAGAGTGTTTACTGCGCGGTACGCCCTGAGTCTTTATATTAGACAGAATGCGTTTCGTGTTTAAAGGGAACTGAGGTGGAGAGTGTTTACTGCGCGGTACGCCCTGAGTCTTTATATTAGACAGAATGCGTTTCGTCTTTAAAGGGTTAAAGCATGGTGGTTAATTTATATACGTCCAGGTTTGACATTCAACATGACAGGCAATGTGCGTGTTACGTAACATACATAACATTGAGGCGTAACCACTGATGGAGTGGAAAAGCAAAAAGTGTTAAATATTATAAGTATGTATCTCTATCCTTGCGTCACTTATCTGGCACGAAAACCGAACTTTTCTGCGCCGTATTACGTTGTCATCCGTGGCCTGTCTTACTGTACCGTATTTGTCACATTATCTCATAAATGGCACGATTTTCGAAAAAAAATTATTGAACATAAAATGCGTGTTTTGATTTTCTCTACAACTTTTGTCTGAAACATTTTTTATAATAACAATTCAGCGAGATACTATCACAAATTTACACAGGTCTTCGTGTAAAATACCCGTTATTCTTGTCAGATTTTAATTAAATTTGAATTTTCTCAGTATATTTTCGAAAAGCCCCAAAATATCATATTTCATGAATATCTGTGCAGTGGTAGCCGAATTGTTCCTTGCGGACAGACAGACGGACGGACGCATGGAGGTGCGAAAGGACAGACAGACATGAGGAAGCTAATAGTCCCTTGTTGCAATTTTGCTAATGCGCCTAAAAATGCTACGTTCTGCCCACACAGTGTATTTATGTGTTTTGTGTGGATCTCAAAACAAACAGCGATTATTTCCCTATACAGCATTAACTGACTGGTTCTTATAACCGAGACGGAGTGTGTTTACTGCGCGGTACGGACTGGCACTTACTGCGTCACGAACATAGTGCATTTAAAAATCGTTGCATGTTACCGTACGTTCAGTGTTTTAGATAGCCGAGATCTCAACTTTACAAAAATTTGAGTTTTATAAGCCGAAACTAGACAAAATTAAGGTTGCATATTAAGATATTATCTGAAAAAATATCATTTTAATCGGTTGCATTTAACCCTTTAAAGACAAAGCGTATCTGTTTTATATAAAGACTCAGTGCGTACCGCGCTGTAAACACTCTCCACTTCGGTTATAAAAACCAGTCTCTCAATGTTTTATAAGGCAAAAGTTGCTGTTTGTTCTGAGATCCGTACAAAACACATAAACGCAATGTGGGCATCACGTAGAATTTTTTAATGTTAAACCTGGCAGTACGTAAAGTTACCGCTAGGCTTTAAAAGGTTAAATTAGCTTTCTTCGTGTATATTTTTAGTCGTCTGATGGTGGCTTTTCGAGAAGCCAAAACGTGTAGCAAGGAATGAGAATTGATACATATTAAGCTGTGGCTGGCGGTTTGTGCTTCTTTTCTGCTGTTTATACTGTATATCACAACGTGATGTAATCGACAAAGGGTGGTAATTGTTGAATCACGAGTCACTAAGAAGGAACGTCTCCATGTCAGCGACAAATTCGTGCAGTTAATGTTTGGCTGAAATACTGCATGATATCATCCATTATGCATAAAAGGGAAATTGGAGTATGACCTTGAGACGACATCGCGCAAAACAGATATTTAGTTGGTGACCTTTCGGGGACAGAATGATAACAGCCTGCCACTGTGTGATGATAATTTCGGTCCCACTCATGCGTAACAACAAATTGTAACCAACAAAGAGATGCCGACAGTCTCAACAAGCCCGGAAGTCGTAATTTTGAAAACTGCTACAATTATAGTCAGCAAGAAACTGTTTGCCCCGCGTCGAGGCTGACAAGTAGAGAGGAAACGAAAATTAAAAGATTTCGTTTGTCAGTCACAATATGTTGACAGGAATACTTGCAGACTGTCTGAGAAGGCGTTGGTTTGTCCCTTTAAATTAACTCTTTAAAGACGAAGCGTATCTGTTTTATATAAGGACTCAGTGCGTACCGCGCTGTAAACACTCTCCACTTCGGTTATAAAAACCAATCTCGTAATGTTTTATAAGGCAAAAGTTGCTGTTTGTTCTGAGATCCGTACAAAACACATAAACGCAATGTGGGCACCACGTAGCATTTTTAATGTTAAACCTGGTGGTATGTAAAGTTACCGCTAGGCTTTAAAAGGTTAACCTGCATGCTAGCCCGAGAGATGTGACGACCATAATATTGTTCCGTAATTTTATTGGTGGTTTCTATTTTTTGGGCTATATATTTCGTCTGAATGTGTTTTTATATGTGAAGTGTCATGCCTGAACCTAGTACACTGTCCTTCCCTCAGGATCACAGCTGAAATGGGTACAGTAAGGCTGAAACACAGCCACAGTTAGCATCTGATAATTGATTAGCTTAGGTTTTTATAATTTAACCCTTTAAAGACGAATTGTGTTCGTTCCTATATAAGGATTCAGCGCGCACCGCGCAGTAAACACTCTCCACTTCGATTATAAAAACCAGTCTCTCAATGTTTTATAAGGCAAAAGTTGCTGTTTGTTCTGAGATTCGTACAAAACACATAAACGCAATGTGGGCACCACGTAGAATTTTTTAATGTTAAACCTGGTGGTACGTAAAGTTACCGCTAGGCTTTAAAAGGTTAAGCAGATGAAAGAAATTGAGTACTGTACTTGGCCTCCATTGACTGTCTACAAAGCATCATGAGGAAACTTGGGTACACAGCCCGAAAGGCAAATTTGTCGGCATGTAAGTTGCCACGAACTGTGCTGCTAGTTCAGTATTTCCTTTCATGGTAAGTAGGACAATGTGTTGGTGTGGCAGCTCTTGATGCCAGCTGTAGAGGCGGCCTGCGTCGTAATTTCTTCTGCCGATCGGTTTATATTATGTAACAATGCTCTATCAACTACCCCTGCTGGTACCGTGTTCAAAGCGTTATTCCCCGATTTCAGACGGTACCTCTGATGACTGACACCACATGAAATTTCAGTTTCACTAAAAATATTTATGCCATTTACGTTATTTAACAATGTCGTACCAACTGTCACTGTCAGTGCCATATTAACCCTTTAAAGACGAAGCGTATCTGTTTTATATAAGGACTCAGTGCGTACCGCGCTGTAAACACCCTCCACTTCGGTTATAAAAACCAGTCTCTTAATGTTTCATAGGGCAAAAGTTGCTGTTTGTTCTGAGATCCGTACAAAACACATAAACGTAATGTGGGCACCACGTAGAATTTTTTAATGTTAAACCTGGTGGTACGTAAAGTTACCGCTAGGCTTTAAAAGGTTAAGAGTGTAGGGGGTAACTAAAGAAAGCCTATCTCCTCCCGAAAGAAAAGCAGTGATAAACAATAAAGGACAGTAAACACTTGTCTCCTACAGATTTGTATTTTACCCGATGATGAACGCCTTGCGCGCCCGAAACGTGTCGTAAAACAAGATGCTGCGTTGTGCCTGTAGGTATAAATTAACGATAAAAGGGAACGTTTTGTGACAAAATTTAGTCACGGAAGGCCGCTGTGGTGGTGACGTGACCAGCATTTATGTCATCACGCTTCCGCCACGTGTGGGCCTATGTTTCCAATTACGGGCAGAGGCAGTGGGTTGGTGATGAAGCTGTGGAGAGAAGGGGGGGGGGAATCATTGGTGGAAGCGCCAGTGCATACTGGGCGTTGTTCTGACAGAAGAACGTAAAGTCACTTGTAACACGCTTAATATTTACATCTTCCGTGTATCGTCACGTATAAATAAGTTTATGACCAAGTGATTGCACCAATTTTTGAATTACAAAAATACTCCTACATGTTTCGGCTACCGTCCATAGCCTTCCTCAGGAAGTAACAATATTCAAAGACATACACAGCGTTGTTATGTAGCTCGTCGATCGTAAATAGTAAAATACAGTTGAACCCGTTTATAACGACATCGGTTTATGCGACACCTCTTCTATAACGTCGGATGTTCTGTGGTACCAATTAATTCCTCACTGTTAACTATAATAGGATAGTCCTCGGTTATAACAACGCTCGTTTATAACAACACAAAATATTCAGTTCTCTTAAGGACGTTATAACTGAGTTCGACTGTGTATGAATGATCAAAACGATATACTATTAAGTGACAATGTATGTTATTATTAATACTGTGTTAAAACGTAATACAAGAAGCGTGCTGAAAGTTTAAATTGCTGCATCCAAACCTCTTGGGAAGGCGGAGTTTCTTCGGATTTTAACCTTTTAAAGCCTAGCGGTAACTTTACGTACCACCAGGTTTAACATTAAAAAATTCTACGTGGTGTCCACATTGCGTTTATGTGTTTTGTACGGATCTCAGAACAAACAGCAACTTTTGCTTTATAAAACATTAAGAGATTGGCTTTTATAACCGAAGTGGAGAGTGTTTACAGCGCGGTACGCACTGAGTCCTTATATAAAACAGACACGCTTCGTCTTTAAAGGGTTAATGGGGTGGAAAATATGATATGTTAACACTACGCACAGGACATCGTTCAGGGGGCACACACGTAGTCTATAGTTTCGAGAAAAGCTATATGGCATTTCTGGCCCTTAGAAAGGCTTAACTCTTTCCGCACGTTTGCCAAACACAAGCTAATATATTTAAGGGTTAATGCAACGAAATTTGCCTTAGCAAACGCAGGGTCCGATTGCGATTGGTACTAAATTTTGGGGAGGTAATTTTGAACTGTTGTAACTTGCACCCTTTACGGATAAGGCATGTGCATATGCAACATCCTTTTTGTTCAAATAAATTATTTGTTTTGTACTATCATTATAAAATCAGTCTGAGAGTTTTGTGTGATATCACACTGCGTATTTTTAAAAATTACTAATGAGTGAATCCGCCATGAGCTCGGGGCACCCGTAAGCGTGGGGGGGCCCGATTGCGTCAAATCCGTCCAGTCGCCGTAAGGCCGGCCCTGCAACGAAAGAATGCTCCACGCCCGGTCGTGTACGTGTCTCGCATCCCCGGTTCTGTGCCTGGTGCAGCTGGGAGTGTTGGAGGGATATGGTCAGAAACCCCCTTTACATTCTGCGGTGCAGTCCTTCGACTTTGTCTTATCAAGCAGAGCGGCCCTATGCAGAAATTGACTTTGACACAACTGCGGTAGACAGTCGCTTGAAGGAAAGGTTGTTAGCACTGAACGTCGATTGAATGCAATCCGCGCCACCGTTGGTGTTTGTATCAGCGATCACTGAAGGCACAGAGACACATTTTACTGTGCTCGGTCACACGCCCGTCCCCCCTTTGTCACGTGGGCCCGACCTCTGCATGACCCATGCCGTTGAGTCCCATATCGTGCCTGGCTCTGGCGACAGGTCAGAAAATATCCTCCCTTCCCCCCCCCCCCCGCCTCCCCCCCCACTCTCTTGTCGAGCAAATGGGTAGATGATGGCGCAATCCAAACGCAGCAACTGTATTGTAGGGTCGATTAGTGGGATCGTGTTTTGCGTCGTGTCAGGCTTCCGCGTAACGTGTTGATAACATCTGCGCGCTTCTGTGATATCACAGAGCGTTGAATGGTAAGCCTTTACCGACGTTCCGGGGAACGTATCGGTACCATCCTCAAGGGTCAAGAAGGCCAATGGGACCGATATGTTTTACCGAAACGTCGGTAAAGGACTGCCATTCAACGCTGTGTGATATCCCAGAAGCACGCAGATGCAGTTAAACAGTGTTATTTTTCATGTGTCGCCCGCGACCCAGCCCATATTAAAGGGTGTGGCGTCTTTCCATAAAAAGTTGGAGGCCCGTGGTTGAGAACTAACGGTATTTGCCCTTTGACGGCATCTTTCCATGAATAAATAAGTAAATAAAGGAAGAGTGAAACATATGTAATGTGAATGACATTATTCTTGATTATAGACACAAACAGACCCAGCGTTTATTCAGAATGAACTCTGCGTGCTGAAGTTAGCATATGATAAATTCCGAGTGGCAGAAGAAATGTTGGCCGACTAAAGAAAAGATGGAGAGACCAATACCCGTGAAGACAGAACAAGCCAAAAATTGGCTTATACTCAGTTGCTGATGTTGCTGGTGATGATTTTGCAAGAAGTTTTGCGACATTTGGATAAGAGGCGTGAAGACGAGACATTCCGATCACTCTTCGGACGTACTCGTTCCTCCCTCAGCTGCTTCCTGGTTGTAGTTTCCATTGTAACCAGACTCATGACCGTGCTTGTGGACCACATTTCAACTCCCGTCATCTGAGCGTTGTTGTGACAACAGCGGCGTCAGCATTTTGTTCCTCTGACATCCGGATGACTGATTGCGCCCTGGCACACCTCGCCGCCACGGACTGCTGCGTTTAACCAAAGCTGACACGTCAAAATTGGCGACAAATTTATATACACGGTTGCGTTTGACATGTTGATCGATTGATTCGCCGATAAGAAACACCATTCTGTTCCACAAACCAGTAGTTAAATCACTGCCGAATGAGGGTGTTTTAAGTCATCTATTGACACTAAATCAACTGGAGACGCTGTTTGGAAAAATTATAAGAGGATGCTAGTGAAGTATATTGATACCGTACATCTGGGCGTCACACTCCTCGGATGTTCTCTCTCATGCCTTCACTGAAGACGTAATTAAATGTGCTGTCGATAGCGATTACCTGTCGTTCTTAGATTGTGAGAAAGACGGAACATGGGATTGCCACGTGTGGGTAAGTCGACTGCTCAGACTCGGCAGGCATGATGTCTCATCTTCAGGTAATATCAACGTGCGGTACGTTAACGGACTGCATTGTTCTACACTCCACGCAGCGCTCGGGAATCAAACAACAGTCTAACTTGTATCTCAAGTTATTGGCACTAATGGTAATCTTCATTTTATGCTTCACCACAGTTCACTGCGTAACTTTATTTGAAACTTAGCACTTTGAAACAATCACGTTTTAACTACAGTTTTGTGCGATGGTCGAAAATCGCGAGCACAACAGATTTGCATCTGACCCGCACCAGATGCCGAGACGGAGAGCCCCGCCTTCAAAAACACATCGGTATATCTCAACGTAATTACACCCCTCTCTAAATTCAAAAAGTAACCTTATTGTTTGAAATGCAAATATGGAAAAATCCCATAGGCCGAATTCAAAACTTTTTAAATTCCTCTAACCTGATTGGTTAAAATACGCCCGCGCTGAGTGTCTCTGGCTCAACTTTAGACACCCCATTTACGCAATTGGCGTCCAGTTCACGGTTATTTATGGCACAACCGATGGCAGCTTCCCTGCTGAGAATTTATGGGTGCACAGCTGTCAAGTGTAACATCTCTCAATAAAACTCCAACTTCCAAACTTTTAGAAACTTGACAATTGAGAACGCTAGCAAGTCCCTTTCCTTTATTTATTTTAGTTTTTTGCCTTAACTGCGCCCCCCCCCCCCTTGTAGCACATAGCTGTAGGTCGGACCCTTCTCTGTAGCTGTGTCTTCCTACACAAAATGTTCTAATTATCGAAGCGAAATAAAGTAGGATACTACCAAGACTATGTTTAGGACTCGAACCCAAAGTGTCCGGTAACAATATTGAAAAGGAACAGGTGAGAAGGCTGTCGTTGGACTTGCTGACCGTTGAAGATTGGGCCGATAGGTTGTCCCGAAACGTCGGTACAGAACTACCATTCAACGCTGCGTAACATCCCAGAAGAGCGTACATCCCTTCCAGTTCGTTTTGTTCTTTATTTAGAGTACTGCCTTCTAGGCCACATGATAAATTTTACGCACGAAATTTTGTAAGTTGTGTTTTTTTCTTTAGGGTTATGCTACCGCTCACCACAGTGATTGGTATTTATTATTGTCCCGGTTATCTAGCGACCACGATAACTTCTCTCAGGGTTTATACGCGGGAGGTCCCTGCAGCGTCCCCTATCCAACCCATTCACCAATTTACAGTTAACGCTTATGCTTTATTTGAATGGTTACACATTGTATTACATCAAGAAGATTACAATCACGGAAATGATGATGACACCTGGAATAGCTGTCTTATTCCAATCTTAATTTCGCACCCTTTTCCGACCAACTGTCCGAAACTGTATCACACCAAACTTCCGAACTGTCCTCCCCAGCATCCAACAGCAGAGTCCCCTAACGTCAATCGCAATTTCAAAGTCAAATTCACGTTTTTTGTACCAAAAAATAATCCTATTGGCCGAAACTCAAATTTAGAAGAACCCCATAGACCGAGTTTAACTTTTTGAATAGCTCAAGGTGGTTGGTTGCGCTAAATTAGGCCAGTAGCCCCAAACATGCGATTAAGGAAACTTTTGGGGTGTTGCCCACTAGCACTTCCCATTCAATGAATTATTTCTTCAAAAGTGTCAAGCCTCGGGTTTCCCTAAGGAACGCCGAGCCGCAAAACTCCGCGCAGCGTGACGGCTGACGGATGTCCTGCTGAGCCTTGGCCGGTCTGAATGTGTTAGTTGCACTCACACCCTCTCGCTGTCTTCCCTAGCTACCCTATTCACCGAAACAAGTGTGACTAACAAAAAATTATCTTAGTAAGGCCTGTCCAGGGTTGAACCTGAATCGCCGGTCCTATCCAGGGTTTGAACCTGAATGGCCGATAACGGTTATTGTTACTTAATATTTATTTGGTTTCACGTGATGACCACTGAAATAGTTACGAGTTATATCACAGATATTTTAAAGTGCGGAGCCCATTCGCTTGTTCGATTCTTTCTCGTTCAGACCAGTAGTTCCCAAAGTGTGCTCCGCGACCAGTTCCCAAAGTGTGCTCCGCGACCAGTTTGCAAAGTGTGCTCCGCGACCAGTTCCCAAAGTGTGCTCCGCGACCGTTCGCACAAGATACATTTCTGTAATGGCTGCTTTGAAGTTTGCTAATTTTTTTAAATAAAAGGAATACCGTTTTGTTAAAAATAATAGTGGAACGTCTTTAACCTTTTAAAGCCTAGCGGTAACTTTACATACGACCAGGTTTAACATTAAAAAATTCTACGTGGTGCCCACATTGCGTTTATGTGTTTTGTACGGATCTCAGAACAAACAGCAACTTTTACCTTATAAAATATGAAGAGATTGGTTTTTATAACCGAAGTGGAGAGTGTTTACAGCGCGGTACGCGCTGAGTCCTTATATAAAACTGATACGATTCGTCTTTAAAGGGTTAATTGGCTATGTGTTTATTTCGTATGACCATTTGAGTATCTAATTAAGAAAACCCCTGTACCCACGAAGCGAGCGACAGTCATTTTAATTAAGGTCAAATCATGCAATGCATCGTTACGTACGCTACTGGTATGTATTCGTACATATCTAAAATCAGTTCTGAGATATAAATTTTTAATTTTGGGTACATATCATCCGGACACTGTATTTACGTGAGCAAGGATGTGAGGATCCGTGGTTATCTTTCGAAGTCAGAAGGTGACCCGGTGGGGGCGAGGTATTCCGTGCCGTTCAGACTGGCTCCGAGGCGCACCCAAACTACTGTCCAAAGTGTACGGGGTCTTTCCTGACGGTAATGCGGCCGAAGCGTTGTGCCAACCACCCACCCCTTCTGGTACCGGGTTGCGAATGGGTTCGAGCTATACGTCCCTCTGCCATCTAGGTCCGGTCTTAAGCCGATTGGGCCGATATCAGGCAATCGGGCCCCGCGCGTAAGGGGGCCCAGCGATCATGGGAGAGATTAAATAAACAATAGGTCTGATTGGTTGCCTGATTAACCTTTTAAAGCCTAGCGGTAACTTTACGTACCATAAGGTTTAACATTCAAAAATTCTACGTGGTGCTCACATTGCGTTTATGTGTTTTGTACGGATCTCAGAACAAACAGCAACTTTTGCCTTATAAAACATTAAGAGATTGGTTTTTATAACCGAAGTGGAGAGTGTTTACAGCGCGGTACGCACTGAGTCCTCATATAAAACAGATACGCTTCGTCTTTAAAGAGTTAAAAGTAAATAAGAATAGTAAAGTAGACCTTCTTCATTTTTCGTCCTAACTTACGTTAATGTACCAAAACTTTCAGTTTTTTCCCCTCTGCACAGTAACTTTTAGGGGACCGCCACAAGGATCGGAATCGAGTCCTGCGTTTGCTAAGGCCGGCGGTGGCCCTCGTCTGTTCCTGCATAATCACGTGATGCGGTGATTTTTTTTTGGTAAATCCACTCTTTATTAACCCTTTAAAGACGAAGCGTATCTGTTTTATATGAGGACTCAGCACGTACCGCGCTGTAAACACTCTCCACTTCGGTTATAAAAACCAGTCTCTTAATGTTTTATAAGGCAAAAGTTGCTGTTTGTTCTGAGATCCGTACAAAACACATAAACGCAATGTGGGCACGACGTAGAATTTTTTAATGTTAAACCTGGTGTCATGTAAAGTTACCGCTAGGCTTTAAAACGTTAAAGCATTTTTTTTTTCGAAACTTAAGATCCCACGTGTGAAGGACAGACTCAAATATTGACATACTGCATGCACACTTGTCTGTAAAAAGCACAAATTTCATGTGAGATTTAAAGTTTCCGTCGCCGTGCCTTTGAGGTCTTAGCTTTTTTTTTAGATTATGCGCGGTGTATATTGGTAATTGGTTACCGACGTTTCGGTACAACATACCGGTCACATCTTCAAGGGTCAAGCTTTCTGAGAACACTGCTTGACTGCTCGACCTTTGAACATATGACCGATATGTTATCCGAAACGTCGATAACGAAATACCAATTCACACGGCGCAACCGCCGAAAAGACGAAGGTCTCACAAATTTCGTGTTTCGGTAGAAAGGGGGTGCATGTCCGGTGATACAGAAGTGGTTTTGATCTGTGATGCAAAAATCACGCCAAAAGAATGCGGGTCCATGCGCTTGTATCACACCGTAACGTAGAAAAATTCCACCCTGAAGAATGTAGAAGGCGTCAACCCTGAAGATGGAAACAGTAGGTTCCTCCGAAATGTCAGTAAATATCTAACAGATTACACGGCGTCACATTCCGGAAGACAGTAATCTACATAGTTACCGTTGTGAGAAACTGAAATTACTCAAAGAAGGCAGGATTATGAAATACCACTTCAATGTGGGTCTTGTGTGCTCTACCGTTAGAACATTTTAGCCATTTGATTAATCATCATTAAAATTTTATGATGGCTTACTGTCGGAGGATCTTCAACAGGCCCAACAGAGTTGTGAGTGTTTGAATTTTGGAAGGTGGCAGGCCTTTCCTGCACGACGTATTCGGTCCACGTCAGACCTCGTAGCGGTACCCGCTATCCATCCAGCAGCGACCCGACACAGCTGTCGCTACTTGAGGGGCCTGGGGAGTCAACATGGCTGCCCTTTGTCTAACAGCAAAAGGTTCCACCTCCACATGTCACTTCAAAAGAAACGGAACTGAACACACCGTATTTATCCATAGTATTTATAGTGACTATATGGAGCAGTTCGTAGCTTTTCTGGCATGATTTGTTTACTTGGCGTTGTGGAAACAGGCTGAAGCTCTGTGCTGTACAGCTGACTCCATTTCAGTAGATCGCCCGCTCTAGACGGGGAAATGGTTTGTTTTTATCACAGTAAATAAACAACTGTTCGGTTAGAATCTTTTGTCCTCGCGTCCATCGTCTAAACAAGGTTAACACACTCAGTACCGTACCGGTTGTCTAGAAGAATTTACATTTCGGAAGGTACGCCGGATTTCTCGACTTTCCCGGATTTTCAATTTCGCATTCACATGATATATACCGGTACAGAAGGATCAGATTTTCAAAAGTGCACGACATTTACGACAGGAAACATTTCTGTAATGAGTCACTATCCACTAAATCGAAAATCCCAATATTTTCTCACATTTTGGTATAGATTACACCGAGTGTCCACAAACCCTGCGCGGCAGCTCGCCTGGGTGCCTATAACCTTTGTGCGGTGGCTTCTAAAAATTTAGCATAGTTATTCCACTTTGCTTCCTTCACGTCTTCATACTGGCGCCTAGAATTTGGACGTTGCTGCTGGATTTTTGGAACACGTGTAGACTCCTGGATTATGCAGTGTATTGTGCTACGTCAAAGCACCCATTTATAAATTCGACGCATGTGTAAACTTTTTTACTCGTTCACGACGCTGGTTAGTACGTAAATTAATTACGAAGTGTTACTACAAATTGTGCCGATCCCAGTGGCCGCGCGGTCTAAGGCGTAGGTCTGCGTCCGAGCGCTCGCTGGGATCTTGGGTTCGAATCCCACGGGGGGCATGGATGTTTGTCTCTTGTACTGTGTTTGTGTTGTCAGGTAGTGGTCTCTGCGACGGGCGGATCCCTCGTCCAGAGGAGGCCTACCGACTGTGGTGTGTGCTTGAGTGTGATCAAATGAAATCACAAAAACCCTCGACACCTGATGTGAACAGGTAGGTAGAATAGGGAAGGACTAAGAAAGTTACTGGAAATTGCACACGCGCGCGCGCGCACACACACACACACACACACGTGTAAAAGCGCGTACATAAACCCAAGATGTGATTTTGTGTACCATGACGTACAGATGTCAAAGGCTCGGTTATAGGGCTACAGAAAATAGACGATTGTACATTAATTGGTCGATTAATTATGGAAGCCTCAGTAAGGCAAATCCTAAGTTGTCCCTTTGTTTTGTGTACTACCGCATGAAGGCGTATGGGGGACAGGACATACGCATTCATATCAATCGAAAGTGGGTGAACACGTCGTGTTAGTGCTATGCATTGAATGACATTACACGATAATATTATCTTTACACAAGCTGTAATACAATGACCTTGGCTTCTGACAGGTTATCCGTCTGTATGCGGTGAATGATTAAAACAGCACAAGTGCCCTACTGTACGAGGTCAGTTGTGATACGAAGGTGTATAGTTGCACCTCCTACGCCGGGTGGAAAAAACAAGGAAATTATGTGGGCTATGCCGCGTAATTCGTTATTTTTCCAAAACACATCGCCATATTTGTCCCACGTCGCACTGCGTGTGTGCACCAGTTGGCGGTTGAACGGTTGAGGGGTGGTTGCCCCTCCACACTAACTGTGGGTGCCGGCGTTGAAATACAGCCTTGTGTTCATTCTTCGTCTCCAGTACAAAACGTGGGGATACCTGTTTGGCGAGGCTAGTGGGTGCTGACAACATTACAACACAAAATGTTCATATGTTAGGGCCTGGTTTCTTCAAATAAATCCGTTAATGTACAGAATGCTGCAATACAATGTGACGATTTTCAGATTACTGTTCTGATGAATTGGGTTGAATATAAGCAACAAAGACATTAGGGAATGTCAGTAGTAAACTGTCATTTAATATATGCTTTTTATTTTCAAATATTCCATCTGCTATGGTTTGAGGGAGCCTGGTCTGATGTATATCTAGTGTAAAATCGGCGATAGCCTGGCGGACACCAAGAATTATGAGGTGGGAACATCACTAGCGCCATATGCAGTATCCCGAAATTACATTAAAGTTTCTTCAAAGAATTTTTTGATTAGAATGTAGAACAACAAAGTGACGGTTGCATTAAATCTGTACATAGCTTTCGGTTTGTTGCTAATAAGCAATGAATCGCTGGAATAAGGCACGTGAAATACAGTACAACGTCTGATCATAACACGACACGCAATGTATGTGTCACCTAACATTGAGGCGCATTCGCGTAACCATTGTTGCAGTGAAAAAACAGTATTACATATTCTGAGTGTGTGTCTGTAGCCTTAGTTATCCAACACGCAAAGCGCATGCGCCGTATTATATTGTCATCTGTGGCCCGTCTGGTTGTACCAAATTCTTCCACAGTATCTCATAAACGGCACGACTTTCGGTAAAAAAATCGTTGAATGTAAAATGTATGTGTTGGTTGTCTCTACAACTTTTTTCTGAAACGTTTCTCATTCTGAGAATTCAGAGAGATGTTATTATAAATGTAAATATGTCTTCGTGTACAGTACCCGCTATTCTTGTCAGATTTTAATGAATATTGATTTTTTTAGACATATTTCGAAAAATACATATCAAATTTCATGAAAATTTGTGAGTGGGAGCCGAGCTGTTCCAGGCGGACAGACAGATCGACGTGACAACGCTAATTGTCTCTTTTCGCAATTTTGGGAGCGCACCTAAAAATAAGCTATGTCATTTGAACATTTCGATGATGAATTTAATTGGAGACCAGTAACTCGAGATACAGGGAATTTTTTTGTTTATCATTTTATTGAATGAACGATGCTTTCAGTACTCAGGCTGTACAGCGCCGAATGATGGATGATTAGTGATTAATGAACTGGTCAGTGTGTGGACGGAAGGGGACAAGGCGTAGCGTGTACTATCCGAGCTTTTGTTTGGAGGTATCGACGAAAAACCACGACAAACCACGGTTAGGATAGTCAATCAGCAAGCACTATTTGAACCTGGTAACATCCAACATACGAAGAGAAATGCAAACTGCTTAACCACGATATTGATAGAAGGCCCCGCAAAAGGAAGGCGAGAGTAATATGAAAACAAATCATGGGGTAACAGCTGATTATCCCTTTAAGTAGAGGGATTACTGGGTGTGTGGAAACCTGTTTTAATTTTAAAAACTGTGCATTCCGCCGCCTCTCGGAAGAGAGATTATTCCCCTAATCAGCATTAACCGGGTGTTCTTTGTAGTGGAAACATTGTATGTTTTCTTGAGGTATGAATTTATATCTTATTCTAAGTTTGAGGTGTCAAGCCGTTATGTTACTTAAATTTCGACTAACGTTAATAAATCTTCGCATACTATTACCCCAAATCATATGTCCGCTATTTCGGAAATTAACTTAACACGCGGTTTCACATTACTATAAGCATCTTCATCATCCATTCGCCGTGTTGAAAGAGTATGTTGTTAAAGCAGAGAGAACCGTGCCATATGAACAAAGTGTGATCACACATTCCCAGTCGCAGAACTGGGGAATTTTCTTGAACGTTGGCTGCGCCGAATAACGTCATCGGGCTGTTCAAAATTGACCAATGAGAATACAGCATGGGCGTTGCGTCGGAAGGTTGAAAAATCCGTTAGGAAGCCTAGCGGTGGATCACAGCAGTTCACTTTGGCTGCGAGCGTGAAGAAGAGAGGTTGAATTGATAGACGTGTGAGTTTAGAAACCGAAAATGCGTGAGATTGTACATATCCAGGCTGGTCAGTGCGGTAACCAGATCGGTGCTAAGGTAAGGATGAGGCTTATTTAATGCAATTAAGCAACTTGGGAAGTTTTAAATCGTATGTGTGTCAAGTGTGAGGTTTGGGTGGGGTTGGGTAAGAGGTCGTTTTTTAATTTGTTTCGTGTTACGATTTCGTACAGTACAGTGTGGTATTTTGTGATGAGGATAGATGTGCTTCTTTGTGGCTGCCGTGTAAGTTTTTCGTGTATTGCTCGTGTTCTTTGTAATCAGTTGTCGGGGTTTTCTGTTTTTTTTCGTTGTAAGTATATTTTTTGTATACTGTAGCATTGCGTGTAAAACATTTTGTTTCCTGACCGTAGAAAAGTTACCGACCATTATGCCGTCATTGAAATGATGGGAAGTGAAAAAATTAAGTAAATATTCAGCTTCGTGATGGTTGAAGGAATGGGACGCAGCTGGATTACGTATGTCAAACGTTGCTTTAAAAATGTCAGTTGAGTTCTGAATGTAGTTTTAAGTGTTACAGATGTTTGGTATTGAAGTGTTTTACGTGTGTATGGTGATGCCTGATGTTGTTATTCGAATGTACAAGATTCTTTTGTCCGATATTTCCGTTGGTCGCCATTTTGAGTTTAATTTTGGGAACGCGGGAAAACCGAGTGGCGGTTTGCGAAGCGTTGCAATTTAATACTTCACATGGTCTCCGCAATATAGCGCCCAAACTTATTAGCAGTAATTTTTAAATATAAATGTTGCTCGCTTCATATTCTGTTCCGTTGTAATTCGGACGCAAGAGGCACTATTTGGTAGCTCGTCACCCCTGGAAGGTGAGTGGGGGAGGGAGTTGGGTATGTACGACCCCATCAGGTTCCCATTCAAGTCTCGAAATTTCGATATGGCGTGGCGCGTGAGTTCGCAACAGTTGTCCTTGGTAACAAAAGTCTGAGAGTATGGGTAATACACATCATCCGTCCAATTTGCAATGTATATTTGTATTAACTTATTGTATTCGTGGCTATCAGTGTAAAATTACAAATAATTCAAACGTGTTGGCAGAAACGTAATCATATTTAATCCTTGTGTGTACTGTCTGATGATATCTCTATGTAGCAGCCGAAACATGGAATAACTTTTATATTGATGTGTACAAGTGCAGTAAGTTGGAATAAATCTTGTATGAGACCATAGCATTTGTTTGGAATTAGTTGAAACTTAAAAGGTTCTCGAAGTGCAAGACTCGAAACTGAAAATATGACACCGAAGTATGCAGATCATTAAAATTGGATTTTCCTGCCAGAAATGCGCTGTTTGCCGTACGGTATGGACCAGTTTCCTGTACTTTGTGAAATGAGCGAAGCTGGCTAAAGCTGTCTCGTCCGTTCCCCCCCCCCCCCACCCCCCCACCCATATAACAAGATGGTGTCTCGCCAGTCAGTTGTCATTGAACGTGTCCTTCCCGACTTTGTTGCTACATCATTAGCATGGACACTAGTTACAGATTGCGAAGTGTGGTATAATTCCATTGAGCGATACCCATACTGCGGATCGTCATATTCGTGGATTAACATTTGTGGAATGTGTGTTCGTGCATTGAGGTTATTGCCCGGATGCGTGTCCTCATTGTGTCCTACTTTACCGGCATTCAGCATGGCTCCTGCGCTGGAGCATTCGCGTAGATTGACGTGACGTAGTAGTGACTCACCGTGAGGGCCCTGGTGTCTAATATCGGTCTGGAGATTGGTGACGTTATGTGGATTTCAGCGCACTATCGTGTGCTTTAAAGTAGGTTTATCTGCAACTCTACAAACCAACAGTGACCAGCTGGCTGCAGGGTAAACTGTGAACTGAGAATGATGGGGCAGGGAATGGGGAGTTTTTATTATATGTGCTTGTAGGTATCAGGGCTGTGGAGTCGGAGTCGGTAAAAATGTACCGACTCCAATTTAAAATCTTAACTAGATCCTTTAGATTCAGAGCCCTGATTTGTACAATAACCATTAGACTTATACTTAAATATAGGTTGTAAGTCAAAAAAGTAGCTGGATGATTCACGTGGTGGTGGTGAAATGTCTTATAGGTTTATCATTATTAACTCTTTAAAGACGGAACGTATCTGTTTTATATAAGGACTGAATGCATACCGCGCTGTAAACACTCCCCACTTCGGTTATAAAAACCAATCTCTTAATGTTTTATAAGGCAAAAGTTGTTGTTTGTTCTGAGATCTGTACAAAACACACAAACGCAATGTGGGCACCACGCAGAATTTTTTAATGTTATACCTGGTGGTGCGTAAAGTTACCGCTAGGCTTTAAAAGGTTAATATTGAGATTTTATGAAGGAGTCAGAAGAGTTTTAAAAATTGATTTGGAGTCTGGTTTCATGTACCGGCTTCACAGCCCTGATAGGTACCAACAATTAGGTCTGATGTACAGCAGGGGCTTTTGGCTGCGACAGGCAGGCTGGTGTGAGGCTTGAAAATGACTGCCCTGTAGTTCCGATGTTAAGAATGCGTGGCAGTTAACGCCAAGCAGCAGAAAAGTATGATTTAATGGTGATAAAGACTGAATGCACACCTTACATATTGGTTAAAATATGTTCAAGAAAGTGTGCCCAGGGTTAAGGAAAAGGCGGCAGGCAGTGGCGTAAGGGTGGTGTTAATGGCGCTGCCATGTGGTTACTGGGGTAGTGCTTAATGGTTGATGTCCAACATGTGTTTTGATATTGCATATGGTGTTAGTAGAGGAAATAACTTCTGATTGTGGGGCCTAGGCTGTTGGTGTTTGAACATTGCAGCTACATATTAGCAATGGAAGGAAAGATACTTGGTAGCAGGGGTGCACAATTATTCTAAAAATGTAGAAGCTACCTCAAAATTGTGGTTGACATCAGGCTGACATGACAATGTTCCATATTGAGGTTCCACAAATATTGGGCACCACTATACAAGATTTAGTTGTCATAATGATGTGACAGGATTTGTGCGCCCCTGAGTTGGTTATTTGCTGACATCTGGGTGTTCACCATTCACTTGCATGGTCTATAAAATATAGTGCGTCTGTGTGCGTGTGCGCGCGGGCGCATGCGTCTGTGTGTTTTGACATGCAGTATGTATAATATGAACATTAAGGAACAACTTGACAAAAGTACATATTCCGTAGTTTTCTGGTCATGCATATCCATTAGTATTTTCATGTTTATGAAGGTTTTTATATAACATCAAATTTTTATGCTTTTCATGTTTGTAATGTGTAGATGCATTCACTGGTTTATATACATGGTTCCAATAGTTCGTTATGGCCATGAAATCAAAACGTGATGACCCTGTATGGCCCTATAAAAATAGTGTGTCAAAGTTTTAATGGCCACTAATTATAAGAATCATGTCAGGACCTGTAATTGAGTGGCTGTAGTGATGTGCCAGCCTCAAGTTAGACATATTAGACATGTTACAAAAAATCAAGATGTTTGAGGAGGTGCCCAGCCTTGTATATTCATAAAAAAGTTTCATGGAAGTCTGTTACATAAATGTGCCTCATGTGAGGTTGGATTGCATGTGGTGGTTTTCATAAACCTACAGAAATACGGGTCACTGCGGTGTGTGCCCCCTTTATTCATTTTGCGGAGCAGTTGACCTGTTTTAGTGCTGCTTTTTAAGGCAAATGGCATCATGGGTGGGTTTCCTGCAATGTGTAATTGTGGTCGATTATGTCAACTTGAGGCAGGAGAGGCACAAATGCCACTTGTCGGCCCTAAAATGCCAGTAGATGATCCAACATATGTTGAGGTGATAGTTGTTAAGATGAAATGACAGCCGTGTGAAAATTGCCTAGTTTTTGGGTTTTAATTACAGAGACTATTTGAAGCTAAATATGTAAAATTTGACATAGAGGAAGGTCTGTTGGCATACTTAATGTGTTAAGTGTTGCTTATAATTTGATATTGCAAAGTAAGGTTATGTGTAAGAAATGTAATATCTAGAATCTTAAGTAGAGTTCAGTAAAACATTAAAATGAAAATTAAAGTGTGTGTGTGGGACTGGGTACAGTAGGAAGTTAGGCATGGGTTGTGCTCAGGATTTAATTTTTTTTCTTCCCCTTTTGACTGGGTAGGGATAAATGTTTCATGAGTGTGTTGAGAATTGATAGCACGACAGGCAACCCATATGGTTGTATTCAACCAAAAAGTAAATTGGTTCTGTATTTTCGACCTTTTTTAATACAAAAAGCCAAGGGTGCACAAATCTCAGAGGACTTAATTTTGTGCAGTGGTGCCAAATGTTTGTTTGCAGAGTGAAACTTCATGTCTCCCTTCTGGCATCTGGAATTTTGACATGACTTCTACAAAACTTGTGGACTTATCCAAAAAGTAACCTAGAAGATAGTTTTGTTTTTTTAAGCTCGTCCAAGTCTGTGTTTCTCGAACTTTTTTGCTTGTGACCCCCTTCGGACCTTTAGTTATTTGTGCGGTCTCATGCTTCCAAGATGCTGTTACTAATGACAAAGTTATTTTATTTTTACATTGTTGATTTATATATTAGAATATATTTGTATTTTGTTCGCAGTATTTCTAAATATGTCTTATAACACATTGTTTATTTACACAAGTAAAATTAATCTGTTAATAATTGTCATTACATTTAGTGTGTTCCTTGTGACTGATGAACACCCACAAGTTTTTGAACTTCTAGTCTCTGTGTTTGAACCAATTTTAGATATCAAGTAGTTCAATCATTGAAGTTCCCTGTAATTTTACACCATTCTCCTCTTGTCCCCTAGAAACTTGGCATGGCCCTGGAAGGGGTTCACCTTGAGAACTACTGTTTTAAGCCACCGATTTCATTGTACTCAATGTTCAAGCAAACATTAACTCTTGCAAGCTTTGGTAATTTTCCCAAAAATACTGACACTGATTGCAAATACCTATAATATAGTGATATTGAGTGTGTAGCTAGTAAATTTAAGGCAGTCAAGGGAGTAAATGTTAGTCGGAAGGATGTTCGATTTGGGCGTGACTTTTTCAGGCCTCATAGTTCATTTTTTGGTTTTTTTTTTGTCTGCAGTTCTGGGAGATAATTTCTGATGAGCACGGCATCGACCCAACTGGCGCCTACCATGGTGACTCCGACCTTCAGCTAGAGAGAATAAATGTCTACTACAATGAGGCATCTGGCGGTAAATACGTACCTCGTGCGATCTTGGTGGATCTTGAACCTGGCACGATGGACTCTGTCCGATCAGGTCCTTTTGGTCAAATTTTTAGGCCTGACAACTTTGTTTTTGGTCAGAGCGGTGCTGGCAACAACTGGGCAAAGGGTCACTACACAGAGGGTGCCGAACTTGTCGATTCAGTCTTGGATGTCGTAAGGAAAGAGGCTGAAAGCTGCGACTGTCTACAGGGTTTTCAGCTCACCCACTCCTTGGGAGGTGGAACTGGTTCGGGCATGGGTACTTTGCTCATTTCCAAGATTAGAGAAGAGTATCCAGACAGGATAATGAACACATACTCCGTTGTACCATCTCCAAAAGTATCAGACACGGTTGTCGAACCATACAATGCCACACTTTCTGTACATCAGTTGGTTGAAAATACTGACGAGACATACTGTATTGACAATGAAGCCCTCTATGACATTTGCTTCAGAACACTGAAACTTACAACTCCTACATATGGTGACCTTAACCATCTTGTTTCCCTCACAATGTCTGGTGTTACCACTTGCCTCAGGTTCCCAGGTCAGCTGAATGCTGATCTCCGTAAGCTGGCCGTCAATATGGTTCCATTCCCACGACTTCATTTCTTTATGCCTGGTTTTGCTCCTCTCACCTCCCGTGGCAGCCAACAATATAGGGCCCTGACAGTACCAGAACTTACCCAGCAGATGTTTGATGCAAAGAACATGATGGCTGCCTGCGACCCAAGGCACGGTCGATACCTCACAGTTGCTGCTGTCTTCCGAGGACGCATGTCCATGAAGGAGGTCGATGAACAGATGCTGAACATTCAGAACAAGAACAGCAGCTACTTCGTTGAGTGGATCCCCAATAACGTGAAGACTGCTGTGTGCGACATTCCACCCAGAGGTCTCAAGATGTCTGCAACCTTCATTGGCAACTCCACCGCCATTCAGGAGCTGTTCAAACGCATTTCAGAGCAGTTCACAGCTATGTTTAGACGCAAGGCTTTCTTACATTGGTATACAGGTGAGGGCATGGATGAGATGGAATTCACGGAGGCTGAATCAAACATGAACGACCTGGTGTCCGAGTACCAGCAGTACCAGGAAGCCACTGCAGACGAGGATGCAGAGTTCGATGAGGAGCAGGAGGCTGAAGTTGACGAGAACTGAGCAGCTGAAACAATTTTTGTATCGTCTCGAAGCTTTCAAATACTGTTCTATTTTTGCACTTTGTTACAATATTTTCTTCTTTTCGGTTATGTGTAAGTTTGCATTTCAGCACTGTAGTAGTAATCAGCCTTTGAATTCTGCAAAGCTTGTACTCTTGAGTGGAGAGGAAGATGAAATTTCTCCAGTCTGAGAAAGACTTAACATTGTTATGTAACATTTCCCATATTCCCATGACATTCCCTGATGGAGAGCAAAAATGTTTAAGGCTGATAGTTCATGTATTAATTTTTGTAAAAGTATTGGATATGTATGTGTTTGCTCTTTTTTCTGTATTGTCTAAAATTGTGCCATTTCAGGAGGTAAATGACAAATTAAAAAGGCTGGCAAATTTTGCATTTGTGTTGTAAACATTTGATCCTTTTTTGCCACTGTTACGCTTACACAATATTTTGTTTAATGCAGGAATAAGTGGATGCAATTTATCAGCGTTTGACATGGAAGTTAGTAAACAAAACTACCAGATTGACATTTCCTGGTGGAAACCTGGGGGGGGTTCATTCTTTGTTCCAGGCATGATTCTTTGTTCCAGGCATGCTTTGTGTGTGTGTGTGCACGCGCGTCTGTGTGTGTGTGTGTGTGTCCATGCCCGTCCGCCCCCACAGTAGCTTTGAAGAAACCCCTACTATCTGGTAGCATGGGTAGAAGAAAATAACTGTTGCCTGCTGTTGGTAGGATCATTTGGGGAATCATGTGGTAATGGTATGAGGGATGCTCAAGAAGTAAGGAACAAACTGCCCCTGTGACACTGCAGATAATACCCTGAACAGATTTTATTTATAAACATGTACATAGATATGCACACTACTACATGGCATAATATCTGCCTCTCTCGAGGCATTGGTACGTGTGGGAAACTTCATGCGTCAGAGCCCTTGGTAAAGAAATTTACTTCAAATGCATGGAGCCAGCTCTTCACTCCTGCAGCGGAACATTCGAGAGCCCCGGCACATGTGGAGTGCTGCTGCAACACTGGACAAGTGGAGACGAGCTGTTTGAAGAAAGCAACTGGGGCAGCTCACCCTCGCTGTAGTCATACTCCACGCCACTCTGCCAAGGTGACCAAACAATGGTTCGAGCGGTATGAATCATGATCGTTCCAACATTCATCACACAGACCAGACCTGATACCTTCAAGCTTCCATGTTTTTGGGTCTCTTCAAAAAGTCTTGAGGTGTGGGAATGATCAGTTGGCTCCTCAGTCTTGATGTGGATTTCTTCAGTGAAGGTTTTTGTGCACTAGTTTCATGCAGGGACGGATGCTTTGGTGGAGTGTGTGTAAAAGCAGTGCACAAGCCTTTGTATATGTGTTAATGCAGTTCATAGTCTTACATGTTTCTTTGGCAGTTCACTGAACTCACAATATTTTTGTACATACAGAACTTTGAGCTGAGATGTTGGCTGGCACCATGCAGTTGAATGGTGGGATTTCAGCCTGCAGTTGTCTTAAGTAACACTTTTTACTGTGTGTAGTATGAATTTATAGGTGTTCCATTGACAAACTTTGATTAGGAAGTGTAGGACAGGGTTCTTGTGTGTTCTTGGCTGCAAATACAAAACTTCATGTACAGCCTTTGCTTCAGCTTACCATCTTAATGTGCAGTATATACAGGACCGCGAGTTGGCTTATGTTGCCTGTTCATGAGGTGGGCCCCTGTGACCGAAACGTGGCATATGGAGGGTGGGTAGCTCTTAACATATTGAGGAGTCGCAGCAAGCTGTCTTCTCCATCTTGGATGCAAGTAGGGGCTAACAAGTGGTTAAAGCGTGGTACAAAAGGTTGCAGAGGTCCTTTATTTTGCTAATCAAATCAAGGGTCATATGAGTGACACATTGAAGATTGTGTGTATACAGGGTTTTGGTGGGGTATGTGAAGGAAAGTACTACTTGAAAAACCTAGACATAGATAGGATGGTGATATTAAAATGGTACTTAAAGGAATAGGGCATGAATTGGGTGAATTTGGCTGTGTGTAGGCACAAGTGGCAGGCTTTTGTGAACATGCTGTTGAGCCATGAAGAGGGGCAGATGTGTTTTGAGTAGCTGAGTAAGTGTTGGGTTTGTTACAAAGTACTTGCTGCATGGAGCTGTGTGATCGCACTTTATTACTGTGGTCTTAATGGCATGCCATTTCATTTGCATTAGGTACAGTCATAAAACATGCATTGATATGTTCTGAAAGTCGTGAAACATGTTTTGAAATCATTAAAAAGTCTATTTTTGTTTCACAAAGCTGCAAAGTGCATCATCCACTTAGTATTAATGTGTTTCACAAAGCTGCAAAGTGCATCATCCACTTAGTATTAATGTGTGTGTGTGTGTTCAGAATCATTTGCTTCATCTCTTGTGTAGCTGTTAACTGCTGACATGCTGTTTCACAAAACCAGTGCAGTAGATAACGCCGTGTTCATTCTGTGTTGCTATAACATACAGCCCAAGTTAATACAGTCCTCTGTTTTTGTTGAACTGCAGCTGTTTCTATCATGCAGACGTGTTGCTTCACAAAAATCATTTCAGCATGCTGTGCTTATTATGAATTGCTGTAGAATTATGCATCCTATACTGTGTAGCTTAGAGGATGCTTTATGCCTGAAGACTGTCAATAGTATATAGGCCCAGACAACTTTTTGCAATGCAGGGGTGCAAAAATTTTCCAAAAAAAAAAAAAAACGCGAGTAGCCACAAAATTGTAGGCGCCAGAAGAGTGACACCAAAGAACCCCCATACTGAGGCCCACATGTTAGGCGCCGCGGCTTTGTGCGCTAAATCGGGCTGCGAATACAAGATTAAACATTTCGTAAACCAAATGTTTCAAATCGCGTATGTTTCTGGTAGTTACATGGGCGCTGGATTAGCTAGGCGTTGAGACTAGCCTGCGGTCCGGGGTTCGAATCCCGGTTGGGCGAAGATATTTTCTTCCAAAAAGATTGTGTAGCCAGTCGAGCTTCATGTTCAGTATGTACTGGTGTTCCTTCCCGATGGTAAAGGGGCCGGGCGCGTGATGACCACTTACTTCCATCTAGTACCGACGTTAAGAATGGGTGGAGCTATACTCCTATATGCTTTCATGGCGTTGGCAGGGAAGACTTAACTGGTTTCAGCTGCATCGCCCTTAGTGACAGGACAGGTAATGTCCTGATATAATCAGCGATGTTATTCAGAAAATGTATGACTTCTCGTGCGCTATGGACTGGTTTAGAATGTGCGAGTTTACTGGGAGGTTACTTCGTCGGAATGTGTGGACCGTTGCACAGCCATCAGTGGTGTCAGGTATAGTGTTATAGAACAGTAATGATCTGATGGTGGTTTTTGGTAATCTCTGATTACGTCCGTATCGATCGTGTTCGCGTTAACCAAGTGCCTTGTCCAGCAGTAAGAATGTGCTATGGAATCCCAAGTAATGGGAATTGTGTTCGTGGGTAGACGTGTTGTGCGGCCTTCAGCTCAGCTAACTGGTGAAACCAGTCGGTTAGCTTAGCTTGGAGGCGAAACTACGGGATTGGTTGGTGTGTGTCGAACAATGTGTTAACCAGCCGCTGATGCATGATAGTGTGAAGGCGCATGTCTCTTCTCTTTTAGACTGTGAACGGACCATCGTAAGGCACCGCAGTACGTGTGTTCACTCCATTTCACCCGTACGGGTGTTTACTCCATTTCACCCGGAGTGGCGTTACCACAAATCACTTGGTGAAAGCGACCAGAATTTGATGTGTCCTCATGTGTGGAATTACTCGCCTCCAACTGGACGGATTTTTGGGAAATTTCATATTAGGCCTGGGGGGGGGGGGTGTCTTTACTAAACTTTGTCGACCAAATTCAGTTAAAATCTGAAAAAGTAACAGGGCACTTGACATCAAGTCCTGAATATTTACTCGTATATATTGCTGAAGTCTATGGTTGAGAAACGCAGAGAAGGTCGTGCTGTTGTCGAAATGATTACAGCAAATCGACGTTTGGACCA
>BLKM01000458.1:645502-656230 GCA_013340265.1 Coptotermes formosanus | reverse complement strand
CCCCCCCCCCCCCCACCGAAAGATATTCATGCCGGGGAATTAACGCAAAGTGCGTAGAATACAGTGCCGGTTTAGTACATTCCTGGGCCCAGCGAAAAAAATATGGACGTCCTACTAGTAGTTATGTGCTGACAGTTCAGATGTGATTGAAGATTGTGAAATAACCACCCTATTCGTCGCCCCACGCAATCTCTCATCTAGGGATAGCGTTAAACCGGCCCAGATGCGACTGCATGTGCAATCACGTGTAAGGAAACTGAGAAATTACGTAACGGAACGCATGTAGGTCATGAGTAAGCCCCAGGCACACTATGACGTGTTGTTTTGCATCCTATGGTGGTGGCAACAAAATGTTGCCAATGTGTGGAGTGTGTCTTAACAGTTGACATATTCCTTCCAAAACGTCGGTGGAATTCTTAAAATTAGGGCAGCATAAACCAGACGAATAAATCAGGACGCAAAGAATCGAACGCGGGTCACTATTACATCATGCGTACATTTTCTATACTGTCACTCATGTCATCCATTTTAAGGGCGAGTTTCACTTCAGGGCATGCGTGGATTTATAGACGCGTATGTCCTTCGGTACAGGCGCGCATCCAGAATTTTTCATTCAGGCTGGGGCTGACCCTGAGGCTATATAATTAACGTTTGATTTTAAAAATGTTATAAAATCATGTAAGCACAACATAACACTGTTTACAACTGCACTTATATAGATACGAACATAACCTACATGATCCATGACCCAATCACAGTGTCCTATCTTCTTTTTTTTTTAATTTTATTAATTTAGTTTTCAAAATTATGTGCTAGTCATCAGGCAATTTCAGTGGCTGATTTCGGCTGAAGGGAAGATCACGTAAATCTTTTGATATAATATCTATAGAACCCGCGTTTTTAAATTTCGCTTTTTTTTTGGGGGCGGGGTTGGGGGGGGGCCTGCAACCCGGCGGCCCATCCCCTTGGGTGCGCCCCTACTTCGGAAAGGTTCACGTGTAGCCACTTCCGCACGAGTGTATAATATAACTGGCTTCTTTTTTCACCACAAAACCATAAACGGTGTTATGCCCGTGTAATTATAAGCGCCATGTCATGAAGGCGTATGGGTGAGCGGAGGAATAACGCATTCTTGAATTTAGCACTAAATTTAGAGCCGAATTGTTGACTCAGTAATACCACTGATTTCTCTAGTGCATGAGCCTTGAACGCCGACGCACTGACCTCAACGTGCAGTCCTATGGTAACACGCGACGTGTGTCACGTATTTAGGCCAACCCTCCAGCTCCAGTTTTCGAGGATTTGTATATTTGACTTCTCTTCCATGACTAATAAATATGCATTGATCCCTTGAGGAGTTATGTTGTGTGATTCGCGTTCATTATTTCCACCATTCTGCGGTTACCGCTACCGTGTCTACGCTGTGTGTGCACTGTGCTTGGGGCGGAACTGGTTGGCGGTGTGGCTTGTGCCACTCCTTTGCGTACAACCGGAAACCAGCAGATACAGCAGTCATAGATGGGTGCTGGGGGGTACGAAAACTTCTGTAACCTTGTTACAAGATTATCTATCTTGAAAACTAATTATATTTGCATGTCTCATGAACAGAATGCAGGACAAAATTACAACATAAGCACAGGTTTGAAAATGTAGCAAAGTTTTTGGGAGCAGCACTAACAAATAATAATTGCATTCATGCAGAAATTAGGAGCTGATTGTACACAGATAATGCCTGATACCATTAGGTCCGGAATCGGTCTTCCAGTTTGCAATGGAAAAATGTAAAAGTTAAAATATATACATACGTAACTATAATTTTGTCTGTTGTTTTGTATGGGTGTGAAACTTGGCCTACCACACGGAGGGGAAAAAATATGCTGTGGGTGTTTGAGAATAGGGTGCTGAGGAAGATATTTGGTCCTAAGAGGGACGAGGTAACAGGGAAGTGGAGAGAAGACTATATAACGAGGAGCTGTATGATTTTTACTCCTCACCAAATATTATTCGGGTGATGCAATCAAGAAGAATGAGATGGGTGGGGCATGTGGTACGTATGGGGGAAAGGAGATGTGCATATAGGATTTAGGTGGGGAAATGTGAGGGAAGGAGACCCCTTAGGAATACCGAGGCGTAGAGGGAAGGATAATATTAAAAGGGGTTTTCAATAAATAGGATGGGTGTGTGGAGTGAATTGATCTGGCTCAGGGTAGGTACACGTGGGACTCTGCTCCATGGAGTTAAGTCAGTGTTGACCACAAGCGAAGTCTGGTGTAATCGAATTCCATTCCTGTGGGCAACTAATACTTATATCAGACTTTAGGGTGTTTTCTTAGGCCCGTTTCCTGGCCATGACCTCGACTTGAGCGTTTCATTGCGGAGAAGTTGGGTTGTCGACGTTTCGGAACTTCTTGTCTTAATAAAGCAGCTTCCAGTGCCTTAACTAAGACGTCATAAGCGTCATGCAAGAACGAATATCTGAAGCTGCATTATAACGGTTTGCTTTATAATGTGGTTGGAATTTCCTACCATCTGGACAGCGTGCCTAGTTTTGTAAATTCATTTCAGTCACTCAGTGTAATTCCGTAGAGGTGTTCTTTAAGAGAGGTAGCTTGTTTTTCCGGCGTAGGTTTTGGTTTTTTATGTCATTCTGTCTTGTTAAATTAGTTTTTATCATTCGCAGGTTTAACCTTTACTCTTAAACATTCCGGTATAATAATATATAAACTACATTCAAGTAACCCGTCCATCACAACTGAAGTTTTGTCGTTTTCAGAATTTAGTATTCATTACCACATGTGTCGGCCGACCTTGCCATCTTCAGGTAATACGCAATATATTCAAAATGCTTAGAACGATATTAGGGACGAAGATTTACGTTATTCTGGGATTAGCGTAGACTGGTAGATTGTTATGGACGGTGTGGGACAACCTATCGGTCCCGAAACGTCCGTAAATACCAGCCTAGGCTGTGTGAAATCTCCGAACAACGCAAATCTCATTCAACCCGTGGTAGAAGCCTAAAATCACGTATATTAACCCTTTAAAGACAAAGCGTATCTGTTTTATATAAGGACTCAGTGCGTACCGCGCTGTGAACACTCCAATTCGGTTATAAAAACCAGTCTCTTAATGTTTTATAAGGCAAAAGTTGCTGTTTGTTCTGAGATCCGTACAAAACACATAAACGCACTGTGGGCACCACGTAGAATTTTTTAATGTTAAACCTGGTGGTGTGTAAAATTACCGCTAGGCTTTAAAAGGTTAAGGGTTACTTGCACATAGTGTCCACGTTTGAATTTCCCATCAGACCTGTCTGTATGTGTGCGTGTGACAAACTGTAATTGTTATGATCTTCGTACATTTCTTCTTTCTCTGTCCTTATCTCCTTCGCGCGGCTCATTACATTTCAGCTGTGGCAAAGTCACAATACAGTTCTTGGTGGTCATATTAGATATTTCAGCGATACGTGCTACATTGCTGGTACAGCAGCTGCCTACGGATTTGCCCGCGCGATCCAGACGCTGTCTAATGAAATCAGACCGTATTGCTTGCTTCGCCACGCATTACTCCCGCGCACCTCGTTTTGCGCACACACACACACCCGAACCACCAAAGATGTGTGACGGTAACCTCGGCAAAGTCGGCCATTGCCACTCGGGCTTTACAGGCAGGTTTCCAGCTGGCAGGCTTTATCGACCGCTCGGCTTGTCGAGTGTATCACTTCGACAGCGAAACAATACCATTTGGCCTGTGTGCTTATTTCGGGTATTTTGTATTTTGTAAGGATAATTACGACAGTTTAGAAGCCGGTCCTTTTGTTCTGAGGTGCGGGGGTTCAACAACACACAAACAGTTCGCGTAATGAACAATACGCGATACGCGTATGGAAGAATGGAATAGGCACCAAGCAGTCAACGTATATGGGATAGTGGAGGTAGAGGTCCACACATTCTTAAAATCGGTACTAGACGGAGATCAGTCTGAGGGGCCACTCAGATAGATACAAAGGACTGTAGTCAACCAATTTTGACCCCCGGTTAAGTTCTCTGCTGAAGAAACCAAACTGTAACAGAAACTTTTATGGCAGCTGTCTGTCTTCGTTTGCAGTTCGTAATCTGTTGTGTATATTGGCGACAGTGAGGGGTGCTTTTATATTTATGTTCACCTCCTTGCGTTCGATGCAAAAGTTCTTCACTTGTACCCGATGTGGCTGTTTTGCTGATGCATGTAAATAAACACTGGGCTTTTTTATTTATTTATTTATTTATTTACTGGTTTATCGTTTATTTGTATTTTAAACATACAAAAGACTCAGGAAGCTACAGCAAAACACAAACTAATAATTACAGCATAAAAGCTGAAAAAAAAATATGTGAAAGTATATATCCTGGAGTCCAACAGACGGACTGACGTATATAAAATTTTGTATATAAAGTATGATGATGATGATCATGACCACAATAATGATAATGTTCAAAAACACTTTTGTGATAAAATTTAACTGACTTTAACCTCCATTAAGGTTTCTGCGATCAAAAAATGCGGTTCAGCTGTTGATGCCTAAAAGACTACTGAATTGTAGTTTGAGAGATTCAGTCTGTACAGTCACGACTGGAAACAAAAATATATTGAGATCTTTTTTCTAGGATTTTATGCAGCATAGATTCGTAGCTGGTTACCAACGTTTCTGGACAAACTTCTTCTTCTCCTTCAAGGGTACAGCAGTCTTCTTGGGAGTGCCTGACCTTTGAATATGGTGCCGATAGGTTTTCCCGAAACGTCAGTAACCAACTACGAATATACGGCGCTTAAAATCCCCCCAAAAAGGGAAGATCTCACTTATACCGCGGCGGAAGCCTGGAAACACGCAAGAATGTAGTGGTCTGTAGGTTTCGGTGGTTGTTCCGTATAGTCAGAGGTCGAAGTCATTGTTACTATATCATTTTCGGACTTTGTTTCGGTGTCTTCGGCAATCGAAGAATTCGAGTGGAGTGACTGTGGACTTAACTTCGGCACTTGGGGAGGGGGTGAAGCCGAACCTGTCACTGGCGAAGAAGCAGGCTGCAACAAAACTACAGGAGACAGGGCGGAATAATTAGTTGATGACGGTATTTGTGACGCTACTGTACCTAAATATGGTGGTTGTACTCCAGCAGGAGAGACACTGCTGGTGTTGAAATGTGTTAAGTTCCTGAAATTTCCCATCTCTACTTGAAACAGAACGCTACTGATCTCAAACTGCGCGATGGACTGCGAACGCCTGTCTTTTAAATTCCGCAATTTAAATGCCACATGTTCACCAAAAATCGAAAATTCATCTCGCTGTGAATTCTGCGTGTTGACAGTTCTTATGCTAACATGATCTTCACCCACATCCGAATCCTTTCTTCTAGTTCTCTTTGGCGCCGGTTCAGCTGCTTTTTGTACAGAGCTTCTCGTGCCACTGTCATGGTCACCTGACTTCTGAGGTTGTGCGTTTGCTGCTTCCTGAAACAATAAACGTGTATATACATATACAGCATGCCGCAGATGTAGCTTGTCACTACAGGCAGCATGTTAAACATCGACTGTCAGAGGACTTCTGCGCCACTCTGTATATGTTCGTAGAGTGGAACTCTGTTATAACGTCGCTATAACCGAGGAGTATAATTTTATAGTTAACAGTGCCCAATTAACTGGTACCACAGAATATCTGATGTTATAGGCGAGGTGTCGCATAAACAGGTGTCTTTATAACCGTGGAGTATAATGTTATGGTTAACAGTGAGGAATTAATTGGTACCACAGAATATCTGACGTTATAGGCGAGGTGTCGCATAAACCGGTGTCGTTATAACCGTGGAGTAGGGGAGACCGGGTTTAGTTGGCACACTTTTCGCTTCTTAATTTGTTACGATTTTCGTAGAAATGATACAGAAAAGAAACTGGTACTGGCGGCACGCGTCATTCATAGACTATGTAAGAAAATATAATGAAGAAGTTATGCCAATAACTAATCCAAGAAAAAGGAACTTTGTCTAACCTCTGCACGTGTGCCAACTTGCCCCATATATGGGGCAGGTTGGCACATATGGGGTAGGTTGGCACATAGTACAGCCTGATTTATTATTATTTTCAAAAATATTCTGGGGCAGCATAAATGACGCTAAAATATTTAGCTGCTGACGACATACTGAAACTGATTTATAATCCATACAAAACTAAGGATAAACATCCCAAATTACAGTGGAAAATGAAACTCAATGCAGAAATATAAGTCCACAAAACTACAGAAATCTTCATCTGATACATCCGTCTTGCAGTTGGGGCAAATATACCCCCAGGAAACGTCAGCTGTGCATTTTTCATGGGCCCACACTTGGCACTGGGTACATTGAACCCATGTTTCCCCCGCTACGCACTTTGAGTATCTGTCCATGCAAACCAAACAAAATGTTTCCCCATCATTTTCATCTGAGCAGTCTTTCTGAATTTTCCTCACTATGCTTCTTCTTTCAATCTCTAGCAGCCTTAATAAAAAGGCGCCGCTTGCTCCCCTTCTGATATGTTTTTCCTTCTGTCACTTGTGTCAATTTTTGTTCATCTTGCAAGGCTCCTTTCACCGGCGTATCAGTCAGGATTGCTGTACTTCTTTTCTTTCTAGTATCGTTTGCTGTTCCTTTCCTGTCTGCAGCTTCAAGGAAAGGACGGACAAGTTCAGGAGTCAAGGACGTGCTTGAGGAAGAATCTGCTTCGGCAGGTCTTCTTCTGGAAGGACCGGGTTCGGGAAAATTAATTCTTGAAGGATCTGGTCCTGCAGACTCATCATGTTTAATGTTCCCCTTACTGTAATTCGATGCTGCAGTGTCTGTGGTTGGAGTTGGTCTGTCTGTTACGTAGGACAGAAATTCCTCATTAGGAAAGACATCTCTGTTGTAGGGAAAAATTCCAGTGGCCAGGAATCCAGCCTTGATATTTGCAGGAGTAGCTGCAGAGTTGAGAGACATGTTGACAATTCCAGGTAAATCATAAATGGTCATCGTTTGTCCTGGGAGGTATGTGATCCACGCGTCACATGCACGATTGATGTAGGTTTTTAGTGACCCAAAGACAATCTATCAAGCGGCTGCAGCTTGTGACTACAATGAGGTGGGAACGAGGGAACTGTCACGCCGTTTTCCTTGCAGTAATCGTGTGCTGCGATTGACAAATGCGAATCATGATTGTCCAAGAGAAGAACTACTGGCCGGCCGTTCTTTTGAAGGTTTCATGTGGGGGGGGGGGGGCAAGGTTTTACAGACTTCAAAAAAATGTTCCACCTTCATCCATCCAGTAGGATTAGCATCACCTTCACTACCTGCTGGAGCATCATTCAAGAAGTGGGCACGAAAGTTCACCCTGGGGAAAATGAAGAACGGCGGCACTGTGTTTCCTGTCGCTAAAACGGCGCGGGCTAAAGTTACTAATTTTCCACGTTCAGCGGATACCAGTTTTCCTATTTGGTTGTAACCACAGCGCGCAATAATTCTATCCGGTGTCTGCACGGTTCTTACACCCGTTTCGTCCATGTTCCGTATGTCGCCCGGCCCAACCCGCATACGATCAAGTACGTTTTTCAAATTATCGAAAAAGAAGCGTTAACATTGGTCTTGTTACAGCGTGAAGCTCTACTGACGCTTGTTGCCTCAGGTTTGCGCAGAGAAAGGGTCTTATGCCTTTTCAATAACTTTGTAAACCATTCTGCGCCTGCCATTTTCATATCCTTCCAGCGTTGAGGGAACTTCATATTTAATTCCACTGCGCACTCAAAAGCAAACTTTCTCACCTCCCTTGTAGACAAGCCATAGTAGATGTCTGATGCCCTTTTCAAACAATTCTCTGAGTTTTCTTCCTCAGCACCACTGAACACCTGCGCAGAAATTACACTGTATCCTATTTTTACAAATTAATGAGACATGCGATAAAAGGTGTGGGAACATTTAATTTTATGTAACGACTCATTTATCAAAAAAAAAAGTACAGCACACTTTTGGTTTATTTCCCTGGTCACGTAGGGCAAGACCGCGTAAATTGGACCACGTCTTAAATTGGAACAATGCTATAGAAGCTGACATATAGTAATGGTCTCAAATCTAGAGGCAAAAAGTCGAAGCTTGTCGTTCTGGGTAAAGGAGGAAATGTAGCAGTGATCAGTGAGCTTGGCTCGCTGTGGTGTGTTTGATTGCCCTGTACAATTCCTTCATCTTATTGTTCACTCCTACTTCTACGCGTGTGAATTCGGTTCTGGTTGGCTTAGGTAAGTTCCATCTAGAGATGAGCAAACACAACTTTTTTGGGATAAAATTGGGGGCTGAACATATGATACTGTGCCGTCCAGTCTTTGAGTGTCTTTGGTGAAAAGAAAACTGGCGTGTTGTTCAAACTGGCCCGGCAGTAATTTCCGATATTGGACCAGGTTGTATTGTATTGTATTGTATTGTGAATGCGGTGTATCGTGAGTTATGGACATTACCGTAGCAGATGGTTCCTGAAGTCTTTCAGATCAAAAACGTTCCAATCAACATGGGTTCTATTCTCAATGGTTACGGTGCTACAGTATGAACTCACATAAAGCCACTGCTGTAACCCACGCCTACTGCATGCGACCGTCAACACGTTTGCTCCTACCAACGAAGGCGTGTGATGTGTAGAAATTCCTGGCTTATCTCTCGCGCTGGAAGGCAATTCGCGTTATTCACAACCGAAGGTCAAGGTGGCCCGATGAGGGTGGGATTTTCGAAAACCTACTTTAAGGACAGGTCGGTGTAAATTAAAGGTAATGTCATGAAGTTACATTTATATTGGCATTAAATTTATCAGGTAATGTGTTTGTTTATTATTTTTAGTCTACATATTTTCAATAATGCTTACCTTTTGTTCTAAGTTTCAAGGGGTCAAAACTCCGTAATCGTTCAAAATCGGACAATTGCTTGTATGAAATTTCTTGATCACAAAGACCTCGGGAATCGTCTTCTGCAGCAATGTCGATAACCCATGAATCACTCCGCATTTTGTGCATTGTGAAATATTTTCATGATAGTCCAATTTAGAAATATGTCTTCTTAAACTGGACCGATGCTGACTTTTAAGAATCATTTTTAAAACGTACTTTGTTATGCAGTAAGGAAAATAATAAGTATATGGTTCAATGCCTAATAAATGTGTTTGTGAGAGAAAATTATTATTATTTTTTAAATTTTCCTTCAATATTCGAGTCAAAACGCTTTTGTTCTTAGGGGGTCCAATATAGGCGGTCTTCGTCTATACCTCACAGTAAAAACTAACCTGAACTCACCTGGCGAGTTTTCTTGTACCCAATACTGAACGTCGGATTCTGTGAAATTCCCCTTATATCATTCTCAGAAGCTCTGCTGCAATATCTCGTTAGAGAGCGAAATGGGATTCCAAACTCCCTTGCTACACTCCTAATCGATCTGTTTTCTATTCTGACAGCCCTAACGGCTCGAAGAACTGTATCTGGGGCAACATTTGCCCTTTCAGTTTTCCTTTTATACGTTCTTGGCATGATTATGTTTCCTAAAACAAATTTGAAATGACAGAAGTAGTAAGAAGCGTATAGAAAGCTGCACTGCTGACTGCTGGACCAAACATGAACGTTCAACTTTGAGGTTAGTTTCCTCTGATATTAAATGCACAAGGAACACTGTTACTTATCAGTCACATTGCCACATATATACTACGTAACTACATACCTTTAGTTCAGATAAAACCTTAGTAGCCTTCTCAATAATAGGTATTTACTAAACTGTAGTAAAATTACTCGGCGCGGTGCAAAACACACACAACCAAATTCTGCTTCCGATACACCTCGCAGCACATTGCCAACTAACTTCCCTCCAACGAAAGATGCAGCTCTTCATACTGCCTTACAGGTGCTGCGCTCTTGCAAAGGACAGGCGAGATATTAACGTTGTGCCAACTTACGCATGTAGCCAACTAAACCCGGTCTCCCTATAATGTTACGGTTAACAGCGAGGAATTAACTGGTACCACAGAATATCTGACGCTATAGACGAGGTGTCGTATAAACCGATGTCGTTATAACCGGGTTCGACTGTATATCTTTGAGAACAAATACGAAATTTCAAGCTTCCGCCGCGGTGTAAATGACATCTTCACTATTGTGTAATGTTTCGTAGCTCTGATTGGCAGTTACAGACATTTCGGGACAACCTACAGATCACGCAATCCGCTACTGATTCTTCTTTATACAGGATATACACAAAAGAATGGTGCGGTTTCAAAAGTTAACAAGAACTTTATTTCTCACCTTACACGGGCACAACGTTTACCGTCAGCAGCGGCAACTGCCCAAGTTTCTCATGCGATAAGCACAATCCTTCAATGTGTGCACCCTGGGTCACATGACACACATCCACACGGTAATCAAGTTCATCCCAGGCTCGGTGTAGCATGTCCGCTGTAATGGTCTGCAGTGCATGCGTTATCCGATCACGAAGTTCCTTGAGGGACATGGGCAATGGTGGTACGTAAACAGGACAGCGTTTACGTACCACCATTGCCCATGTCCCACAAGGAACTTCGTGATCGGATAACGCATGCACTGCAGACTATTACAGCGGACATGCTACACCGAGCCTGGGCTGAACTTGATTACCGTGTGGATGTGTGTCATGTGACCCAGGGTGCACACATTGAAGGATTGTGATTAACGCATGAGAAACTTGG
>BLKM01000458.1:629582-645293 GCA_013340265.1 Coptotermes formosanus | reverse complement strand
CACAGCGTTAAAGACAGCGTTTACGTACCACCATTGCCCATGTCCCACAAGGAACTTCGTGATCGGATAACGCATGCACTGCAGACTATTACAGCGGACATGCTACACCGAGCCTGGGCTGAACTTGATTACCGTGTGGATGTGTGTCATGTGACCCAGGGTGCACACATTGAAGGATTGTGATTAACGCATGAGAAACTTGGACAGTTGCCGCTGCTGACGGTAAACGTTGTGCCCGTGTAGGGTGAGAAATACATTTCTTGTTAACTTTTGAAACCGCGCCATTCTTTTGTGTACACCCTGTATATCCGTTTCTAATCCTCCGGAGTCTCAGTCCACACTCTCCACATCTTCCTGTCCCTCTCCTATTCCTTCCTGTTAGTGTCCGTTTGATGGCTGTCCTACTTCTATAGCTGTCCTACTTCTATAGGTGTCTCCTCCCACTGTCGGAAAGTCAACATTTTCCTACGCATTGTTGGGAATGCCGTATTTTTATGACTTGGAAAAACCCGGGACATGTGGCGTCGCGAACCGAATTTTGCGCGACACCGGGACAAAGCTCTTTAAAATTCATAAAACCGGGACTGTCCCGGGAAAACGAGGACGAACGAGAATGCTAATTGCGGGTGAATAAAAGAGCATAAAATGTAGACAATTTATTTTGGCTCGTCGGGGCGCCCACTGCGATTACTGTGCCCCAGGACGCCAAAACACGTAGCTATGCCACTGGGTCGGCTGTATGTAGCAGTAAAGCCATCTAACGCAATAAATGTCTACAGAAGGGTTCGGTGTTTTAATTTTACCTCTGAGAACACGAGAATGTAACGAGTCCGTGGGAAAAGTCTCACGTTAGATGGCAGTGCAATAGCGCTCTGATAGCCACACCACCCAGTTCTTCCACATAACAATGTGTATATTCCGCGAGCAAAACAGCGCTTCCAGAAGCAAACCATCTCACATTAAGCACACGGTGCCATACAGGGTCCTTATTTTATCTGACAAATATCTTTTGTCACTTCCTATCAGCTCAGTTATGGCGTGAAATCAGAGAAATCGTACTGAGTCCCCAAAGAGCAATATAAACACACTTGATTTCACAGTTACAATGAACGTTTGTTGTCAAGTAAACTACCTGCTATGCCATTGTTATGGCTCGATTCTTTCTTCTTCTTCTTCTTCTTCTTCTTCTTCTTCTTCTTCTTCTTCTTCTTCTTCTTCTTCTTCTTCTTCGTCCTCCTCCTCCTCCAATGGCGCAACAGCCCCTAGTCAGCCACGGCCTCCTCATTGTCGAGGCTTCACGATCACACTCAGACACACCACACTCGGTAGGACTCCTCTGGACGAGTGATCAGCCCGACGCAGAGACCTCTACCTGACAACACACAATACTCTCACAAGAGACAGACATCCATGCCCCGGTGGGATTCGAACCCGCAATCCCAGCCAGAAAACGGTGGCCGACCCACACCTTAGATCGCGCGGTCACTGGGATCGGCATGACGCAGTTTACGAAACTGTAATTCTAATGAAGTGTTGTCTTCGTGCATAGTAACGCTTTAAAGACGAAGCGTATCTGTTTTATATAAGGACTCAGTGCGTACCGCGCTGTAAACACTCTCCACTTCGGTTATAAAAACCAGTCTGTTAATGTTTTATAAGGCAAAAAGTTGCTGTTTGTTCTGAGATCCGTACAAAACACATAAACGCAATGTGGCCACCACGTAGAATTTTTTAATCTTAAACCTGGTGGTGTGTAAAGTTACCGCTAGGCTTTAAAAGGTTAAATGTGTGTGCCTGTAACATTCGTCGCCGTTGCGACGGTTTATATTACGGCGGGCAGGAAGGAGTGCGTGCTCCAGTGTGGCTGGGGGCTACTGGTGGGGTCACCCATGCTGGACAATCTCAGCAGAGACAGAGCGTCTTTCAACGAGGCAGCAAGGACCGTTCCCTTTAACGTTTGTCAACCCCCCCCCCCCCCGCCCCAGAGGAGTATCATCAAAATTGAAACCCGACCCCCCAGGTTGGGGGTTTGGCATGAGGCTGACAACCTCATCCTGGAAAAAATGACAATGTTGAGAAGCCCAAAAAAGGAAGTCAAGGCCGAACGTAAAGGGCTGAAGTGCTAAAGAAGAAGACTGTAAATGGATGTTCGAAACAGTCAGTACAACGTATATATTCTGCTGACTGATTGAAACATTCATATATATTTAATAACGCACCTGGGACGTGCCACCTTGAAGAAGAAGAAGAAGAAGAAGAAGAAGAAGAAGAAGAAGAAGAAGAAGAAGAAGAAGAAGAAGAAGCCTGTAACATTAATAAATGTGTTTCCGTATCGGTTGTTCATTTCGTTGATGTCACACTCACCAGATATGAAGTTGATTCTCTCGGTGACAGGCGAGGTATGATGAATTTCAGCGCGTTGAAATACGGCCATGCACTGTTACACGTTTCGGCTGCGCCACTTACACTTCCCTTTTTCTTTAGCTTATGAAGTTCTTGAGAGACCTAAAGAGGGCAAAACAATATACTAACTGCAACATCTGACAACTTAAATGTGCTGCATATTTGTATCCAGCGAGGGTCCGTAGCTCAAATCTCGGACATAGCTACCAAATATGAGATAATAAACAGGTGATTTGGTCATTATCCGATTTGTGTAACCAAATATGAGATAATAAACAGGTGATTTGATCATTATCCGATTTGTGTAACCAAATATGAGATAATAAACAGGTGATTTGGTCATTATCCGATTTGTGTAACAACCAGGACTTCCTAGTTATCGAGACTTCATGATCACACTTAGACGCAACACACTCGGTAGGACTCCTCTAGACGAGTGATCAGCCCGATGCAGGGACCTGACAACATTCACAACAGACAGACATCCATACCCCCGACGGGGATTCGAACCCGCAATACCAGAAAGCGAACGGCCGTAGACCCACGCCTTAGACCGCGCGGCTACCGGGATCGGCGCACCAAAAACAATTACCTGTAATTATTTATTTAGCTGACGTTTATTTAATGACGCTGTTAGTAGCTAGACTATTTAGCGTCGAACGATTAGATGGCAACGAATAATGAATAGGAAAGGATGTGGAACAAAGCGGCCATTAGGCTGAAGTTAAAGTAGGCCTACTACCCTAAAATTTTCCGGGAGGGACTGAGTAAAAGTGGTAAGGACTTAAAGATAGTCGGTGTCCAAGCTCAGATTCCAACGGGGAACCTCCCATATGCTGGTCCAACAAACGCCGCAGGTGCCCATACATAAGGCAGGCAATTTACAGATTATGCTAGGCTATTCCACACAAAGAAGGCACCTTCAGAGTTCATTCATATCTGTGTGTGTATATAGACACACACACACACACACACGCATATATATATATATATATATATATATATATATATATAGGTTACGATGCAGTAAACAGTTACCCTTCTTCTTCTTCTTCTTCTTCTTCTTCTTCTTCTTCTTCTTCCACAGCCCATTTGACCACCACATTCAGGGCACCTTGCATAAGCTCCCTGACTGTGTGTGTAAATTTACCTTGGACTATGATAACAATGTCGTCAGCATTGCCAAATGTACTAAAGGCTAGGTCACCGGTAGCACAAAAAGTCTATGAACAACTAGGTTAAACAGTTACACTTACTTGATTCCGGAGGTTGTGAATTTTGCGTTGCACTTCAGCCGAAGTTGTGTTCATCGCCTCCCCCATTGAACGCCAAGACTTGCTTCTTTTCTCGCGGTCTTTGTAATGAACATGATGGTTGTCCCAAACCTCCGGACATGACTTATACAAACTTATTAAATGCAGCGTTTCTTCTTTTGTCCATACCTTGCGTGACGCCATTTCTACGCTTGCTCTCACAGACTGCTCGCAGCTATACCAGTTTTGCTGGTGTAGTTGAGAGTTCAGCTACGAGGTAGCGTGGCGCTACGGGGCATTATGCTGTGAAGCCAGCTCCCCGCGACGTTGCCATCACTTGCAGCAGTTAGCTCTCGCAGGCGATTACACGCGACAGAGTGTGCCTCGCGAGAGTAGCTGAGAGAGACAGATGCGCGATAGTTTAAACCTCACGCGTAACGCCAACTCAACGTCGAACAGTGTTTCCCAAACTATATTCCGTGAGAAGTGAATAGGTGTTCCTTGGGAGAGAGAAAAAAACCCAGAAACCAAAATAATAACATTTTCATTAAGTTTGATTTTATTGATCACAGTTTAAGATACTGTTCATATAACAATTTTTATAAGAACGTTTAATTTGGTTACTAACAGATCTAGTTGCGCAGACTTTTATTTGATAAATGAGGTAGAGCACGATTAATATGACATGGCACACGGCGATGCGTGGGACGGGAAGTGAAGGGGCAACAGGAGAATGGAGTGAGTATCCAGCATGCCGGGGGGGGGGGGGGGGGGTTACATAGCGGAGCATAGCCGCTCCAGCACAGTACAAATGCTACTAGCTGGCCCGCACACCTCGGCTGCCAGTAGTCGACTGAACTGTCGCCTCCCGCCGAGTCACATGGACTCGTCCGTTTCACCAAAAGACGAAATCTGGTTTCTGCGCGTGTGCCATCTAATCCTAACTGCACTATACCAAAAAACACATGTGCTCCGTAAATATTTACTGAAAAAGTGTTCCGTGACCACAAAAGTTTGGGAAACGCTGACGTAGACCATTCATCCGACGGCCCAAACGCGCGGCGGAATATCGGCAGTAAGCGACATACAGTACTTGTCAGATAAAATGAGGACGTGTGTTTAACAGTCACATAGTATAATATAGATGTTACCTTAGCAGTCCCATTACCGGAAGTGACGAAAAATACGAAACCTTTGTCTCACCGCATGGCAAGTAAACACTAGCTTCAGTGAATGTGACAAAGTACAGTCGAATCCGGCTACAACGACATCGGTTTATGCGACACCTCTTCTATAGCCTCAGATATTCTGTGGTACCAATTAATTTCTCACTATTAACCATAATATTATACTCATCGGTTAGAACAACACTCGTTTATAACGACACAAAATATTCAGTCACTTTCATGGCGTTATAACCGAGTTCTACAGTACAGTCATCTTCAAAGGCACAAAAGCAGCAGACTCCGGATATGGACGGACGGCAGCTTCAAGTGTGTGGCCACACAGTCGCTGTTCCATTTCCAACCAAACGCCGTTTATTTAATAATTTCATTTCTTCTGTTCAAACAACACTCGCGTTTTACGTAAAGAACGCGGTAAAATATAAATACACGCCCCGTCGTTTATAAGGTCGCGGACATCCTAAAGAAGTGGTCCTCCTTAGAGGTCGGATCGAGATAACAATTTCTTAGCTAACTAACGCCATGGAGCCTAGTCCTTTTTCAAGTTAGTAATTCCTCAGCTAGTGAAGCAATTCCCATAATCTTATGGGACCTGAAGTTTTGTTACCCGCCACTTTACTCTATCCTGAGCTAGAACAAATTAGTCCATGTCCTCCCATCATATTTCCCTAAGATCCATTTTAATATTATCTTTCCGTCAACGCCTATGTCTTTCAAGTGGTTCTTTCCTTATGAGTTTATTACGAAGATTTATTACGCATTTATTTTCTCCCCCACACGTGTCACGTGCGCCGCCCATCTCATCAATCACGCCCCCCACCCCCCACAATTAATATTTGTTGGGAACAGATCATAAAGCTCTCTGCAGTTTCCTTTTATTTCCTCCTTGTTATGCCCAAATGTCTTCCTCAGCACCCTGCTCTCGAAGACTCTCTACCCATTGCCTTACTGTAAGAGACCAAGTTTCACACCCGCATAAACCAGTTGGAAATATTACACGTTCGTATATTTTAGTCGGAAAAACAATTCATTACAGTCGAGAAGTGCATTATGAAAGAAGCATTTAAAGATGAGAAGTGCGTAAAAATATTGGGCCGAGAAACCTAAAGGCAATTTGGAAGAACTAGACGCAGAGGGGAGGATAGTATTAGAATTAATCTTGAAAGTATGTGAAGTGAATTGGTATGACTCAGTATAGGGCCGGTTCTTGTCAATATGGTAATGAATTTGAGGGTTCCACAAACTGACTAATTGAGCAACTATTAGCTTTTGAATAAGGATGTTGTGCCTGGATTCAGTAAGGACGCACACGTATAGCGGACAATTGTCTGACAATAAACATCCGATTTGCATATGCAGGAATATTCTACACTCGCGAGGGACTTCTAACTGCATACGGCGAAGTTCTTCTTGAAAAGCTAACAGTTCCTCAGCCAGTCAAGATATCCCCCTCATTTTATGGAACCCGAAGGTTCGTTACCGCATTCACAACAGCCCGCCACTTGTCCCTGTCCCGAGTCACATGAATCTAGTCCCGATGTCTTCAAGATCCACTTTAATATTATCCTCCCATGTCACTCGTAGCTCTTCCAGATGGTATATTTGCTTCAGGTTTCCCCACCAAAACTCTGTATATATCCTATACGTGCCACAATGTTCCGCGCTCAGTTGATAACGCGGATTGTATTTGGTGAGTACAAGTGATGGAGCTGCTCACTGTATATTCGCGAGGGATCTGTGAATAATCTCATGAAGTGTGAGAGTGTACCGTTTTGTTCAACGCTGTCTGTCCTGGGATTTGACCGTTGTGCGCTGGGAACCGCCTCTTGAACTTCTGAAGCCAGCCCTTACTGGCGGTAAAGGTCTGCTGTCGTACCTCGCCACCTCTTACCTTCCGGAACTCTTCATAAAGACTTAGAGCCTTTTTGCGAATCGCCGTCTGATCAATATACACATTCTTCCTGCCCAAATCCTGTATCCACGAGCTCAGAGCTTTCTCTGTTGCTACCAAATCTTTATCACGGGCCACACATATTTTTGCACCTCCAGGAGAACTCCGGGCAACAAAGTCCCTGATCCGTTCCTCAATTTTCTTTATGTATCTCACAGTTGATTCGTTCACACCGAACAGCCTTCCCACGCTTGAAGCCCCCATACCAGATGCTAGTGTATCAAGAACTTGAACTTTCTGTAAAAGGGTCATCACTTTCTTTGCTCTGTTCGCAGATTGCACGCTTCCACTTTCATTGCTAGTGTCACTTAGCTTTCTTTTGGGGGCCATGTTTACGCGGAAAGACAAACAATAAACACGTTCGTCCGCGTTAAATTTCGCGAAACCTTTCTACCGCACGAACGAGACGCGGACTGAGTGTACCGTGCGACGCGACGCGCATGGCGTATGTTGGCGAGGCGCTGCGCAAAGCTCCCGAAGTTAAAGCCGTGCTTAACCTTTTAAAGCCTAGCGGTAACTTTACGTACCACCAGGTTTAACATTAAAAAATTCTACGTGGTGCCCACATTGCGTTTATGTGTTTTGTACGGATCTCAGAACAAACAGCAACTTTTGCCTTATAAAACATTAAGAGACTGGTTTTTATAACCGAAGTGGAGAGTGTTTACAGCGCGGTACGCACTGAGTCCTTATATAAAAGAGATACGCTTCGTCTTTAAAGGGTTAACTTGATTCAGAAATGCGAGCGCGGTGCTTGACGGTACAGTATATTGGTGGGGAGTTCGAATGCAAGTAAGGAATTCTCGAGTATGTAAAGGCAATTGTGCGTGTTCTCGTGTTTCCACGTTCCTGACACACTCTGTATTATTGTTAGCCTTATTTTGTTTCTACGGGAACGCAGGCTATTCGCAGCAGCGTGCCAACATGTGTGTGTGTGTGCGTGCGTGCGTGCATGTGTACCCTGATAAATTCTGTTTCCCATTCATTTCGTCAACTTCTAGAGTTACAAAACTTAATTCTGAACTGCAGGCAACCGCGGTAAAGACTAGCAGGGACGCGGTCTAGAAATGGTAGGATTTCACTTCGCCTCCTTCAGTTCGTTCTAGCTGGATATAGTAGCCTACTGCTACTGTTACTACTACTACTACTACTACTACTACTACTACCACCACCACCACCACCACCATCAACACGATTATAGGCGTTGGTACGGGATGTGCCGGGTGTGTCCAGGCATAACTTAATGTCTCAAAAACAGCAAAAATGTGGTATTTTTTCTTATTCTTTAAGTTTGTATTTCTAAGTAGAGTTTGTCAGCTTCAGAACAGCTACGTTTTAGTTTCTAGAGTTTGTATTCAGTAAAGGTTCAGTAGATGTCCGCCTTTAAAAGAACGAAAAATAAAATCCATTGGGTGTGCACGCTAATGGCTGCTGCTGCTGTTACTGTTACTAACGCTACGCCACTGATATAACTGTGATTAAGTGCAGCAGTCTGCTAACGTTTTATGCTAATTGGTGCAACCGCACCAAGGATGCTGTGATGCATGATTCATTTGACTGTGATTTCCGTGAGTTAGTATTCTTGAAGGATGAGAGGACAAAAGTTAGGGGCAGCGCTTCATTTGTCCGCGTTTGTTCTACCGCATCGGAATTGTTACACAGGTCAGTAAACGGGCAATTTTAATTTTTGAATTTAATAAAAATGAGCTTAAGACTTAAAATATGACTGAGTCTGATCTGCCATACATACCATAGACGTAACTTTGGGCGGGGGGGGCCCCCCCCCCCCTGGGGGGGCCCCAAATGCCCCGCCCCCCAATATTTTTTCTACCTAAGAAATTTTTTGGTCTACCGAGTTGAAGAGGGGCAAATAAAAAATTGGAGTGAGAGTGGGGGAAAGGGGTGTATGTATGTTAAGGATAGGTTCAAACCAGTCTTCCCCCTCTTATTAAATTGACTGCTTCGTAAATTAAAGTTTTTAATACCCATGGTCGATTTTGGCCCCCCCCCCCGGGGCCGCCCCCGTGGTGTGAGCCAAATGACGCTTATGCTACATACAGTTGCATGCGTTCGCTTAATACTGTGAAGAAGTTTAAACCAAGAAGCGTGAGATGGCTTGAAATGTAGCACGCATGGCGTAACATAAAAATGCCGAACATTGAGTTGGAAAGCTTCGAGGGCAGGCCACCTGGATATCGAAGATATAGGTAGGAGATAACATTAACTCTTTAAAGACGAAGCGTATCTGTTTTATATAAGGACTCATTGCGTACCGCGCTGTAAACACTCTCCACTTCGGTTATAAAAACCAGTCTCTTAATGTTTTATAAGGCAAAAGTTGCTGTTTGTTCTGAGACCCGTACAAAACACATAAACGCAATGTGGGCACCACGTAGAATTTTTTAATGTTAAACCTGGTGGTATGTAAAGTTACCGCTAGGCTTTAAAGGTTACGATGGATCTTCAGGGAAATAAGTTGCGCGGTTGGTACCAGTACTGCAGTTTCGGTCCGATGTCGGACTCCTGTCGTCAGGGAAGGAAAAAATTTCTGTTGTATAAGAACAGGGGATTCCCTGATCGTATGAATATCTACTAACTTGTGAATAAATATGTTGTACTGTAAATGAGGAGATGCCTCTTTGTCTAAGCCTCGTGGTTAGAATTTCTGAATTTTAAATTTTTAGAATTTTAAATTTGAGGCTATATATGGAGGTGAATCAATCCTCCCAGCGTGTGTGCCTCTGATGTGGACTGCGGGACTCACAGGACGCACACCTTGAAGTGTCCTTTTATCGGAGCTACCGACTGAAATCTTGTGCTGAAAACTCACAATATGACGTGAATTTTGTTGAATTTCTGCAACATCTTCAAGATGTGCTTTCAAATAGGCCACAACTTCCTCCCCTTACATCCCTCCTGACGTTTACCCCATTTAAATTGTTAAAAAAATGTCAGAAAAGAACCCCGAAGACGAACTCTTTGGCCAACGATTTCGCGTAGATCAAAAAATAATGACAAAAATCGAAGACACAGCGAAACGTGTGGAAAGGGGAACATGGGGTTAAATGCAAATCTACGTTTATCGGCGAGAATTTCCGCTCCTGAGTGCGCAGGGTGAAAAGCAACATAACACTGAGTAAAATGTTCTCGGGCTAGCAGCCGCTTCAGTTCGCTTACTGGTATGTCAACGTCTCGCAGGTAGCCAGTTCCCTGCTGACGAGGACAGAGAGGCCCTCGAAATGTTGATTTACTCACCGTTAAGCAAACTAAGCCGTTTAATTCTGGAACATATACTGTAACAAACAGCCAACACACGGGTTACAGTAATAGACTAAAGGGTGGTTAAAACGATATTGAGAGAGAGACAGACAGTACATCGTAGATAAATGTGGCAACTTTTTTTTTTAAGTGGTGGAGGGCCCCGCAGCAGGCGCTATGGACGTACTGCAGGCATGAGGCTGATTGTGCAGCCCTATGATGAAGATGACGATGATGATTATTTTTTGTCTGTTTCCTAATAATGGAGCACCGGTGGAATGAAATTGACAGGGGAAAACCGAAGTACTCGGGGAAAGACCTGTCCCAGTGCCACTTTGTCCACCACAAATCCCACATGGACTGACCGGGGATCGAACCCGCGTCTCCGCGGTGGGAGGCCGGCGGCTAACCGCCTAAGCCATGGCACGGCCCAATGTGGCAACTTAGTAGAACTTCTACGCTGAGCGTGGAGGCATCACTAATAACGTGCCGCATTATAGGACGGCATAAGCCAGGAAACTGCAATACGAACGTGTTATACGACAGCACGTGTGTTGAGTTTTGGTCAGTCTCCAGCTGCGGTTGTCCGTTTGTATTGGCTTTGGTTTCGTGCGGCTAGAGTTCTTGCTCTAAAAGGCAGTGTTCACCTTACAACCTGCCGTGAAGGCCCAGAGGGTTACTTAAGGTCTAAGTCTACTCTTTTTTTTTAACCTCGGCGCTAGATGGGAGTGGGTGGTCAACGCCACTGCCCGGCCGCTTTACCCCCGGGAAAGAGATCCGGTACCTGTTATAAAAGAGGCTGGGTGGGCCCCAGGGCCGTTCTGGACGGGTGCGGAAAATCTCGCCTCTACCGGGATTCAATCCATGTTTATTACACCCAGTGACAGGCAGAATCACGAGGACCTTGGAGTGCCGTTCTTTGAAGAACACACCAGAGCCCTAGCCGAGAGTTACGACTCAAAGTTAGCTGGTGTTGGGAACCCCTTAGTTCGGCAACACGGCAGATATTTACGCCGACCGAGGGCCGACGCAAGCTGCCGTATGCACAAGCTATAAGCGATCAGCCGACCAGTCGAGACCGCATGCAAAATGGCGGACAAGTCGACATCGAAACGTGCTCGCTACGGACTAGCTGGGCGCATTTCGGTCACCCTGACTGAGGTTTTACCGTGATTTTCGTCAGTTGTAAGGTACATACCAGGGTGAAATTAAAAAAGTCGGGGCACGGCCCGCGAAACCCCCCCCCCTCGCGGGCACGGCGGCTTCACCAAAGTGCCCACTTCGAATACATTGCGCGATTTGCCACCCTGGGTTCAACTCCCAGGCAGCCATCCAACCAAAGTTTTCCCCCGTCAGATAGGAAGTCTATGTGCTCCCACAGCCATAGCCTTTAGCGTAAGAAGTCCCGGTCGCGAATCAGGACTATAAACAGCGTAAGCGAATCCCCGTTATAGAGTAAGGTGTCTGTTTTAGAGCCCAGCGATGCGTTAAAACGCAGGAATGGCTACTCAGATAAAGGGACGTCGACTTGCGCGAGCTCTTTGGCTGGTTGGTTTCGTTCACATTTACTGGGGGTCTGGGCAGTGTGAACTCAATTTTGTGCAGTAACTACCTCAAACACCCGCACCATACGTTTCTTTGTGACACTTTTATATTTTGTATGCATTGTTTTGTATCACTATGGATAGTAGTTGTGTTATTGGATTGAGCTGGCTCAGGATAAGGACAGGTGGCGGGCTCTTGTGAATGCGATAATGAACTTCCGGGTTCCATAAAATGTGGGGAATTTTTTGACTAGCTGAGAAACTGTTAGCTTCTCAAGAAGGCCTCTGCTCCATGGAGTTAGTTAGTTCGTTAGTTAGTAGGTGTATTATTTGCACTCAGCCAATGAACAGGAAATTTTAGCTGTGGTGGGTCAAAAGTGCAGCCACAGTTGTTGTTTTGTCGCGCCCCCCCCCCCCCCGCCCGCGGCTGTCAAGGGATTCCTCTGTGAGATGGAAAATTATCTAGAATAAGGGGCGATTCCACAGATGGCCGCACCGGATGTAACACACGAGGGACTGGGGGTAAACACACTGGGTGTGGTATTCCGGGTGGAAACGTAACGACGTAACCAGACTGTGAACTCGGACACGCACCTACTCTAACCGCCTCGAGTGCGTTCCCACTAGACGAATGTTCCACACGGGAGGCCATACGTTCCACACGCAGTCCAAACACAACGACAGTTAAGCAGGTCTGAAGACATCAATTACAGATTTACACGAAAGATGTCGATATATATGCTTTTCGGCTGGAGTTACGCGAGAGCAATGTAATGCCATCTGCTGGCACTTTCGGAACGAGTTTTACAGGCTCGTCACATACTGCCATCTGTTGGACTACAACTCAACTTCAGTGAGTCACCAGTCTAAGAAGAAGACAACACCGAAGGTCGAGGCAGCAAGCGCCATCGAGACTATACCGGTGAAGATTCAGTGGACCCTTGTGCAGACTAACCTTTTAAAGCCTAGCGGTAACTTTATATACCACCAGGTTTAACATTAAAAAATTTTACGTGGTACCCACATTGTGTTTATGTGTTTTGTACGGGTCTCAGAACAAACAGCAAATTTTGCCTTATAAAACATTAACAGACTGGTTTTTATAACCGAAGTGGAGAGTGTTTACAGCGCGGTACGCACTGAGTCCTTATATAAAACAGATATGCTTCGTCTTTAAAGGGTTAATAAAAGTACAGATTGGAGTACCACCAGACTTAACACTTAGCACTCTACACTCTGCCCAGACACTGTTTGTACCATGTGGTCCGTGTCATTCACACAGTCCTATAGAGCGGGGGTTCCCAAAGTCTGACTCGCGGAACCCAAGGGATCTGCGACCAGTTCCTACGGGATCCGTATATACATTTCTGTAATGGCTACTTTGAAGTTTACTTATTTTGTTAATTAAAGGAATGTTTTGTTAAAATAATCTCGGAACGTTTTTAATTGGCGTTGTGTTGATTTCGTGTGACCGTTAGAATATTTAATTAGCGCTTTAAAGACAAAGCGTAAACTGTTTTATTTAAAGACACAGTTGGTACCGCGCAGTAAACACCTTTCATCTCGGTTATAAAAACCTATCAGTTGATGTTATACAGGTCAAAGATCGCTGTTTGTTCTGGGATAAGCTCAGGACACGTAACTACGGCGTGGGAAGAATGTACAGTTATTGAATGTTAAACATCTTGGCGCATCAAGTAACCAGTAGGCTTTAAAAGGTTAACAAACCCCGTGTACCTACGAAGCGAGCGACAGCCATTTTAACCTTTTAAAGCCTAGCGGTAACTTTACGTACCACCAGGTTTAACATTAAAAAATTCTACGTGGTGCCCACATTGCGTTTGTGTGTTTTGTACGGATCTCAGAACAAACAGCAACTTTTGCCTTATAAAACATTAAGAGATTGGTTTTTATAACCGAAGTGTAGAGTGTTTACAGCGCGGTACGCACTGAGTCCTTATATAAAACAGATAAGCTTCGTCTTTAAAGGGTTAAGTTTAGTCACTTGGACTGGGTTTTCTCCGCATTCTTTGTCATCCCACAACTGTTTCGTGCTCATCTCCATCTTAATACTTTTCTTACCATAAGGACAAGCGGGTGAAGCCTGAAAGCCTTTAAACAAAGGAATGTAATTTCCGATTCCGAGGGGGCATTGAACAGAAAAGTACTTTCACATTGCTTCTGCTCTTCAAAGGGTTAAAATAGGTCGTTCTGGGGGTGTGAATTTGATTGAACTGGCTCCAGAGCGTGTCCAGTGAAATACTCCATTGTTAACGGTGTTTATGCTGGAATCCGTGAGTGCAATTCGAGCCGAAGACCAGTGGGCGGCACCTGCAGGTTGTCTTCACACTCGGCTGCATTTAATGCTCTGGATACTTTTTGAAGGGCGTCTCGAAGACAAAACAGGATTGCTTCTGGTACAGCGAGAAGACAGTGTTATTGGCTCGATGAACTGATATAATGCTTCCTGTTTTAAGAAGCAGTACAACACTGGAATACTGGAAAGGCGAGAATGTATAAAATTGTATGTGGATGACCAACCCAGCGTTGCTGGGAGGGGGCAGATAAAGGTACGAAGGAGGAAGAAGAAGAGAAGAAGAAAGAAAGAGATGAGAGACGAACGAAAGAAAGAGAACGAAAGGTGGATACCACAACTATCACCACCACCACCAATAATAATAATAGTAATAATAATAAAAATAGTGATCTCCACAGGGATCTGGAAATAGACACTGTGGATAAAGAAATAAAAAGGTTCGCACGGAAAATGAGGATAGGCTCCACCAACACACCAATGTTGAGGCTTTACAACTCCTGGACAGCAGTGATATAGTGAGGAAGCTTAAGAGGGTAAAACCGTTCGAGCTAGTGTAAAGTGTCAGTGAAAAAAAACAGAGTTGTGCTAGTGAAACACAATAAAAACATGTCTAACTACAAATGCCAAAAACTAAGGAACGCCACTGAGTGAACTCTTAGATTAAGATTAACCATTTAAAGACGAAGCGTATCTGTTTCATATAAGGACTCAGTTCGTACCGCGCTGTAAACACTCTCCACTTCGGTTATAAAAACCAGTCTCTTGATGTTTTGTAAGGCAAAAGTTGCTGTTTGTTCTGAGATCCGTACAAAACACATAAACGCAATGTGGGCACCACGTAGAATTTTTTAATGTTAAACCTGGTGGTACGTAAAGTTACCGCTAGGCTTTAAAATGTTAAAGCTATCATTTTAGGTCAGAATAAAATGACTCGTTAGTCTTAAGACTAGTCGTAATAGTAGAAACACAAAAAATAAATAAATACATTTGGAAGGACCCGAATATTACTCACGATACGTGCAGTATTTTCAGAGAGAAATCAGAAACTATTCAATATGTAACGGGTGCTTGGCGTGCACTAGCCCATGACGTTTACGCCCGTCGTCAGAGTCAAGTAGCCAACATTGTCTATTAAGAATTCACTATGAAATGTGGAGTGTCAAAGGGACCCCCAACACCTTCTTATAACTGTGATCCGCAGTATGTGTTAGACAGTTCATGTTACGCACTGTACAGGACTCTTTAACAACTGATGGAGCTGTCCACAAGAGGCCAGACAGAGCTGGCTTGACAAAACCATCAAGGAAGTATGTACAGCAGGCCCAGCAGTTCCAGAGTCACAGCTTCTGCTGCAACGTCGCTGAGAAGCTGTAGCAATACTTGGCACGCAGAACTAAAGGAAAAGCTGACATGACAACTGAAAACGGCCTGTGTAACGCCACCAGTGCTATCAACAACGGGTATAATCCCAAATAAATTACACGAAAGTTTAAAACTGCTGGACATGTAGTTTTCTATATATATTCTAATGCAGAAAGCAGTAATACTCAATACATGATTCACAGACACAAATTTTTTGGTAGAATAATGAAAAATAAGTGCTTGGTCAGTGACCTGTGCTCTTCGAAAACCGCTGTGATAATAATAATAATAATAATAATAATAATAGTCTCTATCGGAATCGCCACCACCACCACCATCACCACCACCACCACCACCACCATCACCACCACCACCACCACTACCACCACCACCACCACCATCACCACCACCACCACCATCACCATCACCACCACCACCA
>BLKM01000458.1:528311-624683 GCA_013340265.1 Coptotermes formosanus | reverse complement strand
ACCACCATCACCACCATCACCACCACCACCACCACCACCATCACCACCACCACCACCACCACCACCACCACCACCACCACCACTACTACCACCACCACCACCACCACCACAAAAATAACCACTACTACCACTACCACAAAAACAACCACCACCACCACCACCACAACAACCACAACCACCACTAACATTTCCGCCGGCACCATCATCATCATGTCCATCCCCTTTCACAATTATATATAATTTTTAATTTAATTTTTCCTTGCTGTACAGTAAAATTCCATGTTGCACGCAGCGTACCCCATTCTTTGCGTTGTAATTCTATTTGAGCTTCTCCATATTCAGCCGCAGTTTTGTAAACCCGAACCGAAACACATGGCAAGATGTGACCATACTGAGGCCTGTAGCTGCGTTGATAGCACAGCTGGAGAACGCACGGAAGGACGAGGGGTGAGCCTGAAATCGCTCTGTCGATGGGATCGGCAAATAAATAAATACATACTGAAACAAGAAACAGATGAACAGCAAATAAAACAAACTGATAATAAGTGGTAAAGAAATAAGCAAATAATACTAGAAAAGAAATAAATGTGAAAGTAAAGGGTTTGTGTTTAATGAGGCATCACACCTTAAGAACGTATGTGGGAGCCGAGGTAAAAGCCCACTTATTCTTAATGGCGGTACAAGAGGGAGACTAATGTTATAAATGATAGTTAATATCTAAAGTGTACCTAACAGTCTATGTGACACCTTAATTCGGAGTTCAGTTGTAACATACATCAGTACATACATTTTACCTGATAAAGTGTATTGTGTTGGTTAAGTAACAAATGTTTGAATGGCGCACAAAATATGCAACATTGTCATGAAAAAATACACACCCGTCCCCTCTTCGTGTTAATCTGCCCGACTTTCCCGCCCAGCCTCCTACACAATCAGTACTTCCGGGAAATTTAATCAAAATGCACGGAACAAATGATTTCAAAATTCATAAATTCTCGTACGAACTTTTGGTGGTCTTAACCAGTTGCATGCTGATGCCACAGAGGCTATTTTTCTGTAGCATATTTTTCCATACATCCTTTCTTCCAAAGCCTTTTTCGTTATTTAGTTAGTGACGCATTGGTTTCCTCTACGAAGGGGGTGCAGGGGGGAAGGGGACAGGAGGAGGGGGGGTATCGTCTTGCTAGCCTAACAGTAAGCGGCGCAACTTCAGACTAGCTGCGATCTGTCCTTCAGACTGCGTTCATACGTTGTGTCTGTCGGAAGCTTCCGGTGGCCATTCGTAGCCGTGTCTTCCACGTGTTATCCTTGTCGTCAGCACTTGTATTAAGTAATCATGAGGGAAATCGTACATCTCCAAGCCGGGCAGTGCGGTAATCAGATTGGGGCCAAGGTAAGACTGACTTCACTTTAGAATAATAAATAACGCATGTATTATCACTAACTCGTACACAATACTGAGCTACAATGCAGCAAGCTCTGTAATACTCCCGACATGTTTCTGCTTAACATCGCACCATCCTCAGGGGAGACAAACAGAACAGTTAAAGTACATTTAAAAATACACAAGCCTAGTTGGAGTTCGTTATAAAATTTTTTGTTCAAATACTACATGATTTCTTATATTAAAATCGTACAAAATTGTTGATGTGTTGTAAATTGTTAAGCGTAGAATGTGCCGATAACTGTAGCGTAGCACTGCACAAGTTGTTAGCATATCACAACCAAGGAATTTGGATTTTCTGCGGGGAATGCGTTTCTGTTACATTGTTGCGTGCAGACCCGGCGAAAGCATTGGAACTGTCTAGGGCGTGCTCGCTTTTACAAGCACGTTCGCGGTGTTATAATTTGAAAACGCCGTATTTTCGTAAACACGTTAAATGGAACGAAACGAAAACTACTCACACACAGAGAGAATCTTTGTTGCTGAGCTTCGGAATGTCGACGTTGCACGTTGCGGTAGATATCGCGGTGGCAAATATGGTCGACTATTTCCGGCGTTATGGTTGGAATAATTGCGCCGGCGCGCACCCAGAGTCCTTTCCTTTTGGGGGGGGGGGGGGGGGGCGGTGCTGACTCTGAGGCTATATATAATTTTATTTTAAAAATTGTGTTATAAAAACCATGCTGTAAGTACAACATAACACTGCCTGCAACTGCACTTATATACATACGAATATAACTACATGTTCCATGACTGAATCACAATCACTACCTTCTTGTTTTTTAAGTTTATTAATTTATGTTTCAAAATACTAATGTACTAGTCATCAGCCGATTTCAGTGGCCGATTTCGGCTAAAGGGTAAATCACGTGAAACTGTTGATATCATCAGATCTACAAAACCTGCAGCCCCCCCTCCCCCTTAGGTGCGCCCTTGATTTCACGTCGTAATTATTAAAACATTGCATGTCCAAGAGTTCTGTAAACTGCACTTTCTGACCTCTGACCCCAGCCTTCCAGAAAATTGAACTGAGGCCGTTAAACATGGCGTCATATCCTCAACCAACAACGTGAAAATTTTTTAATTTAGAGTAAAAGCAGATTTGAGTGTCCTGTAGGAAACTTTACACCTTCCTCTTCTTGCAGTTGTAGAGAAATCGTAACTTTTTCGAGCATGTTAGTAAAAGTGGGCCCAGTTGTGTTACCCACAGAAGGGCAAATAGGTGTTGGTGCTGGGGCAGAATATGGCTTCCCTACTTAATGTTACTCATGTTCCATGCAGTTGTCTTATCATCTCCGTATTTACTTACAAAATGTACCTACGTATATTTATTATCTCTTTAGTTCATGTTGCATTTATCTGTTTACTGTCGTGGTCACGGAAGTAGTAACGTTTGAGTCTGAGGCCTGTGAGTTAGACTGTTAATGCCATTAAGTAAATACAGGGTGGAGCTTTTACTGCTTGACCGATAAGCGGCAGCCGGGAGGAGTAACAGTTGGTGAAGGGTGTTACAAAGAGTATCGCAGTGCTGATAACCTTTAGAAAGTGTAATAAAAACTCTCCGATTCGGCGACTGTTGTGTGTGGGGGTTTCTCGTGCTTTGAAATTATTCTTCAAATATTTCATTTTGTCTGCAAGTGCTTGAGGGCAGATACATTTGTTCGTATATAATATTTAACATTTTAAAGCCTAGCGGTAACTTTACATACTACCAGGTTTAATATTAAAAAATTGTACGTGGTGCCCACATTGCGTTTATGTGTTTTGTACGGATCTCAGAACAAACAGCAACTTTTGCCTTATAAAACATTAAGAGATTGGTTTGTATAACCGAAATGGAGAGTGTTTACTGCGCGGTACGCACTGAGTTCTTATATAAAACAGATGCGCTTCGTCTTTAACCTTTTAAAGCCTAGCGGTAACTTTACGTACCACCAGGTTTAACATTAAAAAATTCTACGTGCTGCCCACATTGCGTTTATGTGTTTTGTACGGATCTCAGAACAAACAGCAAATTTTACCTTATAAAACATTAAGAGACCGGTTTTTATAACCGAAGTGGAGAGTGTTTACAGCGCGGTACGCACTGAGTCCTTATATAAAACACATAGCTTCGTCTTTAAAGGGTTAAAGGGTTAATATCTACTTAGTACACAACATGTTTCCGCCCTAGGACCCTCATCAGGTGTGCCATATAGGACTCTGTACAAGGCGAAGAGTGTAGAATTTGTGAAATGTCATAAAATATCATTTAGTCTGCGAGTGCTTGTTACAGTATTGTACAATACAATTTGTTACAATATTGTAACAAGTACTCGCAGATTATATGATATTTTTTGAGAGCTCACGAAGTGTACGTTGTTTACCTTGCACTGAGTCTTATATGGCAACCTGTTCATGGTCCTAGGGCCGAAACATGTTGCATACTGAGCACATATTAGATATTAAATTTAAGTTGTAAAGAATTGAATATATGGTTTTGTTTGTTTGGTTGTATTTGGACAGCGGGATGGATCGTGTTACAGATACGTTTGTAATACCGCAGCCATTTGTAAATCAGACTGATTCCAGGTTAGCAGGTCGAAAACAGTTTTGCAGAATGTAAAAATTATTTGTTTTTGTTCAGAAAAGTAAGCAGAATGTGATGTTTCTCTGCCTCCCAAACTTTAATATTACAGATGCTGACTTCTGGGTTGAGGCATCGTGTGCCCAGGTTATCGAAGTTCTAGTGAAACTTGCTGCCCTCCACAAAGTTGGGGGGACAACAGGTTTCGTTCAAACCCAGCACTTCCCGAACTTTGCTGCCGGCGGCACACTGGGGATTTTCGTTTTTATTTTCGCGGTGCTGTAGAATTAATATATAGGACTAACATTTATAGCAAATGCCCACATTTAAATAAACTAATTTGTTGTATAAAAATTGTCGTAAACGAGAAGATGATAGAGATATCACTTTAACACGTTTAAGTAAATGCAGCCTTTTTCGGACTTTATACAGGGTGTTGCAAAGTCACATTACATTAGATGCAACGTCTTAAAAACATAGAATGTCAAGTGACTTGCGCAGCTCTGTGTAATAGTGCTCGATCAATTCGGCAAAAGCTCCATTGAACCCCCACCCCATTTCTTGACTTTGTATGCTTGTGTATAAGGAACACTTTTTTTAGTTGTTTTTAAACCCTTAATTTGTGTCAAAAATGTCATAGACACTCTCCTGTTCAGAGCCTTATTGCCCGTGTTGTACCGCGGCCCACCCATTAAGAAACATGGTCTTAAACGTTGGTAACATTCTACCAAAGTACACGATGTCACACGCCGGAAGGCTACCGCTTTAAATTTAACATGTTCGGAAAAATGGTTATTTTTACGAAGCGTTTTGACGAACTGTTTCATTGAAATAAGGCGTGAAGGACGAACATTTGGTGACATCTGAGTAAAGCTAAGTACGCATAACAGGAATATTCTTTACTATTGACACAGCACTCTAAATATAGAGGCAGTATTTTCCTCTTGGCATGTTGGCACGCATGCATATGGAAGACTCCTTATTTCATGCATAATTACAATAACAGATGTGTTTGTGTGTTTTGTAATTGTAATGCAGTGTGTGATAATACAGGGTGTTCGTGAGGCTACATGACGCAGTATAAGCCTGATATAAGCACTAACTACTCTTGGCCGCTCGCTTTTACAATTACGCTTGCAGCGTCATAATTTGAAACTCCTGTATCACTTTCCGTGATTTCAGGCTTCCGCCGCGATATTAATGAGATCTGCACTCTTCTGGGGCGTTACGCAGCGTCGGGTTGTAATCTTTTCTATTCTTATTGAACTTCTTGACCTTCGAAGGTGGGACCGATACGTCGTACCGAAACGTCGGTAAAGGATTACCATTCGACGCTGCGTAACGTCCCAGAAGAGCGCAGATTACAGCATCACTTGTCATTTATATACACCAACACACGCGCACAATAAGACTGTAAGTTATACGTAAATTCGAACCCTCCTGCAGGTTTCAGCGAAGAATCGTCATGCTTAGGGAGACGTCGATAGAGAGGAATACATGACATTAATACATCAATCTCATACGTACAATATTAAAAATATATAAAATATATAAAACTAAGCTCGACATATTAATGGCATATATTCCTTTGTATCGACGTCTCCCTGAGGATGGCGAATTATCGCTGAAACTTGTAGGAGAGTTCAATTTTGTGTATAACTTGGGACGTTCTATTGTGTGCTTGTGTTGATATATATGTGATTACAAGCACAGTACGCAGAATAGAGTCAAACCCGTATAATTTGGTTACACGTATGATATTGACATTAATTAGTGAAACGTTTACACTGTGTTCACCAGGGTCGCCATACTGGAGTTATTGTTGAACACACAATTTGTCTCTTCCATGACATTTCCGGCCCAAGTTGCGACGTAAGGTAAAATATATTATGAACGAAGTCTTTCTGCCTTCGAAGTTGGCATTATCTTGGTGTTCCGAAAGAAATGTTTTCCGTTGTATTCTAGCTTTTTTTTACAGAGTTCCATCAAAATTTTTACCACAACAATTCGCAGTTAAAGCGAACCGTTTTTAATAAGACAGACACGCGTTTTATGAATCAGCATAGTCGAACGTTCTGGAAGGTTTTTCAAAGCAAACGGTTTAGCCTCCCGTGTTCTATTATAAAACCGGTTGTTGTTGTGTTAATCTCTTCTCTATACCGACCGACCATACATGTTCGAACTTTTGAGGACTGTAATGTGACCAGCTGGCTTGGGGGGGACGGGGAAGGGGTTACATCTTTTGAGAACTGGAACCCTGCAGCTGCTGATGTACAGGGGTTGCAGGGATTGCATTGTTAATGCGAGACTCAGCGTGCGAATGCTAAGGGCGAAATATGGGAACCGGGTGCAGTAAGAGACGCATTTGTGTCAGTGCATTCCAACAAACATGAATGTGAACGAAGTGGCGGTATTCTTTCTAACTTATACAGACAGTCATAACGCTATTTCCTTACTATTTGTAACATTTTACTACATGTTTCGGCCTACAGGCACCCATTATCAGGTAAAACACAAATATAAAAGAAAAGTGCTAAGACAGAGGCCTCTCTTTCTGCATAGGATTTGATGTTTACAATGTATGAACTGTAGAATTTTTAAAAAATGGCTAAACTACAAAGTCTGTGATAACTAGTATTCCACATACGTGAGTAATATATACTCTCTTTGTGTGTCGATCTATTTTCTCTGAAAGTGCATGAATGTATATAAAATCATCGTTGCGTTCGACTAAAAATTTAAAAATTTAAGATGACAGTGTTTAAGAAAATGCATCTGTGGCCCACCCAGCCTCGTATTCATTTAATACCAGAGACTGTCCCTGTTGACAATGCGGTTGGAGCGCTAGGCTCTACACTCAATTAGAGAAGTCTAGATTTCATGGAGATTTACGTTCAAAACCACGATACGTTTTCATGCCGCGGTCTATGACCCTCGGTATTGAAACTGTTTTAACCTTTTAAAGCCTAGCGGTAACTTTACGTACCACCAGGTTTAATATTAAAAAATTCTACGTGGTGCCCACATTGCGTTTATGTGTTTTGTACGGATCTCAGAACAAACAGCAACTTTTGCCTTATAAAACATTAAGAGACTGGTTTTTATAACCGAAGTGGAGAGTGTTTACAGCGCGGTACGCACTGAGTCCTTATATAAAACAGATACGCTTCGTCTTTAAAGGGTTAATGTTATATAGGTTAGTTCTATATGGCATTTGTAGTTTTATGTGACATTTATCTGGGTTTTATTTAAAGTGTTCTTCAACCATTTTGTATTTCAGACCCCACTGTAATTTTGTACCCAGGAACGAACACTGTGAAAGTTCACAGTTCAAAATGTGTCTGTGTTACAACTCGGTATTCCCCTCATGTTTGTTTGAGGATTGTTGTTTGAAGCAGTAGAAATCACAACGAGAATAAACATGAGAGGAATACCGAGTTGTGACACACACACATTTTGAACTGTGAACTTTCAAAATGTTCGTTCCTGGGTACATAATTACAGGGGGGTCTGAAATACAAAATGGGTGAAGAAAACCTTAAATAAAACCCACGTAAATGTCATATAAAACTATAAACGCCATATAAAACTATCCAATACAACATTAATTCCCCACATTACTCTGTCGGTACAGCAATTACGCTAGGGACTTTACGACCGATGAATCATGGTTTGATTCCCGGTAGGGCGAGAAATGTTTCTTTTCTCGACATCGTCCAGACCGGCTGTAGGGCCCATCCTGTCTCCTATTGAGTGGGTACCGACGGGGCTTTTTCTCTAGGGATAAAGCAACCGGGGCTGAAGCGCGATCACTCGTCCCACTTAGTGCGGAGGTTAAGAATGGGTGGAGCCAAAGTTTGCAGCCCCATATGCCTTCATATCATGTTTAGGGTCAGCTTCACCTCTGTCTTGTACTGTAAGAGACGACATGCTAGATGACGAGTGACCCAGAAGCAGTGGTAGTGAACAAACTGGAGGTTTTGTGGATTCCTGTAGACACAACCTGACGCTCCAGCCTTGAAGTCCGATGGCTTAACCTTTTAAAGCCTAGCGGTAACTTTACGTACCACCAGGTTTAACATTAAAAAATTCTACGTGGTGCCCACATTGCGTTTATGTGTTTTGTACGGATCTCAGAACAAACAGCAACTTTTGCCTTATAAAACATTAAGAGACTGGTTTTTATAACCGAAGTGGAGAGTGTTTACAGCGCGGTACGCACTGAGTCCTTATATAAAAGAGATACGCTTCGTCTTTAAAGGGTTAATTCGACTCGACTCGTGCTGTTGTGATATATATATGGGGAAACGTGAACAGAACGAAAGACACTGCCTTTTTGTTACTCTGTGTGTGGAGAAATTTGTAATTTATTTACCTTACTCGGTTGTTGCTGGGGTTGGAAGGCCAACAAGGGTAAGACTGTGTTGACGGGGCTTAACAGAACCATTGGAGCATTCAAGGCCGGGGGGGGGGGGGCGGCAGCCCATCAAAGCGAAATAAAAAAGAACACAAATTTTGCAGACTCGATTACATCACAGGTTTTACGTGATTTCCCCTTCAGCCAAAATCAGTCACTGAAAGCGGCTGATGACTAGAACATTAGAATACTGAAAAATGTACTAAAACTTAGGAATATGTAGATAATTTTTTTCCTTTTCAGTTTCAGTTTTCCCTGTGACCTAACTGGGTGTTGGCTTGGAGACTTTGACATGATTTTCGTAACATAGTTATTTATAGCCTCACGGTCAGCCCCCCCTCCCCCGAACCCCCCAAAGAAAAATTCTGAGTGCGCCTATGAACAGGACGTAGGAACAGTCATTTTGATGTTTTGCTGGAAACGTCTTTGAAAACGGTCACTTGCAAGAACTGAAAATGACGGACTGTTTTACAAAAAGGCTTGTCGCTTGTGAAGTGGATCGAGCGGAACGAGATAAAACGGTTGACTGTCGGACCTGTTCTGAGGAATTCATTGCTTCTTATCGAAGTTCAGCGACTCGTTCGTACAAGTGCAGTGTGGACGCATGTTACGCGAGATGAAAATGTTAGTAAGGGCCCACTTTATCCGCAAATTCTGAAATAACGCGAATGCAAATATATTTTAATAATTTGTCAGTTCGGCCTTCAACACCACGTGGGCGGATAGCGGGTCCTAATTAGGCGCCTGCTGCATCTTCTGTCACTTCAGTGCCGTCGGAATGTGACGATTTGCTCCAGTTTCTTCATCAGTTAAGTACATTAATTGATAAGAGTGTCATTAAGTTGACTGTTATTGTTTGTTTATTTATTTGTATTGCACTTAAAAAAGTATGTTTAAAACCAAAAGTACGTTACAGTGCGTGTAGATTTATGCACTCCGAGCACGCATCCTTCCTACTTTACATTTATTCCTATTGGAAAATTAGTCTCGAATTGTGCGAGGTCATCACGAACTTATTTTAATAAACAGATAAAAATATTAGAATTGGATACGGTCTGATGCATTCCAATTTTCTTTTTAAGCACGTTGGCAAAACATGTGAGAAAAGCTACTATTAACCATGTCATGTCCGTCGGTCCGTCTGCCCGCATGGAGGAGCGCCACTCCTACCGGACGAATTTTTTTGTAAAATTTCGGATTTAGATTCTTTACTGTAACTTGATGACACTTTGAGATTTTTTTAAAATGTGACAAAAATAGGACATTACATGAAGACCTGCGTATATTTATTATACTATCTCGTCGCGGTTGATCTATAATTGGAGAGATTTTAGTCTGTAAGAATGGAGCTGAGACCGAAGAGGAGTTAAAAATCTGACGCGATCGACTGTAAATCCCTCCCTTAACCCCATCTCGAAGCCTACGAGACACTAATTATGATTGATGGTAAATCTATTGCTAAGATAGGACGATATCTTATAGTGCCTCTTGTACAAACGCGGAAACGTTTGCTCGTCTCTTGAGTACTGTTGAAAAATATTCACGAATTTTAAATCTCTCGCAGGGAGTGTTGTTGTGCGGACAATTTTTTTAATTTGTAGGATGTTGGTTATCATCTCCCTGCCACACTAAAAAATATTTTATTTTTCGGGGCCACAAACAAGTCTTTTAATTTTTCTGCTATTGAATAATGTATGGATAAAGATAGTAGCACATGCTGTTTGTAAACAGGGTTCAGCAGGGTTCAGCAGGGTTCAGCAGGGTTCAGCAGGGTTCAGCTTTGACTTAGTGTGTGAGCAGTAATCAGTCTTTATTTCAAACTGTGAACCAAATTTAGACCTCTTAAGTTAACGGAGCTAAAAACAAATTTATAAAATGCGAGGACAAAACAAATCAATATGCACACAAACATACATGCTTGAATACATGCATACATGCATTCATGAATACATGCATGCATACATACATACATACGTACGTACGTACGTACAAACTTTAAAACCTTAAAACCTAACTGTAGTTTAACCTTTTAAAGTCTAGCGGTAACTTTACACACCACCAAGTTTAACATTAAAAAATCCTACGTGGTGCCCACATTGCGTTTATGTGTTTTGTACGGATCTCAGAACAAACAGCAACTTTTGCCTTATAAAACATTAAGAGACTGGTTTTTACAACCGAAGTGGAGAGTGTTTACAGCGCGGTACGCACTGAGTCCTTATATAAAACAGATACGCTTCGCCTTTAAAGGGTTAAATTCGAAGGAGAGGCGGCCTGAAGGCACACCTTGGTTTACAGTTGGTGTCTTATCCCAGTTGGTTCCAGCTGTTCTTGTAATACACGCTCAGAGGTATCTGGAAGCTGGTATGGAATGAATGACCGCTCTGGTTTATTTTAAGCTTTCCGCTGCTCTCTTCATGACGCCGAAAATAATCCAATCCAAAACTAATCATACTGCTGTACAAACATCCCTTTCAAATGTTCTGTTTTCATCTCCATTTCCTGGCGTCGGTTTATGTAAATTTCTCTGCCCTGGCTGCACGTAAACAGACACGTCCTCTACCTCGGAGTCATTATCCGTTGCCCCCGCATTATACGGTATACTTTTCTTTTATAATTATAAATAATACACTTAAACGGTATGCCATTTTGTACGATTTATTCTACGACATATTGTCATGTAGCGTTGTTAATAACACTCATTCAGGTGGAGAGGCGGCGAGGCTGATCACGTACCTCGACATAGCGCCAAGGTTTACAATAAGTGAACCTACACCTCCACTCCCCCTACATGCCGTAATGGTGTGTACAGGGACAGCTTCAACCTTTATCTTTAGTGAGGTTATATACGGGTAGCATGAGGTTCAGCTGTGGGTAATGTGTGTAGAAAATGTATGGGTACTGTCATGGCTGTTCTTAGCCTTCTACAGTCCAAATTATTAATGTGGACTGCAACAGTCTGGTCCAAATTAATTTTACAGAAAATCCCTTGCGAAGTTTAGAAGCAGCCGTTAAGCGGTAGGAGCGGAGGAAAGAAAAACAAGATAAAACTTTGTAAAATAACGTGTGGGTTTGAACTCGACATTGGACCTGGTACAGCGGAAAGCGCTGTTGATTGTATCTCTATATTGGACCGATAAAGGTTAACAAGTTACAGAGGAAAATCGCGAAGAATATGGGCTAACGTAACCCATTGTGGCTAGCAGGGCTGTGGAGTCGGAGTCGGAAGGAATTTTTAGGTGTAGTCGGAGTCGGTAAAAATGTACCGACTCCGACCCCGACCTCAGTCTAAAACCTTAACTAGATACTCCAACTCCAGAGCCCTGATAGCTACAGTAACAATTAGACTTATACTTAAATATAGGTTATAAGTCTAAACAGTAGCGTGATGATTCACGTGGTGGTGATGAAACGTCTTATAGGTTTACCGTTATTAACCCTTTAAAGACGAAGCGTATCTGTTTTATATAAGGACTCAGTGCGTACCGCGCTGTAAGCACTCTCCACTTCGATAATAAAAACCAGTCTCTTAATGTTTTATAAGACAAAAGTTGGTGTTTGTTCTGAGATCCGTACAAAACACATAAACGCAATGTGGGCACCACGTAGAATTTTTTAATATTACCCCTTTAAAGACGAAGCGTATCTGTTTTATATAAGGATTCAGTGCGTACCGCGCTGTAAACACTCTCCACTTCGGTTATAAAAACCAGTCTCTTAATGTTTTATAAGACAAAAGTTGCTGTTTGTTCTGAGATCAGTACAAAACACATAAACGCAAAGTGGGCACCACGTAGAATTTTTTAATATTACCCCTTTAAAGACGAAGCGTATCTGTTTTATATAAGGACTGAGTGCGTACCGCGCTGTAAACACTCTCTACTTCGGTTATAAAAACCAATCTCTTAATGTTTTATAAGGCAAAAGTTGCTGTTTGTTCTGAGATCCGTACAAAACACATAAACGCAAAGTGGGCACCACGTAGAATTTTTTAATGTTAAACCTGGTGGTACGTAAAGTTACCGCTAGGCTTTAAAAGGTTAATACATATTGAGCTTTTATGAAGCAGTCGGGGTTGGAGTCGGAGTTTTAAAAATCGAGGAGTCGGAGTTTTTGTGTACCGACTGCACAGCCCTGGTGGATAAGAGTCTAACAGAAATCTTGGAATATGCAGTATCAATGAAGTGGCAGTGAAATTTCAGCAAGAAAAGGCGCAATATTCTGTGTTATCAGGTTTTTAGGTAATGGTTCATGGATATTCCAAACTCTACGTGACTCATATCCGCCGTACTCGGCGGTTTCGTGAAGCTCTTTCAGTAATATACAGGGTGCCTTGAGAAATTAGAACACACAAATAATTCTTTATCCTTTTTGTTGCAGAAAATTTTCTTTGCCTTTCTGTTCTCTTTTTCCAAATATCCATTTGATCCGGCTTGTCCCTTGGACATAACACAATTTTGTGTGTTTTACAAACAGTTCCCTGTCAGTAAGGAACGCAAACTAGATCGAGTGAACTCTCTGTTTCAGCACTGTGTACATACAGCCACTCCCCGATTTTCGACCATCTCACTTACGACAAACCACAGTTATGATTAAAATTTCCTTAACGAAATTTCAATTCAAACTACTACAAAAACGCGTTTCCCGCGATGTGTTTAACAACTGTCGTATTAACCCTTTAAAGACGAAGCGTTTCTGTTTTATATAAGGACTCAATGCGTACCGCGCTGTAAACACTCTCCACTTCGGTTATAAAAACCAGTCTCTTAATGTTTTATAAGGCAAAAGTTGCTGTTTGTTCTGAGATCCGTACAAAACACATAAACGCAATGTGGGCACCGCGTAGAATTTTTTAATGTTAAACCTGGTCCTATGTAAAGTTACCGCTAGGCTTTAAAAGGTTAACCGTGTTATATTTCATTGAAGACTGTTCTTATTATTTTGTAACAGAAATACTACTATTTATTTGAATCCTCTTCGACCTGCTGGAGGGTGTGTATTCCGCCTCAGTTCGCAGTTCCGCCGTAACGACTAATTCGAGTTACGACGACATGTCTGAACATAAGGCGGAGAGTGTCTGCATGACGTTTCGAACTAAGCCTGATGAAATAAATAGAGCATCCTCATGGCGTCAACGTTTGATACGTGAATTTGATTTCAAATAATACTTTCATAAAAAAGAGAGGAATAATACATTTTCCTCTGTTGGAATCTTTTCAGACGTTTCTCGATTCCGTTTGGGGTTCGCGCTGCACAGTTTGTAAATCTGTGTTTTTGTTCCAGTTTCACAAAAAAAAAAAACATGATTTCCAATTTTGTAAGGAATTTTTGAAAAAGACCATTAATTTTTCTGTAATTGTTAACGCAAGAGCAAGAAAGATGGTTCTTTAGAAATCTTTAATCGAGATCTGGCATTGCAGTGAGGGGTGAAAACGGTAATACGCCGTGACCATCTATATCTGCCCGTCAATTTTTAGTCACAATGGAAGTCCCAGTGGTACAAATAGGGAAATTTATTCTTGTGAGATGGAACCCTGCTGATTCAATTTAGGGGTTTCAGAGGACAAGAAGACACGCAATGTACGTATAAACGTAAATTCTGGGCGCGTTCGCGTAACCACTGTTGCAATGGAAAAACAATAAATATTAAATATTATTAGTGTGTGTTTGTACCCTTAGTTATCCGGCATGCAAACCACGTCTTTTCTGCGCCTTATTATGTTATCAGATGTGGCCCGTCTGGCTGTACCATAATTTTCGGCGTTATGTCATAAACGGCACGATTTTCGGGAAGGGGGGGGGTGAATATTGCACACAAAATGTTTTGATTTTCTCTACAACTTTTGTCGAAAACATTTCTCGTTGCAAGAAGAATTCAGCGAGATATTATCACAAATGTACACAGGTCTTCATGTGAAGTATCAGTTATTCTTGTCAGATTTTAAAGAAACTTGAATTTTCTCTACACATTTTCGAAAAATCGTCAAATATAAGATTTCATGAAAATCCGTCTAGTGACAGCCGAGTCGTTCCACGCGAACAGGCGGTTAGACAGACAGACAGACAGACACGACGAAGCTAATAGAGTCGCTTTTCGCAATTTTGCCGTCGCCGTTAGAACGAGACCTCAGACCACTTGTTGCTATAACGTGACTGTCCCCGTTGCTCGTTATCGGTGAACATTGAGCTGTAATTATGCGGTTACGTGACTCATTTGGTTTCTTGAATGAAGTAGTTCTGTTGTTTTCATTTTACGAATCTCAGTGATTCAGTCTGGGTTGTTTTCGCATGTAGGTGACTAATCCTTTAATAGTGAACACAGTCTGTGCTGGCGTGTGTCATGCAGGGCGATGTAACTCGGGGTTCCCTCTGAGACACTGCAAAGGCGAACAGTGATACGGCACTGTGGACTTTCAAACAGCGCCATTGGCACGGCGACACGGCGTCAAACCACTAAGACGCCCGAGTCGTCGTAACGATATTAAGAGCCTCTAACCTTGACCAGCAGTGACGCTTAAACTTTTGATCATAAAGATTGTGGTGTTTTTCAATGTTAGGTTGGTGTTCAAGTTTTATTGCCAACATTTTACAGCATCTTCGTTATTTCTTGGTGTACATTTTCTGATAAGTAAAATACGTAAACATATATTCAGTTTCTATATTATTTATATATACAGTTCATACCGGCAGCGCATCCGGGGGAGGGGGCTGCCTGACTGCAGTCCACCAAACCCGCCCCTCCCCCCAAATCGAAATTTAAAAAACACGGATTTTGTGGATATTATGATATCAAAAGTTTTCTGTGATTTCCCCTTCAGCCGAAATCAGCCACTGAAATCGGCTGATGACTAGTACATTAGAATTTTTGAAAATAAATTAATAACATTAAAAAAACGAGAATTTAGGACAGTGTGATTGAGTCATGGAACATGTAGTTATATTCGTATGTATATAAATGCAGTTGCAGACAGCGTTATGTTGTACTTACAGCACGATTTTTATAACATAATTTTTAAAATCAAATATAAATTATATAGCCTCAGGGTCATCCCCCCCCCCAAAGAAAAATTCTGGGTGCACACCTGGTACTGTATGTGTCTCTGGTGTCAGATGAATTTTTCTGCACACCTGGTACTGTGTGTGTCTCTGGTGTCAGATGAATTTTTCGCCATTTTGCATATTAGAATACGGTGTTACGGGCTCGATTTACAGCCGAGCTATACGACAGGGCACGTATTGCCTTCATTATACAGCTTACTATTTGCTATGCACAGTTGCTGTCCGGTTTCCGGCTGTCCTGCATCAAGGCCACTTTTTGCATGCCCTCCACCTTCGACTTTTTGGTTGCCCAGCTTATCTTTTTGCTCTGACAAAGGAGATATCCCGTTTCTACGAAATGCTTGTGCTTATCTAACAAATACCCGACGTCACACCGCGGAAGACAGCTAACTTCGTGTTCAAATCCAAGGTAGACCCAAACCTGACTACACAGAACAGTCCTTGAGAAGTGGACGGTCTCGCGGCCAATCAAGAACGTCTTCACAGTTTGTGGCACAAACGCTATGCTGCGTTAAAATCCAAACGTTGAGGTATTTATAGTTGATGGCAGGGGCAAGACATTTTCTTTTCGAAAACGTTCAGACCGCCCCTGGGACCCACCAAACCTTAAATTGCTAGGGTACGTAAGACTTTTTTTTTTCCGACAGATAAAACGACCGGTGTGCTAAGTTAACCACAACTCCCATGTAGTGTCAAGCTTAGGAATTCGTGGAACCATACCGCCATAACCCGTACGCCTCTAGGAAGTGGTACCATTTAAGTACAGAGAGCTGCGATAGCGCAGTCGATATTGTGACTAGGCTAAAATTTCTACGTCGAAATCGTCGTCGTTCGTTTCCCCACAGCGTCTTTTCTCGGAGTCTTACATACTGTCTGTGGGACCGAGCCAATCTGCTGTCCAGTGGGTATCGCAGGCTGTGTCCGCGGGAGAAAAGCGGCTAGGGTATGAAGCTATTTACTCACCCCCATCTAATATCGAGGATAAGAATGGGTGGAGTTCTACCTCTACTCCCTAACATGACGTTATCGTGTACAGGTGCAATGTGACTCTACTTAATTCCACCGATACGGTGAGAAACGAGGTCTATTTGCATTTGGGGCTTCTGTTCTGAAGAAATACGTAAATTAGTCAAGTCTCCAGTTCTAGTGCTGACGAATTAACCCTTTAAAGACGAAGCGTATCTGTTTTCTATAAGGACTCAGTGCGTACCGCGCTGTAAACACTCTCCACTTCGGCTATAAAAACCAATCTCTTAATGTTTTATAAGGCAAAAGTTGCTGTTTGTTCTGAGATCCATACAAAACACATAAACGCAATGTGGGCACCACGTAGAATTTTTTAATGTTAAACCTGGTCGTATGTAAAGTTACCGCTAGACTTTAAAAGGTTAACTGAATGCTTATTTTGTTGTGGAGCAGACTTTACCGTTTTATCTGTGCGCCCGTATGAGGTTCAGAGAGGAAACACAAAGAGCAATTGAGGTTACCCTTATCAAAAACTGTGGGTGTAACGCACTGCTGAAGAGATCGACGTGTCGTTGTGACGGCTGTACTGGCAGTGTCAGGGGCATTGGAAGAGGTGTTTATGGGAAACTGATGAAGAAAGAACATCACATTAAGGATGGTAACTGCTGTATGAACGAACCGCGGTACTTGTGCTTAAAAATATCCAGTTTGATTTTGCGAAAGACAAGCACAGGGGCTGACACTAGGTCATATCCAGGGCAGCACGCCGGACACCGGTGTCCAGAACATCAGCACGTCTTTGTTGGCTGCTGTTTCTGTGTTGTGGGATTATACTAATAGGATGCTGTGGACAGTTGTAGGGAGCGTAATGGCACGTAGGACCGTCACAGTACGTTCTCCCTCTTCATTTTCCACCTGAAGATAGAGGGATATCCATTCGCCGAAACATTGCGGGTATTTATGTCAGAATCGATGGAGAATGCTCAAAATTATGGTCAAATTCAAGGTAAAAGTATTTAAAACTAATCGTGTTAGACTCGCGTCTTTCCCAGTAACGTTCAGAAGTAACATTCAGTGGACTTTCCCAGTAACATTCTGAAGTAACATGCAGTGGACTTTCCCAGTAACATTCTGAAGTAACATGCAGTGGACTTTCCCAGTAACATTCTGAAGTAACATGCAGTGGACCTTCCCAGTAACATTCTGAAGTAACATGCAGTGGACTTTCCCAGTAACATTCTGAAGTAACATGCAGTGGACTTTCCCCTGAATCGAGTCTCCGGCTCAAGAGCATAAAGAACAAGATGGGGAAGGGAGGGAGGGAGGGAGGGAGCGAGGGGACACACCTGACGTAGTGGCCGTGATAATAAATTTAATTATATACAGTTATCATCATCATCATCATCATCATCATCATCATCATCCCCTTTATGCAGGGTATTCACACTTACATACCTGAATCAAACCATGTTTCTAGGGCACACAGTGTCGCAGCTATTCCGTGCGTACTGTTAATGGTGCATATAGCGCTGTCTGCAATATTAAACTCTTTTGTGTTTCTACATTAGCACTTCCCGCAGTGTGTGTGCTGTGCCCAGTATAGCTGTTTTCTGCGGTTCCTTGATATCGTGCTGTCCCGGTACGCTGCTCAAGTATTTTCTGAAGCATTTTGAAATGGTTCCAGTCGCTCCTATTATTACTGGCGTCACCTTTGTTTTTACATTCCACATGCGCTGTATTTCTGTTATAAGGTCTTGTATTTATTATTATTATTATTATTATTATTATTATTATTATTATTATTATTACACGTGTGTGAAAGTAGTTACTGCGCAACGTCTCTGCAGTTGTTAAATCACTGTTATGTTCGGTAAATGACGGTGACAGTGGCGCGATTTTGTATTTTTTCAAATGAATTTGCTTTTCGATTAAGCACCCTGCCACTCTGTCCCTTTTACCCACGATTTACCCCATTGTATTTCCCTTTATGTAATCACTCAACCTGCTGTTTTTAGCAACCTTTTTCTTGAGGTTTGTTCTTCACTATGCCTTTTATTTTCTGTGGTTCTGTTTTCATTATTTTTCATTAGTTTCTCGTCCCTTTTTGCGCCTGGCATTACAAATCCGTTCTGCTGTTCAGCTGAAAGGCAGCGTGATCTAAACACATGAGCGTCAATCAGACTTCTTTTCGATCGCCGATCTATGTGCTGAGGCACACCACACAATAATGCAGTAACTCTTAACGAATCAACTGCATAGAAGGGGATCATTTTTAGGGACACCGTAAAGGCTTGGTTTACAGGCCTGTCCTTCCATTTTATAGAGACTGCATTTTGATTTTAAAGTTTAAAAGGGCCCGCCACTGGGCGTCGTGGGGGGTAAACTAACCTGCTCAGACACTATTCGTGTTTCTCCATTTAATACTATCTTGTTCAACATTTGGCCTCCCATACAGTCTTACTGTACAGGCTGCCCGACTTATATTTTGTATGAATCATCTAGAGTCGAACTCGGTTATAACGTCATGAAAGGGACTGAATATTTTGTGTCGTTATAAACGAGTGTTGTTATAGCCGAGGAGTGTAATGTTATGGTTAACAGTGAGTAATTAATTGGTACCACAGAATATTTGACGCAATAGACGACATGTCTTATAAACCGATGTTGTTGTAACCAGGTTTGACTGTATTTCATTCTTTCTACACTCCCAACCGAACACATCACCCTTGACTGTAAAACAATGTTAAGACAAGCGAGCGAGACAAGAAAGAAGCTAGCAAAGAAACAAAAACAAGCAAACAAACAAAAAAAACGCAAGCAGAAACAAAAACAAACAAAAAACCAGAGGTGGTAGCAACTGTGCTAACAGTCAGTCTGGGATCTTGGAAATTCCTACTGTGACATTCTGGTTAAAAATAGACCGGAATTACTTTGAGTATTTTTCATTTTCTGATGTGTACTCAGTACAGTCGACATTTCGGCAGCCTTCCGTCATTCTTTTTTGCAGTTATGGACAAAATCTCTTTTAACCCTTTAAAGACGAAGCCTGTCTGTTTTATATAAGGACTCAGTGCGTACCGCGCTGTAAACACTCTCCACTTCGGTTATAAAAACCAGTCTCTTAGTGTTTTATAAGGCAAAAGTTGCTGTTTGTTCTGAGATCCGTACAAAACACATAAACGCAATGTGGGCACCACGTAGAATTTTTTAATGTTAAACCTGGTGGTATGTAAATTTACCGCTAGGCTTTAAAGGGTTGATGTCACTCCCAATTTTAGTAGACGTGGCGTCCACCTCCGCGCCCTTGCGTTGAGCGTAGGTGTTTAGTATTCAGCTTGTCCGACGGCTGCTTCCGATCAGTGCCACGGATTGGTAATCATATCATTTGAAGAACATATTGTCCTTTCCGAAACGTCGTGTGTATTGAGTGCTCCTCGTGGTCCGTAATTTATCAACCCATTACCAACATTTAAAAAAAAAACATTTCAGTGTGTTGTTATAAAAACTCCATTGATGGTCTACTGAAGTCTATGTGATGTAATCCTTTGGAACACTAAACTGCACCCGGATAGCAGCCGCTGTAAAGGATACAGAGTGTGGTATATCGTGTGAAGAGGCAGAGATGCCGTGGCACTCCTCTCTGAAAACACAATGCGTTGCTCTTCAGTTATTTTGTATAAGATTTCATGACGTGACTCTTTTTTTTATAAACTTGCAGGCACTGTGACTGTAATGACTAGAAGTGTGTGAAATGTCCTATCGTCTTGTCTTCCACCTAAATTCTGTTGGTTGATTGAAACTTTTTTTTTTTCCTTCCCGTTTCTTTGTCAGCCAAACTTGGAAGATTTGCCTCAAAGGCAGCATTATCGCATTCGGTTAGGATTAGACCGTGCATGCCCCAAGATATGCGGTACAAAAAGCCTCAGTCATTGGATGTGTGACGAAGATTGCTGTAAAACTGAAAGGCTGGAATGAACTAGTCTAAATGGTAGCGTCTGGTTTGGTACCCTCAAAGTCTTCTCTCGCGGCACTTTGCAGTATCCGAACACTTGTCTTTCGTGGTGGTCCTCTGAATGAGGTTGAAGCCCTGTAACGTAGCTGGTAGTAAATATTCCAACAAAAAAATTCGGCTTGGTTTTCGTTCTAATGTTGAAGTCTTCAGGGATGTTTAACACCGCGAGACGTTTCGAAGATTTGTAATGCGTCCTTCTTCAGGGTCAATAATTTACAGAAGAGATTCTGGTCTGTACATACCACAAAATTGAGTGCTAGAGTCTGCTTCGGAATCAGACCTGGATGGACTGCTGCTATGTTGCAGGGCCCTTTCTGGTTGGGGTCAAGAGGTTAAGTGCAAAGTCAAGTGACTCATACTTGGCTGTACGGGAGCATTGCCCGGGATTATCTGTCCGAGATGAGGCATAATTGAGACAGCTGTAGACACTCGCGTGAAAGAGTGGGGTAAGTCAACTTTCTGACTACAGACTGCAGAATGCAGAGTGAAGACTGCACAAATGCGCACCCAGAATTTTTCTTTGGGGGGTGACCCTGAGGCTATGTACAATTTGTTTGATTTTAAAGATTGTGTTATAAAAACAATGCTGTAAGCGCAACATAACACTGTTTGCAACTGTGTTTGTATACACACAAATATAACTACACGTTCCATGACTAAATCACAGTGTCCTGTCTTTTTGCTTTATTTTATTAATTCATTTTCAAAATTCTAATGTAATAGTCATCAGCTGATTCCAGTGGCTGATTTCGGCTGGAGGGGAAATCACATAGAACTTTCGATATCATAATATCTACAAAATCTATGTTTCTTAAATTTCAGTTTTGGGTGTTTTGGGGGGCTCCAGGCCACCAGCCCCCCCCCTTGGTGTGCCCCTGAAACTGCACACTGCAGATTGTGCACTGCAGACTAAACACTACAGTTTAAATACTACAGACTGTGTTACAGACTAGGCTGCAGACTGAAGGCTATAAACGGAAGACGGAAGCAACTGAAGGCTGCAGGCGGCGGATTGCACACGGCGTACCAGTTGCCATTCCCTTCAGGAAGTGCGTCACAGTATTGAAATTAAATAACTACCGTTTTGTTCTACATGCTTAACGTTTTAAAGCCTAGCGGTAACTTTACGTACCACCAGGTTTAACATTAAAAAATTCCACGTGGTGCCCACATTGCGTTTATGTGTTTTGTGTGGATCTCAGAACAAACAGCAACTTTTGCCTTATAAAACATTAAGAGACTGGTTTTTATAACCGAAGTGGAGAGTGTTTACAGCGCGGTACGCACTGAGTCCTTATATAAAACAGATACGCTTCGTCTTTAAAGGGTTAATAACCACTGCTGAGCATTGTACTGCATCCATAGGTGTTTTGCATGGTAGATGACTTCCAACAAGAGGGTTGTTCAAGTGGTGAGTGTGACTTGTAAAAGTTTTGCTCACCAAAGATTGTTTTGTTTTGAATTTCCCAGTGGCTGCTCCCGAAGACTCTCTGCTCTGCATGGTTCATTTCAAACCACTGTTTGAAAGAAAATTCCCTGGTAAACAATTCCCACATGTTGTAGCTTATGTTCCATTTACAATGCTGTCGATGCTTTTGCCGTATCCCTGAGCTAAGTGTACAGTGATGTGTTATTCCTTCAGAAGAAAGATGGTTTTAATGGGTTAGGCTGAATTCTATCTCTTAGGAGTCAATATTTTATTAAATACAGAGACTATCTTAAACATCTGGTGAATTTTGTTTGTTTTAGAAAACAAGTATAATGGGCCAGGGGTGTAGCTGGGAGGCGGGGGGAGTGTTGCGGCAGCCCCCTGCAGCAGAGTCGAAGGGGGCAGCAAGTTGGGCGGCAAAATGAATACTTCAAATGCAAAATTTGATCTGCCTTCGACAAAATTTGAAATTACTGAGTCGAATATTAGGGAACTCAATAGATGTGATTGTTTGAAGTTTATAATTTCTGTTAGAGGCAGCCATTATTATTTCTGGCCCCGGCTGTGAGCTCCTGAGTTCTTGCAGCTACTTCGCTTGGTGCCGTGTACAGCCTTTATGTTCGCGCGTGTTTATAAAGTTACTGCTTTAATGGCTTAAAGGCATTTAGTTATGTTCTTTAAAGAATGATCCTGTGTATTTTATTTGTGGGTTTATGTAATAGCTTTTAATTTAATCAAAATTTTCAGTGACACAAAACAGTTACATTTCAGACCAGGGCTGTGATGTCGGTACACAAAACTCCGACTCCGACTCCGAATCCTCGATTTTTAAAACTCCGACTCCGACTCCTTCATAAAACCTCAATATGTATTAATAACGGTAAACCTATAAGACATTTCATCACCACCACGTGAATCATCAGGGTACTCTCTAGACTTATAACCTATATTTAAATGTAAGTCTAATGGTTACTGTAGCTATCAGGGCTCTGGAGTTGGAGTATCTAGTTAAGATTTTAGACTGAGGTCGGAGTCGGAGTCGGTACATTTTTACCGACTCCAACTCCGATTCCACCTAAAAATTCCTTCCGACTCCGACTCCACTTAGAGTTCCTTCCGACTCCGACTCCACCTAAAGTTCCTTCCGACTCCGACTCCACCTAAAGTTCCTTCCGACTCCGACTCCACCTAAAGTTCCTTCCGACTCCGACTCCACCTAAAGTTCCTTCTGACTCCGACTCCACAGCCCTGTTTCAGACCAGTTCTGACTTGGTCGAAGAAACGTTTCCTCGACCCCAGCTGTCTAGTACTGTAAAATATATGGTGCATGAAAGACAGACATTCAAGTTTTCTGGCCTGTGTCCGGTGACCGCATTAATTAACGGTTAACCGTTACAATACATTGATTTTTCAGGTTATTTGCTTTTGACAAGTTGTTGGCGAACACGTGATAATGTGAGAGAAAACTGGAGCCATTTGTAGAGGTAGTGGTTTAAACTTGAACTGGAGAATATCTTGATTTAGTAGGTCTATACCATTGTGTTCTCACTTGAATGAATGGATTGATCTGGCTCAGGACAGGGGCAGGTGGCAGGCGCTTGTGAATGCGGTACTGAACCTTTGGGTTCCATAAAATGCGGGGAATTTCTCGATTAGCTAAGGACATGTTAGCTTCTCAGGAAGGCCTCTGCACCATGGAGTTAGTTACTGATCAAAACCTGACAAATGCACCAAACAGCACTCTCTGCTTGCTGTAAAGCACTCTGCTTTGAAAATAACTATATTCATAGGCTCACCCAGAATTTTTTTTGAGGGGGGGAGCTGACCCTGAGGCTGTATATAATTTATATCTGATTTTAAAAATTGTGTTACGAAAATCATGCGAAAATCTCGGAGCGGACATCTTGTTAGGTTACGGGGAAAATTAAAACTAACTAATAAAGGAAATAATCTACATATTTGTAAGTTTATTTATATTTTTCAATATTCCAATGTATTAGTCATCAATCGATTTCAGTAGCTGATTTAGGCTGAAGCGTAAATTGCGTGAAATTTTCGATACAATCGTGTCTAAAAAAATCTGTGTTTTTAAAATTTCGCTTTGAAGGGGGGAGGGGGTGGGGTGTTGCTGCAGGCCAGCAGCCTACGCCCTGGGGTGTGCCAATGACTGTACTCATTTCTTTTCTCTTTCATCTGAGCATTCACTTTAATGGCGTGTTCTTTTAGCCATTTAGTCAAGTGTAAGCACACTGAACACTGCGGAATGTGGCGACGCAGCAAGTTTTATTTCTGTTTTATGGCGGCCGTTTCCGATTTAAGGCTTATGCAACATTGCTCCTTAGAAATGCCTTTCTACAGTTCTTGTTGCGTGGTTAAGACTGTTACACCAGCCAACTATGGCGACCCAAATTTTCCCGGACGTCGTGTGTCGGTTTTCGGTCCTTGGCGGGTTATCATACGAGCTGAGTGATATCGGTACGTACCTGCAGTCAGTTTGCAACTAGTCTGAAGTTTTTCACAAAGTATTCTGTTCTCTGTGACCAGTAATTTGTGAATTTCTACACTATAGTAGTCCATCCCCAAGTTGTAAGATCGGGGGGTTTAAACAAATGTGATGATTTTGTCTCCTAGGAGTTGACTCCATGTAGTTTGGTAGACAACATTGTAAACAAACCTGCTGCAAACATAACCTTTTAAAGCCTAGCGGTAACTTTACATACGACCAGGTTTAACATTAAAAAATTCTACGTGGTGCCCACATTGCGTTTATGTGTTTTGTACGGATCTCAGAACAAACAGCAACTTTTGCCTTATAAAACATGAAGAGACTGGTTTGTATAACCGAAGTGGAGAGCGTTTACTGCGCGGTACGCACTGAGTCCTTATATAAAACAGCCACACTCCGTCTCTAAAGGGTTAATATTCACCATCCCCGTTGGTGTTCAGATACACGATTCTTTCTCAAGGAAGCGTTTCCCTCAACCTAAGTAGAGACCATTCTGTTCATGTAAAACGTAGAGCCTGAAGATGGTTTCATGACAGTCGAAACCTGGTAGCTCTAAAATAAAAACTAAAATCAATAGGCTGGCTATGACTGATCGGTCCCTTGAGAAGGAATCCTTTACTTCCGGCACTGTTCATGGGGTACTGATATGCAGAAGGCACTGATAAATACAGGAGCTGTCTTAATGTGATTCATTCCCCTTATGTTTACAACGAATTAGCATGCATATTTTTCAGTCAATACACTACTAGTTAACTATCAGCAACATGTTTCGGCTACGGTTTTGTAACCATCATCAGGCCGATCCTAAATATATAAAAAGAAGGAAATTGTACAGTTACGATATTAACGCTTTAAAGACGAAGCGTATCTGTTTTATATAAGGACTCAGTGCGTACCGCGCTGTAAACACTCTCCACTTCGGTTATAAAAACCAGCCTCTTAATGTTTTATAAGGCAAAAGTTGCTGTTTGTTCTGAGATCCGTACAAAACACATAAACGCAATGTGGGCACCACGTAGAATTTTTTAATGTTAAACCTGGTGGTACGTAAAGTTACCGCTAGGCTTTAAAAGGTTAGTCGAAGAGAAACGTGCACAAAATTTAGTGCCAAGATGAAGAATGTTTGGAGCTATATCTAGTTCAGATGTCGGTGAAGGGGAGACTAAAAACAGTGAAACCCGTTTAAAACGACATCAGTTTATACGACACCTCGTCTATAGCGTCACGTATTCTGTGGTACCAATAAATTGCTCACTGTTAACAATAACATTATACTTCTCGGTTAGGAGAGCACTTGTTTTTAACAACACAAATTATTCAGTCCCTTTCATGATGTTATAACCGAGTTTGACTGTATTGTAGTAAAAACGTTACGGATATTGAAGACAAGTAGAACGCTTCCTTGCATCTAGTTTCCAGGTCATTATGCAGCTATTGTACTGGCGTCACTGTACACAATCTGAGCTGTTGAAAGTTGCACGAAACAAACAAACAAACGAATAAATTAAAAAGTAGACGACCGTACTCAGTCTTGTGTCTTACGAAGTGCGGCTGTCAGTTCCTACAACAGGTTTTATAGTCATCAGAAAGTCGGAGGAAGTCCCATATTAACCCTTTAGAGACGAAGCTTATCTGTTTTATATAAGGACTCAGTGCGTACCGCGCTGTAAACACTCTCCACTTCGGTTATAAAAACCAGTCTCTTAATGTTTTATAAGGCAAAAGTTGCTGTTTGTTCTGAGATCCGTACAAAACACATAAACGCAATGTGGGCACCACGTAGAATTTTTCAATTTTAAACCTGATGGTACGTAAAGTTACCTCTAGGCTTTAAAAGGTTAATGGGATGGACGATGGAGGAATCATGGTTCGATTCCGCAGAGGGGCAAGAGGTTTTCGTGTTTTCCAAAATGTCCAGACCCTTGTTGGGGCTCATCTATTGAGTACCCGGGCATTTCTTCCAGTTTGAGGTAAAGTGGCTGGGGCGTGGATCTGCCCATTTACCTGTATCTAGTGTCGAGGTTAAGATAGAGTTAAGCTGTAATTTCCCCTCCCACAAATGCTTTTCATGTCCGACACGGGGAAGAATTTACCTTCTGTATAACAGGTGCGCACCCAGAGTTTTTCCATGGGGGCGGACTGACCCTGAGGCGGCATATAATTTGATTCTAAAAATTATGTTATAAAATCCATGCTGTAAGTGCAACATAACACTGTTTGCAACTGCATTTGTATACATACGAATATAACTACATGTTCCATGACTCAATCACAGTGTCCTGTCTTCTTGTTTTTTTACATTTTATTAATTTATTTTTCAAAATTCTAATGTACTAGTCATCAGCTGATTGCAGTGACAGATTTGCTGAAGGGAAAGTCACGTTAAATATTTGATATCATAATATCTACAGAATCTGTTTTTAAAATTTTGGTTTTGGGGGGTTTGGGGGCGTTGCGGCTCGGCTGCCGTCTCCTTGCAGGTGCCCCTGCTGTGTAATGTACCCTCCCTACATCTGGTGTTATAAAACAGTTAGTGGGTGTATTAAGTGTCGCTTGATAGGGACTTCTTGAATACAGTGTTGAACCCCCTGTCTTTATTGATGCATTAAACGTTCATTTACGTAGCTTTTCCCCTTTTACCAAAGTTTCAAAGAGACATCGCACAGGAAAAGAAGTGATAAATATGTTTTCTAAGGCAACTACACGCTGCTATACAGAGGCTGGAAGACGATCGACTTGGGTTTCAAAGGGTGGTGGAATCACACTCACAGCGCACCAAATACAGACCGATGAAAGTGGAGTGGAAGGCAAGCTATGCCTTAAAAGAAGGCGCCAAAATATCCGCTCAGAGTGCAGTAGTGTACATTGGTATACGCAGTAGACTATAGAAACGGTCGCCATATGCGTTTTGTAATACTATGTAAATGCTCACAGTTTCTTTCGTGTGAATCAGCGATGTGCAAACTGCGGCTCTTCTACCTATGCAGTGCGGCCCGCAATCTAATTTGAGAATCACGAAACAAAAATATATTAAATTTTACGACTAATTTTACTGCCTGAATGCATACAAACTTATTTTTCAGAAATGCTTTGTTATACGTGATTTCAGTTCCGTGGGGTACAGTCTGTGGTTTAGTTTATTCGCAAATAAAGTCCCTGTTTTTCACGTATAAATAAGAGCCCAAGCCAATCCCAGTGGCCGCGCAGTCTAAGGCGCAGGTGTGCGGCCGAGCGCTTGCTGGCATCGTGGGTTCGAATCCCACCGGGGGCATGGATGTTTGTCTCCTGTACAGTGTTTGTGTTGTCAGGTAGAGGTCTCTGCGACGGGCCGATCCCTCGTCCAGAGGAGTCCTACCGACTGTGGTGTGTGTCTGAGTGTGATCAAATTAACCCTTTAAAGACAAAGCATATCTGTTTTATATAAGGACTCAGTGCGTACCGCGCTGTAAACACTCTCCACTTCGGTTATAAAAACCAGTCTCTTAATGTTTTATAAGGCAAAAGTTGCTGTTTGTTCTGAGATCCGTACAAAACACATAAACGCAATGTGGGCACCACGTAGAATTTTTTAATGTTAAACCTGGTGGTACGTAAAGTTACCGCTAGGCTTTAAAAGGTTAAATCACAAAAACCCCCGACACCTGCTGTGAACAAGTAGGTAGAAGAGGGAAGGGCTAAGTAAAGTAAAGTAAAGTAAAGTAAAGTAATGTAAAATAAGAACCCAAGCCTTGGTAACGGTTATGCTCCATGTTTTCCACAACTGTATGTACAACGCATTAACACCGCAAGTGAGATTATTGTAATGGTGTCGGTTTTTATGTGATTTTGACTGCTTTAAAATTATGAATTAAACACGGTGAGTACAGCAAAGTAAACGTGGAATTTGCGCCTGGAGTAATTTGCAAAGAATTGCGGCCCCTCTGTTTTCAATTTGTAGAACGGTCTTCTGTCCAGTTGCCCTCCCCCCCGCCGTAATTATTAGTGAATTAACTCGCATAGCGCATAAGAGGGATCCAGAATAATGTTTTGTGTCAGAAGAACGGAATTTAGTCCGAAGGAAACCGCAGCAAATTTAAGTATTCTGTGCGTGTGGTGGGGGGGGGGGGGGCCTCTTGACCTACGGGGCCCACAGTCCCCGAGGCCTGCGGGGTCTGCGCCTGTCTTATCCACGCCCCTATTTCTGTCTCATTAACGTGTTCGTTACCATTATCATCAGCATCGTTACGATCTGTGCACGACTGACCTTGATTCTAATTGCCTGTGGCTAATCCACTCTGTGAAGCCAGTCTTTCATTTTTGTCTGACGTCCTGGATCTGGCAATGTGCATTGCAGTGTCTGTTTTGATGCCCTCTTTGTCTGCATTATTTATAGGCAATTTTTTGTAGTATTTTTTGGTGGTTTTCAGTTTCACATGTAAACAGTTTAAACCATCTGATTCGTACAGTTCTCTGTATTTCGTTGGGTTAATGTTCTAGAAACGTTGTTAATTCTGTTTGAAGTCTTTGGTGACTCCCCGCTTTGGCACCCAGACCACTTAACCGTTTTCTTAGATTCTTTTCCAGTGATACTGTATATTCCTGCTTTCGTTTGCGATGAGTTTTGTGTTAAAATTGTCTTGAGTAATTCGATTACTCTGATGTTAGTTAATTTTATTTCCCCTCCCTTCAAGCAGTTGTGAGGCAAGACATCCCAAATACAGTGTGACACGCTTATAACGACATCGGTTTATACGACACCTCGCCTATAACGTCAGATATTCTGTGGTACCTATTAATTCCTCACTGTTAATCATAACATTACACTCCCTCGGTTATAACAACACTCGTTTATAATGACACCAAATATTCAGTCCCTTTCATGACGTTATAACCGAGTTCGACTGTATATTCCAGTGAAGGCCCACTTCACTATTTTTGGAACTCTGTGCAAATTGTCACATATAGGCCTACTTAGCACTGTGATAAACATTTTTATTGCTCGAAAAATCCTCAAATATTCAACCAAACAGAGTATAACGTGAGTAGTCTTGTGAAATTTGCAGTTCGATTTAAATATGATGTCAGATAGTGAAGCACGCAAGCGTCAGGCTTCGGTCACAGGTCACAGTCACTTTGTTACCGCAGCCATTGGTTAACGTTCCTCTTAAATTGAGGCATTTCGTGACGGTCGATGAACCCCGTTATCCGCCGCCGTTCTCTTACAAATTGAACACTGGAACAGTTTTTTATCGGGTAACTCCGGGGACATGGCACACCTCATATATACCGAAATGTGACGCAAGGCGATGTAGACCATACCAAAATGGTGGCAGCAATTATGATTTGGACCTTGGAACCAGAACATTCTGTGGACTACACCTTGAACAAGTTGACAAAATTAAACCCAATGAAAATGTATTCATGAAGTGAGAACTGTAAGTCATGACCATTGAAGCATGATGATGCTGTGACGGTCATCGAGTTTGGCTGGGACGGCCGACTTGGAATGTGGCGTGATTAAAGACAGTCCCGCTGCCCCCGTCTGTGGCTCCAGCGGGACTTTCGCAGACATTCTTTGTTTCTAAATACAGCTGAGGACTGTGGGGTCGTGGAGAAGAAAATGAAACACGTGTCAACACACAGCGCCAGAAAGCTTCTTTCTATGAAGATAAGACGCACACCCCCCCTTCTGAAGGCAATAGTGACCTAAGTCAAAGTGGCAAGTAAGCCTAGGATTTTCGACTCAGTATCCAGATCAAAATGTGACACAGCTTGAAACACTGTGTCAAAATTTAAACACTTATTCATTCTCGTAAATTCTCCGAAAAAATAATCGTATTTGGGACTACATATTTGGAGTGAGATCCATGGCAGGGGAAAGAAATTTTCGCTTCTGCGAAGGGCCCAGACCGTCTCCGAGGCGTACCCAGCCTGCGTATCAAGTATTGTTCAGTGGAAATGCATTCAGAAAGTTTCTTATTTGAATAACAGGTGATGTGTTCGTCAGTACCCCCATGCGAATGTTTTGTAATAGGAAAAAAACTGACCTTCCCGTTCACCGTACTTCGTCGCTCATAATTAACCGTCCTAGGCCGTGGCAGGTGCAGGCAGCCTGTGTATAAAATGAGCAGCAGTATCCACACCACATCCAGTGTCGTGTTAACCTCCGTATTTGTTAACATTTTAAAGCCTAGCGGTAACTTTACATACCACCAGGTTTAACATTCAAAAATTCTACGTGGTGCTCACATTGCGTTTATGTGTTTTGTACGGATCTCAGAAGAAACAGCAACTTTTGCCTTATAAAACATTAAGAGACTGGTTTTTATAACCGAAGTGGAGAGTGTTTACAGCGCGGTACGCACTGAGTCCTTATATAAAACAGATAAGCTTCGTCTTTAAAGGGTTAATACGAAGGCTGCCAGTACAGCCAGAGTTCTTGTTAGTACGTATTTGATCGTTTTATATGGGTGTAAAACTTGGTTTCACGTTGAGAAAGAGCATAGATAGGCTGAGGGCGTTTGAGAATAGGGTGCTGAGGAGGAAGATCTGTGGGTGTAAGGGTGTTGGTGTAACAGGGCAGTGGAAGGAATGGTGTCAAGATGGCAGTCATGGCTTGTACTCCTCAGCAAATATTATTTGGGTGATAAAATCAAGGAAGATGAGATGGGCGGGACGTGTGGCACGTATGGGGGAGAGGTGTATACAGGTGTCAGGATTTTGGTGGGAAACAAGAAGGAAAGTGACAGCTTGAAAGACCTAGGCGTAGATGGGAGGATAATATTAAAATTGATGGTAAAGCACTCTTTTGGGAAGGCGTGGATTGGATTCATCTGGTTCAGGATTGGGACAAGTGGTGGGCTGTTGTGTACACGGTAATGAACCTCCTGATTACATAAAACGTGGGGAATTTATTCACTAGCTGAGGAGCCGTGCTAGCTTTTCAGGAAGGACTGTTATGTGGTTGGTTGGTTGGTTGGTTGGTTGGTTGGTTGGTTGGTTGGTTGGTGAAACTTGGTCTCTTTACCCATGAACAGAATACATTTCGATATTTCTTCTCAAACTGCTGGGGATAACATTCAGAAGTTAAGTGAGGCGAAGGAAGCGAACTACTCAGAGTCACGTAATGAGGAGTTTGGCCGTTTTTACTCGTAACCCAATTTGTCACATTATTATGGTGATTAACCCTTTAAAGACGAAGCCTATCCGTTTTATATAAGGACTCAGTGCGTACCGCGCTGTAAACACTCTCCACTTCGGTTATAAAAACCAAACTCTTAATGTTTTATAAGGCAAAAGTTGCTGTTTGTTCTGAGATCCGTACAAAACACATAAACGCAATGTGGGCACCACGTAGAATTTTTTAATGTTAAACCGGGTAGTACGTAAAGTTACCGCTAGGCGTTAAAAGGTTAATGCAAGAACGACGCAGTGGGTGTTGTATTACGCACCTTGACACTATATAGGCATATGCAGCATCCTTATTTTATCTGACAAAAACGTTCGTGTCTTACCGCCGCTATTAGCCCGCCCTGACGGACGGAGGGCTGAGTCGGCTGGGTTACTATGATAAGTGAACTGACAGGCGGCGATGTTTGTGTGATAAAGTAACGAACATACATATGCAGGGTTGTTTGTGAAACCTAGTGGAATGTTGTCTGTGATGATATTAAAAACGACCGTCGAGAAAATTAGTGTAGACTTGAACTACATTTTTTAACTGTATTATGTATAAAATGTAGATATTTGTGGTGAGTGTTAGGAAGCACCGTGTTAAGTGACAATATGGAATTCTGCAGGCAGTAGTTACCCATCTGCCTATAAAACAGGTCCATTTACATTTTCTGACGTTTCACCCGTGTTCCAAAAAGTGATATTACATTGGACTCTGGCATGAAATCTAAAATGTGATGGTTACTGGGCCACCAGTTCTTTCTAATTACTTTTCATTGTACGATGCGTCTCTTCATATACAGGGCTGTCACACTGCGCGAAAATGTTAATTAAATGTTAATTCTTATCGAGTGGATGAACTTGCAAAACGCTTCGAATTTCTACTGTGGTCGACTCAGGAGTAAAACTATGACCTTGCTAATGGATTCGATATCTGTGTTCAGTAACCTACGCATTTCACTGAAAAATACACTGGGCTGAAGTACAGTTGTGTCTTGTGGGTGCGTGTCAGTGCTATTATTTTAAGTTGTGTTCTGTCTCGTTACAGCTGTGCATACATTTCATACTGAAACCGAACAAATGGCAACCGGTGGAAGGCGATAAATGCAGTGACTGAGACATGTTTTTACATGACCTATGTTTCCTTCCCAAGGCTAGCGAGGAGATAAGATACCATACCCAACGCTGTCAGGCGAAAGGCATTCTGCAGTGTGGCATTAACATCCGTTTTATGCATATCTTATTCCCTTACGAAAGCACAACCAACTGCTATGCATTATCCAGTCAATATCCTTATCATGGATTACGATATACTCAATACAACAATGTTCGTTATCAGGGTAGAAGTCTGCCCTGAAGATGGAGGCAGAAAGCTACTCCGAGACGTAACTTCGAAACTACACGGCGTCAATTCCGGAAGACGTGCTGCCTACATCCTTAGGATGAGAGTCTTTCGTGGAGAAACAAACAGAAAGTTCCTCCGAATACGCCAATGTTTGCCGCGAAGATTGAGGCAGCAGGTTCCTTCGAAACGTTTATATCTGTCCACCATACTGTACTACCCAGCGACACTTCCAAAATATTTCACTTATGTGCTTGGGTCTACGAAATTTGCTTTCAATTTGACGACTTGTTCTGCGCATGAATGACCTTATCGTTCATTATTCCTGACAGACACAATTTTTCTTGCTGTTTCCTACAGTTGATGCTAATGAGGTGTGTGACTCGCTGACCACAAACTTGAACTTGGCCGTCAGATGGTGCCATAAGAGAATTTAACCCTTTGTGATTAGTGGAAGCTTGAGTAAGTAAATTGAGGAGGGGCAGGGGGTGCGTATTCGAAAGGAAACATCTCAATTTAGCTGATGAAGGGTGTGGCGCCGTACTGAAGGGTATGAAATATACACCACTTTAGTTTTAAAATAGCATCCAGACGTTAATGCAACAGTGACATTAGGAAATATGAAGCTTTTTGTTTTTTTGGCTTCTGTTTTGAATATCTCATTGCTGCTTGTTTTAAGATCTAAGACAGAGCTAAAATAAGCACTTGGGTGCCTCATCTGGAAGGATCGTGGGGTACCAGACGTCAGACGTCGTTTGTCAACTCCAGGAATGTTGGAGTCATTGCGGTGGATATTCCAAACGTCATTTGGTTTCCCTGTTAAGCAGCCTGCCTTGGTGTTGCATGCCACGTTCTAAATCCATGGTCCATATGTGAACAGCAGCCTCACACGACGCGTGCATTTCCGCCTGAATAACGGGATGCTGTGGCCAACACGAGAATTTTCTAGTCTTTGCGAGTTTTGACTTCTGTTCCAGTAACCTGGAGATGGTGTAGATCATTCCTTCCCGGTTACTGAGGCCCCGGCGTCTGAAAATGCACAATACGCGAATCCTCACCTGAATATATCTTCTAAAAATTTTTACCATAAGCATCAACCTTTTACAACCTCCCCCCTCCCCCCGCCCAACTTTTCTCATTGGCTTTGACCCACAAATAAGCAGCTGAGAATTTACACAAAGTTAAAAAACACTATTTCTATTGCAAAAGAAATGGAATTATTTTCATGGCTCTATGCGTGCAGTCGAACCCGGCTATAACGACATCGGTTTATACGACACCTCGCCTATACAGTGAGATATTCTGTGGTACCAATTAATTCGTCACTGTTAACTATATCATTATAATCCTCGGTTACGACAACACTCGTTTATAAAGACACAAAATGTTCAGTCCCTTACATGACGTTATACCCGAGTTCGATTGGATTTATATTCTATTTTAGGGGTAGCTCGGTGGGTGTAGTGACTGGGCTGCAGGCTGGACGGTCCAGTGTTCGAATTCCGGCAGGGGCAAGAGATTTCTCTTTTAGAAACTTCCAGACCGGCTCTGGGGCACAACCTCCCTCCCATTCGAGGGGTCCCGGGTTCATTCCCGGTGGTAAAGCGACAGGGGCGTGATATTGATCACTGGCCTCCCATCTTGCGCCGAGGTTAAGAATGAGTGGAGCTGTACGTCTACTGCCCTTATATGCTTTCATAGCGTGCAGAGGGGCAACTTCACTTCTTACCTTATACTTAACGACATATCCGTAACTTAGTGTGTGCAGAGTCTAGTGAACAGTGAAATGGAAATTATATGGAAGTGGCCATGGATTGCTGGAAGACAAAGTATTTGCTTGGATGATCTAAGGAAAACCACGAATAATCTCAGGATACTCGAATCGCACGTAGATGGCACTAGTTTTATTGGCTGCCGTATATGTTACTGAGTCTCTAATCTTGTCATTTATGATCTGTGCTTTTGTGTATTATTTTTGCTGTGGAAGTACGATAGAGTTACTTTGCAAAGGAGCGAGACATCTGAACGTTCACCTGGCGTGGGGGAAAAACCACTGCAGGTTAAATTACGTTCAAGTGAAAAGAAGTGCTGATGTGGCGATGCCCTGGCCTAGTTCGTCCTTGAAGTATTCCTGCTACATAGGCGAACGTAGAATTTTGTAAGAACTTGCATGCATACTTACACAGGTACATATATTATACTTGCCTGTATCCAAAATACAGTCAAAGCGACAAGTTTATGTGGAATAAGGCATAAAAATACAAAATATACAGAACTGCTTGCTGACTCCATGGAGCAGAGTCGTTCCTGAGAAGCTAAGAGTTCCTCAACTAGTCAAATTTCCCATATTTTATGGAAACCGAAGGTTCATTACCGCATTTACAAGAGTCCGCCACCAGTCCCTATCCTGTGCCAGATCAATCCAGTCCATGCCCCATCCCACTTCTTGAAGATCCATTTTAATATTATCCTCCCATATACGTCTAAGTGTTCCAAGTGGCCTCTTTTTCTCAGGTCTCCCCACCAAAACCCTATACGCACCTCTCCTGTCTCCCCTACGTGCTACATACCCTACCCATCTTATTCTTGATTCTATAACCCGAATAATATTTGGTAAGGAGTACAGATCATAAAGTTCCTCCTTATGTAGTCTTCTCCACTCCCCTGTTACCTTGTCCCTCTTAGGCCCAAATACCTTCCTCAGCACCCTATTCTGAAACACCCTCAGCCTATGTTCCCGCCTCAGTGTGGAAGACCGAGTTTCATGCTCATACAAAACAACAGGCAAAATTATTATACAGAACTACTAAAAGGTAAAGGTAAAGCAATCCCATTACAGGGCCTGGACAGACCCTGAGGGTTCCAGGAGGTCGAGGCTCCCAGATTTCTAGACAGTCGGCACATGAAGGTGGTAAGGTTGTCGGCTCTACGCACCGGCCGCCTTTACCCCCCAGGAAATATTACTGGTACTCATTTTTGTTAGAGGCTGAGTCGACCCCAGGGCCATAGTGCGGCCGGAAGGATTATGCCAATGAAAAATTCCAATGGCACCATCGGGATTCGAACACACATTACAAGTATTCGACATACAGTACTGAGGCGTTACACTCAATGTATTATGCTTTTACAGTTCATAACAAGGTCAGAAATCATTCTTAAGCGTTAGGAACATAGGTGTAACTTTGGGGGGGGGGGGGGAAGGGGAGGAATGACCCACCAATATTTTTTCTACGTAGAACATTATTTGGCTACTGAGTCTGTGGGCAAATAAAAAGTCGAAGTATTTTGTGGACTATTATTTGGGCGGTGTAAAGGCAGAAAATCATTAAAAAAACCTGCGTTTTACGGGACACAATAGGCGTATGGTCGATTTTGGGGCCCGCCCCCCCCCGTGCTATTAGCCAGGTTACGCCTTTGGTTAGGAATGAACACGTCGCGTGTGTGGCGCGGTCCGATGAGTGGACTGCGTGCATTGAACGATACTTGTCAGATAAAAATATGAGGGCCCTCCATGTGAACGTTCATTTCCTACCGCACTAATAAGGCGCTGTGTTTTATAGACAATAATTGGTTAGTGTCGAACGTGTGGAAAAATGATCGTCATTTATTTTAATTTTCGTGTGAGGAAAATATCTGCAGAGTGTTTTTTTTTTTTTTGGAAAACTTCGTACTCAAACATAGTAACCACTGAACTTTATAACCTTAATGAGAAGTTGCTTAGACGAGACATTAGAATTCAGTGTAGCCATCTCCTGCCGCCTTTGTTCCTGCGAGTTAAATTTGTAACTGGCGTCTAATGTGTCATATTTATTCCATCTCCGACACAGGCCGGATTTGCCTGTCCGCTGCTTGCTCGACGTGGCATACGGCACTTCCTGCTTGAGGCACCTGAGAATGTCGCCAGGATACGTGATGTAATTTGAGATACTCCGTCAAGGAACTGGAACGTTTGTCACCGGCCGTAAAAGAAACACTATCACTCGCGCAGTAAAAATCGTTGTCACCGGGTGTAAAAGAAATCGTTTCGCATCTACAGTTAAAACCTGCTTTTATCGCAAGTCCAAGGAATCCGAAGGACGTCATTGTGTTTCACACAAGTATCCGTTTAATATCTTCGCTATTCTGCGATGTTGGTAGTAAGTTACTAACGTTTTGGGACTGCCTATCGGTCCGATCTTCAAGGGTCAGGCAGTCCAAGAAGGGACCCATAGCTTGTCCCGAAACGTCCTGAGTACAAATCTACGGTGCATAACGTCCGAGAAGAGCGAAGATATCATTTACGCCACGGCGAGAGCGTGAAATCACTCAAGTATCCGCCAGACTCTGTTCTTTTATGTGATAAAATATGTTGCGTTTTATTACATGCCCTCATGTATTCACGATCTCCAACAGAAGTAAGAAACTCGACCCACATGTACACCTTAACACTTCAGCAACGAACGATACACAATTTGAATTCCCTTTCTCCTTCTCAAGCACAACTGCATGAAGATGGCACAGAAGAGAAATTTGTACGTCTGTAACCGCGACATTAGGTGGAGGTTAATGGATTGTTTCACCTTCCGGTCGGTTTAGCCCCTCAGAAAAAGACTGTGTACTTATCGGGTAGGGGTGCAGTGGGTACAAGGGCCTGTCTGGATTTGGTGGTGCTGCCCCTGCCTGGAATAGAGCGCGGTGATCCAGCCCCATTTTGCTGACTCTGCTGTTCCGTATCGCGTTGCTGTGGGTTATCGAAATGTGTGCTTTGTGTGTGTGTGAAGAAAGCAAAGTGTATTTCTAAACATTGCTTTTGTATTGTCGAAATTTTATATTTTGAAAGTAATTTTACTTTTAAGGAAACTATTTGTGACCCTGATGTTGGTGTTTAACATGACAGACCTCAAACCTGGTGGTGTCAGGGGGGTGATACATTTTTACCATCAGACCTTTAATGCCATATACATCACTTTTGAGAAATTTAAATTAAATTAAAGTGATCGGTGTTGCATATGAAGCAGGGTTATAATGGACTGATAAGGCCGAAACCTGAATTTGCTATATACATTTCAGTGTACAACCCCTGCACACCAAACCTGATAATTTTTAAACTAGTTTTGAGAAGGGAAAGTTGTGAACACAGACAGGAACTGGTGTGGCATATTTACTTGACATAGTGTGTGCACAAAATGCCTGAACTGTTATGCTGACGTATTTTCTTGTTGTTACAGTTTTGGGAAGTGATATCTGATGAGCATGGTATTGATGCTACAGGCACCTACAATGGGACATCAGATCTTCAACTGGAAAGAATTAGTGTATATTACAATGAGGCATCTGGTAAGAATTAGTGTCTATACAAGTGAGGCATCTGGTAAGAATTCGTGTATATTACATTGTGGCATCTGGTAAGAATTAGTGTCTATACAAGTGAGGCATCTGGTAAGAATTACTGTGTATTACATTGTGGCATCTGGTAAGAATTAGTGTCTATGCAAGTGAGGCATCTGGTAAGAATTAGTGTCTATACAAGTGAGGCATCTGGTAAGAATTCGTGTATATTACATTGTGGCATCTGGTAAGAATTAGTGTCTATACAAGTGAGGCATCTGGTAAGAATGAGTGTGCAAGTATATTACATTGTGGCATCTGGTAAGAATTAGTGTCTATACAAGTGAGACATCTGGTAAGAATTAGTGTATATTACATTATGGCATCTGGTAAGAATTAGTGTCTATACAAGTGAGGCATCTGGTAAGAATTAGTGTGTATTACATTGTGGCATCTGGTAAGAGTTAGTGTCTATACAAGTGAGGCGTCTGGTAAGAATTAGTGTCTAAGTGAGGCATTGGGTAGGAATTACTGTATGTTGCTTTGAGGCATTGTTTAGAATTTAGTGTTTCTTACTGTGGGGGATCCGCTTAGAATGACAGGATGATTAGTGAATAATGAATTGTAAATCCAGTGGAAGGAAGTGGTTACAGTCAAATTTAGGGCTCTCTTTTGGCTTTTACCTCATGGGACTGAGGAAGAACCTGAAGAACTTTTAAAAGATATTTAAAAGAGTATGAAGCAGGAGACTGCAATGCTTGGCATGGAAATAAATTGACTTATGACACTGCGTGTGCCATGATTCGTCCTTTGTCTGCATTGAATGCTCATTGCTCAATTGTGAATCTTGATTATGTCTTGTCAGGTACATCTCTTGAGGCATCTCAAATTGGTCACGTATTTCCTAATGATGTCATCCCCCCCCCCCCCCCCAGTGTTGTATGTTTCATGCATGAAGTGCTTAAAATATAACCTAAATAAAAACAAAGCCTCAGTTTATCTGCCCTGCAGCACAAGTGAATATTTTCTGTCTTACAGACTTGTGAGAAAATTCAAAATTAAGCATTTGAAGAGCCTTTTATGCACAGACTTGCCCAGTGACTTTGTTAAATGTTTTTGTTGGCTGCTCAGTTGTTTTTCATATGGTGACATCTCTTCTCCATTTGATATTACTATGTGTTTGGTGTATGTAACTCTAATTTATGAGTACTTTCACTTTGTTATTTTCACTAAGTGCTTTGATTCCACTGTATCATCTTCAGGTGAAATATCTTTCATCCTTTTCCAAATTGTTATAGATGCAATGCACTCATCATATGGTACACAATTATGGTGATTACTCATCACCATTAATTAATCACCATCATAATCTATAATATCATGTGATTAATTATGTAAGTAAATAAAAGTAAATTTAAAAAAAGCAGTGCTGTATGTTTTAAAGACTCTGAAACTAAGAGGGACCCAGAGAAAATGGATATATATCCCACCAATAGGGAACATTATAACACCACTTATAAGGTAGTGACAAAGGTAAGATTGTCTCTGAATTTAAGTTCTACACCCTGAGAGTGTATGAGGGGGTAGCAGCAGTAAAACTTGTAACATCCTTTGGCAGTAGATGAAGGGGAGTTGTTTGCTTAATGGCCATTTATCCCTGAGGAAGGAGTCCCAGTACATGTCAGTAGCAATCTGCTGGACCCCCTTTCTTATTTGCACACATTTATTATCCTTCAATTATATTATCAAGGTTTTTGATTGCACAGAGACACAATCCCAGCAAGATTCAAGATTTCTCCCAGCAGCACTGATGAAGGTTCAAGTCTTCTGGGCTGTGTGTACTGGTAAGTAGTTATCGACGTTTCGAAAGATCACTGTGCCTTCATCTTCAGGGTCAAGTAGGTCCTGTAAGCTGCTTGACCCCGAAGGTGAGGGCATTATAATCCTTTGAAATGTTGGTTACTCTTTACCAGTTGATGCAGCATCACATCCGAGAAGAACTGAATCATAAACCTAATACTTGGCTGAAATATGTTCATTTGTGTCTCTTTTCTGTAGTGTACTTTGAGCAGTGTAATCTATCTGTGAAAGCTATCTGTAAGTTAATTTATTTAATGCATTAAAAATGAACTTATAAAGTGTTAGCTTTGCAAGAGTGGAGTTACTGACAATTACAGATTGGTTGTGGAGGAGCTGAGGTGACATCTGATTGGTCCCTGACTGATACTTGGACAGGCTTTTCATTGGGAGGGCAGAGTTGTTAAGGAACCCTGAACAATACTGGTATGAAGCAGGCAGCTCTTGAGCAAGGACTTAAGTGAATAATTTGTTTTAATTTTCAGTTGCAACTTCTTCAACGGGTGGCAAGTATGTTCCACGTGCCATTTTACTGGACTTGGAACCTGGCACAATGGACGCTGTTCGTTCAGGCCCATATGGCCAGCTATTCCGCCCAGATAATTTTGTCTTTGGTCAAAGTGGGGCAGGAAATAACTGGGCCAAAGGTCATTACACGGAAGGCGCTGAGCTTGTGGATGCTGTGTTGGATGTTGTGAGGAAGGAGTGTGAAAATTGTGATTGTCTTCAGGGATTTCAGCTTACACACTCTTTAGGCGGAGGAACTGGCTCAGGAATGGGGACGCTCCTCATTTCAAAAATCCGTGAAGAGTATCCTGATAGGATCATGAACACATATTCTGTCATGCCTTCACCAAAGGTACGCATATGTTACATGACATGCCACCTGACAATTGCGGTTGTGTTTATATCTGACACTGTTGCAGCAACTGTGTCATAGACGAAGACTGAACGGTATAATCCGGCAGAATCACAGAAATACTTTGCATTCTCCAAAGGAGTTCAGTGACCACATTTTGTGATTCAGTAACTTCTGTGATACATGTTCTCAGCTCAGTATGCTGAAAAATGTGTATGACAAAATATTGCTACACTGTACAACTTTGATTTTAAAATTTTACTTTTTACGCTGAATATGGAGGTAGCAGTTTTATCCAAAACTTTGGTGCCTGTCTACCATATTACATGACATGACAACCCAAGGCAGTAATTTGGATGGTGGGCACCTTGAGAACTAAATCTTATCAGCAAAAGCTTCACAGTCAGCTGTGATATTATTTCATTTAATATCAATTATGGTGCTACTTTTTGAAGTATATTTTACTAGGTGCTGTTGCTGTAACCTTGGTTTCATGTTGAATAGCTGCTGCAGTGAAATTCATGAACTCTGAACGACAAAGACTGTATTGTGACTGAGAAAAATTTTATAATACAGCTTGATATAAAAAATTAAGAACACTGATGTGGACTGTTACAAAATTTTGTCTGTTAATTGTATTTCACATGTGTTCTAGGTGTCCGACACTGTGGTGGAGCCATACAATGCTACTTTATCAGTCCACCAACTAGTTGAGAACACTGATGAAACCTACTGCATTGACAATGAAGCCCTCTATGATATTTGTTTCCGCACTTTAAAACTGTCTAACCCATCTTATGGTGACCTTAACCATCTTGTTTCCCTCACAATGTCTGGTGTTACCACTTGCCTCAGGTTCCCAGGCCAGCTGAATGCTGATCTCCGTAAGCTGGCCGTCAATATGGTTCCATTCCCACGACTTCATTTCTTTATGCCTGGTTTTGCTCCTCTCACCTCCCGTGGCAGCCAACAATATAGGGCCCTTACAGTGCCAGAACTTACCCAGCAGATGTTTGATGCAAAGAACATGATGGCTGCCTGTGACCCAAGGCATGGTCGGTACCTTACAGTTGCTGCTATTTTCAGGTAAAACATTGATTCAATCAGCGACAAAAAGTCAGAATGACAGTTTTCTTCACGTATATTACTGAACTGCAGTTCAGGTCATATTACAGCACTGAAAGTATATATTGGCATGGAACAGGCAGAATCTCTAATTGTTTAAATCGACCTATATTTGAAGTTCTGGATTGTGCACCAGCCATAATTTTGACAATTTTCTTTTGTAAAGTGACAGGTACAGGTAATTGTAGGTGTTGAAACTCGTAGTTTACATTTTTGTTTCTTCAGGGGCCGAATGTCCATGAAAGAAGTTGATGAGCAAATGCTGAGTGTCCAGAATAAAAACAGCAGCTACTTTGTTGAATGGATCCCAAATAATGTGAAGACTGCAGTGTGTGACATCCCTCCAAAGGGACTGAAGATGTCTTCTACGTTTATTGGTAACACAACAGCAATACAAGAGTTGTTCAAGCGCATATCTGAACAGTTCGCAGCCATGTTCAGAAGAAAGGCTTTCCTGCATTGGTACACAGGAGAAGGCATGGATGAACTGGAGTTCACGGAGGCTGAATCTAATATGAATGACCTTGTGTCAGAGTACCAACAGTACCAGGTAACTCTCATATTGTGAAACACATTTTTGTTTGAATACCTGAACAGTAATGTGGTGAAAAAATTTATTTAGTTCACAGATTCATGTCTATTGGCTGTCTAAAATAATTTATTTGTTATCCGTTTGAAGCACAAAATAAATTATACAAATACTATACCAGCATGTGTACATAACTTGTGTACTTGTGTGTGAAGTTGTGTGTTATGATGTGTGCTCACATATAGACATATTCAGTGCATGCTGAAGTGTGAAGCTGACCATTCACCCATGTCTAGTGCTCAGTTTAAGACTGCATGACACACTTTCCCTTGGAACCATGCTGTGTCATGTTGTCCGTTGTCACTGGTTGTGATAGATTTTTCATAATTATTTTTGATGCAAATTTTTATATAAATGGCAGTGTTTGAGCTTGAACCTGGAATATTTTTTGATACTTAAGTTACATGGTAACTTACGTTAAGAATTTTTCTGAAGAAAAGTAATGTCCTCTATTCATTTTGAAGAGAATGCAAATGTAATTAGATGCCAGGAAAAATTTCTTGAGGTGTGACTGGAAAAGAAAATTATAACAAATTCACTGAAAATTACTGGTTGTGATTTAAGTAATATTTTAATTCTGACAGCATAGATTCTAGAGTATCTCTTGTACATTCAATTTAGTGTCTAGTTATTTACCCCCCGAAGTCATTTTTTATTCAAGATGTCACAATTATCATTTGTAGGAAGCTACAGCTGAGGATGACTATGAAGATGATGGAGATGTGGCTGATGAGGAATTTGTAGAAAATGTGAAAGAAGAGCATGATTAAATTCTTGGGAAGATTGATGATGTGGTTCTCTAAGTTCTGGATTTTAATCAGAATTCCTTGTCATTATTATTATTATTATTATAATATAATTGTTATGTAACGAAGTAACAGTTATGATTCAGTATGGTATTTGAATGTTTATACATATATATATATTCCTTCATAGTTTTTTGAATTTTCTTAAAAAATTAAAATAAATATGTTATTGGTTTCATGTTGATATACTAGTTTCTTATATCTATTTTAAATATATGAATTGAAATAAATTATTGAATTTGTGTTCATTTGTAATTGTGTAAAACCTCATTAACCTTTTAAAGCCTAGCGGTAACCTTACGTACCGCCAGGTTTAACATTAAAAAATTCTACGTGGTGCCCACATTGCGTTTATGTGTTTTGTATGGATCTCAGAACAAACAGCAACTTTTGCCTTATAAAACATTAAGAGACTGGTTTTTATAACCGAAGTGGAGAGTGTTCACAGCGCGGTACGGACTGAGTCCTTATATAAAACAGATACGTGTCGTCTTTAAAGGGTTAATATGATATAAGATTACACAAAATCCTCCTATAATGTGATGCAAGTGATGCTGACCACACACAATAGTGCCATGCCTCCACTGCATGGCTCAGTGTGTTACAGATGCAATGAATTATCACTGCATAGTGAGTCACTACAAGAATTAGTGCAACCCAAATGCCCCCCCTCCCCGCCCGCCCCCCTTCCAACATTACCTTCCCTTATGTCAGACTGAAGTTCTGGTGCTCTGCTCTTTGCCACTGTATTCCTTGATGTCTCTGTAGACCAGAACTCGCTAAACTGTAAAACCTCTGTGAGGGTGAATCGTCATCATATAGTGATGTGGATAGTTCTGCTGACATCAGAATGGTACCAGTGCCAGCCTGACACATGTAGGCGCCTGGAACAGGCTAATAATTTGGCGCCCCAGCAGGCTAACAATTCAGCGGCCTGAAAAATGGATATTCTTTAAACATTTTGGTCTAGGACGGGGTTAGCAAAACCTTTTGAGCGCATGTGTCCAAATAGATTTTAAAAAGTAAAAAAATGAAATAAAAAATTAACTTCACTTCCAAATTTTCATTTTCATTTGACAATCATATAGTCATTCAAGTATTTCAGAATTGCTTTAATACTAGAATAAATACATGACCCATATTTTGAAAATGATTTGCATTTTTAGGCATGTTCACGTAGTCCCAAGAAGGGCCTATTAGCTTTGCCAATCTATCCTTTGTCTGTCTGTCAGAGTGTGTAATCACGACACCCACTTGACGGATTTCCGTAAAACTTGGTAGTGGGGACTTATGTGAAAATGCGTTGAGATAATCCAAATTTGGTTAAAATCGGCCAAAAATATGGGGCACTTTACATGATTACCTAAGTGTATTTTGTTGTTAATATAGATAAATTCGCAAAATTGCCATCTAACACAACTGTTCACGTTTATTGAAAAACAGCTACATGTTTCGTTCCACCACAGGACCATCATCAGGCTGTCAAGTAATACTTTTTTTAAAATAAGTAAACATGTATAAAAAATATATACTTCATTTGTTTCTATTAGATCTAAAAAATTAGAAACTTTTACATAAATTCATCACTATACAAAACCATATATTTTCAGAAACAGTGTGTATACACTTTCATATTTGATACTTCAGTGTTTATCTTGGATTAAAAACTATGTTTAAATTTGCTCTGTGCTGAGGTGTACTTTTTTCTCTTCTCGTTCTTCAGTCTTATGATTTTTGTTATGGGGCTGTGTGGCGAAGGTTGATTGCACACATTTTATTTTTGGTGGCTGCATCAAAATGCTATAAAAGCACTCTCAAGTGAAATGATACCCAGTTGTTGGGATAGTTGAGGTGGTATAAACGTCGTGTGAATGCGCCACAATGTTACATTTTATGTATATTACCTCTCTTGCCTGTAGTAAGGTAGGATAGTTGGTATAGTGATTAGGGTGCGGGATGCATGGGGCGAGGTTCAAATCTTGGCAGGCCAAGAAATTCAAATCCTTTGTACTATGGTCAGGATGCACCTCGAGCGCAGTGCTTTATATGCACAAAGTCGTCCCTGTACATGCCACAAGAAACATAGTGGGAGTAGAGGTACAGCTCCACTCATTCTCACACTGCACGGATTTTTGTGAAATTTTATATTTGAGTATTTTTCGAAAATTTCTCGAGAAAATCCAAGTTTCATTAAAATCTGACATGAATAACGGGTACTTTACATGAAGACCTGTGTACATTTATGATAATATCTCACTGAATTTTTCTTAGAGTGAGAAATATTTGAGGCAAATTTGTAGAGAAAATCAAAGCACACATTTGATGTTCAGTATTTTTTTTTTCCGAAAATCGTGCCGTTCATGAGATAATGTGGAAAAATATGTTACAGCCAGACAGGCCACAGATGACAATACAATACTGCGCATGCGCTTTGCATGCTGGATAACTAAGGCTACAGACACTGAGCCGTGCCATGGCTCAGGCGGTTAGCCGCTGGCTTCCCTGCGCGGAGGCACGAGTTCGATGCCAGGTCAGTCCATGTGCGATTTGTGGTGGACAAAGTAGCACTGGGACAGGTTTCTTCCCGAGTACTTCGGTTTTCCCCTGTCAATTTCATTTCACCGGTGCTACATTACTTGGAAAAGGACAAAAAATAATCATCATAATCATTTTCATCATAGGGTTGCACAAGAAGCCTTAAGTCTGCGGTGCGCCCGTAGCGTCTGCTGCTCTTTTTTACTAAACAAAAAAAGGCTACAGACACACACTGAGAATATATAATACTTTTTCCTTTTCCACGGTAACAATAGTTACGCGAACGCGCCTCAGTGTTACGGGATATGTACATTGCCTATCTTCTTAATTTTACCTTCCAGACGGAAACAACGGCAGGAAGGTTCCTTTAATTGGATGTTAATGATTCCATTTTCCTGTCACACCAGTACTTCAGGAAACAACTGACAAGTACAAATACTGATCGATTTGTAAGTAGCACTTACCTTGTGAAACCCACGCATGCTTAATTCGAATGTAACCCAAAGAAAGCATGTCACGTTGCCATGGTGACGCTGTGTATACACACACTAAAATTCAGTGCATGCCGTTCTGTGATTCTTAAAGGGAAAATTTTTCCTTCACACAGGAGAAGAAGACGAACGGCCTGTGACACACACCGACACACCAAATATGTGGCATATTCGATGCGGTATTTGAAATATGCAGTTTGTTACGGATGTGGGACGTTTGGTTTACGGTAATTGTTATGTGACACATTTTTCGTTACTAAAACTGGACCAGTGAAGATGTTCTGATATTGTTAAACACTCTTTACGTGTGGCATACCGTTTTATGGCAACGATATACATAAACGTAATGAATATTACTCACAACACAACTGTACCTTAATTAGACGACAGAGTGTGTGTGCGTCGAAATGAGCAACATGTTGCGACATAAGTTACATAATCTTCAGGCTCTTAACTTTAAAACAAAATTGTCTTCATCATGTTGTTTTAACCCTTTAAAGACGAAGCGTATCTGTTTTATATAAGGACTCAGTGCGTACCGCGCTGTAAACACTCTCCACTTCGGTTATAAAAACCAATCTCTTAATGTTTTATAAGGCAAAAGTTGCTGTTTGTTCTGAGATCCGTACAAAACACATAAACGCGATGTGGGCACCACGTAGAATTTTTTAATGCTAACCCTTTAAAGACGAAGCGTATTTGTTTTATATAAGGACTCAGTACGTACCGCGCTGTAAACACTCTCCACTTCGGTTATAAAAACCAGTCTCTTAATGTTTTATAAGGCAAAAGTTGTTGTTTGTTCTGAGATCCGTACAAAACACATAAACGCAATGTGGGCACCACGTAGAATTTTTTAATGTTAAACCTGGTGGTACGTAAAGTTACCGCTAGGCTTTAAAAGGTTAAAGTTGTTAGGAGCCTGAAGATGACGTAACTTATGTCGAAACATGTTGCTCAATTAGACAGCTTGTATCGTCTAATAAAGATCCAGTTATGTTGAAACTGACATGAATTTTATTTATTTATATGCTAAACACCTCAGTCTTAAACTTGCACTGTATTGTTGACGGCATAGTCCATATCTTGTTCTCATTTTGGCAAAATTTTTGATACACGAAACGCATGTTTATTCACTCCTTAGCCTCTCTTACAACAGGTCCGTAGCCTCTTCCAAAGCGAGTTCTCCACAGAGTGCGATCTAGTGCTTCCTCTTTCAATTGCCGGTATCCTCAAAGGCCATCCAGTAGCTGCATACGTCTTCTTCATCATCTTACCGTCACTTCTACCCGTTCCTTCTATCTTTCCTTCAATAACATGTTTCAGAAGCCAGTTCCTATGCAAGATGTGACCAATCCAGTTAGCCTTCCTTCTTTTTATTGTTTGTAGGATATTCTTCTCCTCCTTGAGTTATATACAGGTGTTTAATAGGCTTAATTCTTTTCCTTCATGCAGGCACTTGTATTCTGCTTTGCCTAGTTTTAAGGGCAAGAGGAATATCGGACTGCAGCAGTGAAGCGGTAAGTAACTAATTGCACATTTTGTCAATATTAGGAGATAATACAATGAATTTTACGCGATAAGATGATAAGAGATCCCCGAGTGCGACGAAAACATACGTGCATCTTCTGTATGCAGCGGGCAGCAGCGTCTGATTCAGAGCGCCAGCAGGATTTTTTTGCAAGGTGGTGCACGTTACACACAACTAAAGTGGCCAGATTACATTACTGGTCACTGCTGGGCAAGACAAGGACATAGTTATAATCTAGTTAAAGTCTTTGATCCTATAATTTGATGGGATGTAACTGGCTGTTCTTCCTCGTCGTATGTCACTTGTCATACACGTTCCTGCCAGCTTATCCACAGTCAGAGACGTCCCCGCCAGAATCTGTGTCTAGTGTCAGTTCAACAATATTCCTTTATGTTTAACCTCTATTTTGAATTAGAAGGCTCTCTTCCGAAGTGTCTGTGGGCACTTGTAATGTTTATAATACAGATAGGCACCGCTAAAGTAACAGCAGAGAGAAATGGTTTCCAGGCTTCCGCCGCGATTTTGATGATATCTGCGCTTCTCTGAAACTTCTTGACCCCTGAAGATGGGACCGATAGGTTGTTCCAAAACGTCGGTAAGGGATTACTACTCGACGCAGCATAACATCCCAGAAGAACGCAGATCTCAGAAATGGTTTTCTTTTCACTAAGAAGCTGGCCTTCAAAAGAATTTTTGAAGACACAAATAGTTTTCTAGACGCAACAAGCAACCAGAAGAAGGCGGTAAGATTTGACCCATAGGCCTAAAATTGTGTGAAGAGTAATGTGCACATGTCAAAATTGTCTGGCACATTTAAACAAAAAATTGAGTAACTTCCTGTACAGACCGAAGGAAGGACTAGAAAACAGTACAGCAATGTATGAGAAGGTGCGGTGAAATAAAGACCGATACAAACTGAACAGCCACACATTCGTATGCGTGTCAACAGAGCAATTCTTTAAAAATCAGTTTTTTTTGGACCTTTAATATTAGAGCTCTAATTTATACGATTTATTTCTAAATAACTGAGTCTCAGAAATTGGAATTTCCACGCTAATCGAGAAAAACTCCGTCCGGCGCGAGATAGACTGGGCATTTAAACCAGTACGATAAAGGTTGAAAGTCAAATTTCCAACGTGGAGCAAGTGCACCACCTTACACCTCGCTGCCGGTGCCCCTGGTCGGGCTTGTTAGGTCGTGAAGGAGCACGGGCGGAGCAACCACACAGCAAGATATGGAGAACATGGGGCACCACAGATACATGGGGCCCAAGAACCCTTCGAAACAGATTTTTATGTTTACACAAACTAAAAACTATTCTGGCGAATTCGAGCTTATTCACGAGAACTCAAAAAAGGAAAAGCAAATCTTAAATAAACAGATTTATATGAAAACCAGGCCTGTTTGTGACAATTTTATAAACAAGTGACCATGTACGTCATGGATGTCGAATAGGGCCCACCAGTAAGCCTGGCATGTGGCCCAATTAACCTACCTACGTCCCTGCTGAGGAGGTTGGGCTGCTGCAGAAGAACGCAGCCGTTTGCGCGATAATGACGTAGATTATGAAAAACATATTCCGAATAATTTAATAACAAGATTTTTCTGGTTTCTTGTACACGTTTATAGTCCTAGTATTTATTGTTGTTGTTATTATGTTTCTTTTATTTTTTGAAGACAGTACGAAGTATAAGATTTGTCATCACCACCACCACCACCACCACCACCACCACCACCACCACCACCACCACCATCATCATCATCATCATCATGAGCTCTGATGTATTAGGCGCAGTGCCTGTTCTTTATCCCTCGAGATGAAGCTGGTCCTTCCATCTTTTCCTTGGGCGTCCTATGCTTCTCTTCCCTTTTGGCCTATATTTCAGTGCCTGTTTGGGTATCCTGTCTGTGTGCATTCTCTCCACATGTTGTAGTCACTCTCGTTGGTACTGTTTTATTTCCAGAACAATGTTCTGCAATCCAAGTTTCTCCCTCACGGATTGATTTCTCTCCCTGTCTAACTTAGTAATTCCTAATAAATGTCTTAAAAATTTCATTTCATTCGTACAAAATTTGTCTACCTTATATTTGAAGAACGTAACTTCAGTTACGCACAGTTCCTGTTTTCTATTGGAGACTTAACACAGCGTGTTAGAGGTGACATGTAAATATGTTTGTCTCCCTTTACAACAAATTTCAAATGTCCGGATTCCAGTACTTCATTAGTCATCGTCATCAGACGAAAAAAAGCTTGAGGTTCACCTGTAACTTGTCATGAAGGCACAGAGGGGGAGTAGAGGCATAGCTCTACTGTCTCTTTAACCGCGGCGCTAGATGGGGGTGGCTGGTCAACGCCATGCCCCGACCGCTTTACCACCGGGAGAGAAACCCAGCACCCTTCGACCAGGAGGCTGGGAGGGCCCCAGGACCCGTTAGGACGGGTGCGGAAAGTCTCGCCCTCACGGGGATTCGATCCCCGGACTGTCCAGCCCGCAGCGAGAGGAAAAATTTTACCCTGCCACCGTGCTATTGCTGTGCGTGACACTCAACATCGATGTAAAAACTGTTGTGTATTTTTCGAAGCTGTTTTGAGGAATTCTAATTGCAGTGTCGCTCCCACGTGAGAATTTTGCGAGTTAATTGGTTTCGAGTGCCTGTAGCAAATGAGCGTCGTAGGCGGTTGTCTGGGCTCTATGCTGCTTTCGGAACGATTTTTGGTGCCCATGAGAATTTCAAAATATACGTCTTACTCCTTGGTCGATGTTTGTAAAGCACGTGGTGATGTATGATGTATGAACTGAGTATATGTTCAGTGCCGAGGGGTGCTGTATGATAGATTATGTTGAGTCTTTATATGAATTGAGAGGTTTGGTTATACTGGTTTCTAGTATTATCTAAGGTAATGATCGTATTCTGTGTCAGTTTTTTACATTTCTTTTTTTGGCGAAGTACAACGTGTCAAAATTGTATTTAGGGAAATGTGTTCATGTGAGAACGTGAGACAAATCTGTTTGCCATGAAATTTTATTTCACTTTGCATTTTTCTGTAGGAATCTTGTCTTTTTGTAAAATAAAATCCGCACTTTGCCTAGTTGTTTGTTGGGGGGCAGGGGTGGGGAAGGGGACCCTAAGTTTATATTCTGATGGTACACGGAAAATACCCCTTGTACACTGGGTTTATAAAGTTGTATCACCAAATGACATCTCATTAAAATATTCTTCAAACATGCAGACTTGGCACCATTGTGCTTTCATACACTTGTTATGTAGGTATCTGCAGTTGAAACGAGAGCTGTCAGGTACTATGGAAGTAGGAAACAAATGGATGGCTGCGTGGAAGATTTAACCACCTTCATGCTGAAGCTTCTAACCACAAACGTAGCCATCTTCATTGTCATGTCTATGGGAGGTTAACTGCAACGTTAAGTTCTATAAAAAGAAATGAGCTCTCTTTTTATGTAAAGGGTAATAATTCGTAAGGATTCATGTTTTTGTTATAATTGTGAAGTCGTATATATTCTAGTTATCCCAAATGTATGCAAAAATTGAAATTGCCTAGAAAGATGTATCTTTTACCTAATTTAAAGTTCTTTTATGCTCAGGATTTAATTATGTTGTATAATTTTCCTTGCATAAGATTTTGTGGAGTATCATGGTTTTAAGCCTTTTTTTTTGGTTTTGAGTGTAGACTGGTTGAATGTTTTAGTATTATAGGAAAAATGTAGAGCGAGTTTGTATTTTATAGGTTATGAGATTCTTTTACTGGTGAATAGTGTCTGCAGAATTCTTGGATTTATGTTAGTGAGGGACTGTAATCTAGTTTTGAAGATATAAAGTGCATTATTGTTGACGAGATGTATGTAGGTCTGTGTTTGTCTGAAGTAGAAACTGATGGATTCTGAGTAATACCCTCTTTCAGTATTTTAATGTTTGACTAATTAGCATGGTTCAGTTGTTATTGCAAAACAGAAAACTACCACACATACAATATTTCTCATGGGCATATTGCTGTTTTACGTACTGGTGAAGTTACTATATTCTGGATAAATAGTTTGATATTTTTGACTGTTAAAGTGGTTCATATTTGGACCTCACTTGTGTAATGAAATGCCTGTTTTAGTATGCATTTGCAAAATTTAATTTGGCAATGGCAAAAAATAATTAACAAACAGAATTATTTAACTTCACATTTTTTATTTTATTTTGCAGGGCAAGAATGAAACAGCTGCTTGTGATGGATCGGGATCATTTATCAATTTGTGAGTCTCTACATTAGTAGCCTGCACAGTAAAATCACCTTACAGGGCCCAAGATTTTTTGTGTTTGTGTGAGAACAGTGTCTTTATCTAGAGGCTGTAACTTACAAATAGGCATCATATAGGGTGTTTTTTTCCTGCTTGACCAATAAGTGCCGGTCTAATGCTCTATCTGGCACTGTGCCAGTGTTGCGTCATACCCTGCATGTCAGGGAGGTTTAGTAGCCAATGATGTAAACTAGACAAACGAGCTCAGTGATAATAACCTTCAGTAAGTCTAATAAAAACTCACTAGAATGTTGGGTTGGTCAAGCAGAAAAAAAGCTCTATATATATATATATATATATATATATATAGTGGGCCACAATGAAATGACAGTGAGTGGTTGTGTGTACCAAGGCACACTGACATCCAAGACACCCAAGGCTATTTGCATGTGATACAACTGGCAGCATTAAAAGCTCTCTGTCATAATGCAAGAACATTATTTTATTTGATACCTGCAGCTAGTCACTTACGATATGCCTCCTTAACTGACACAACTATGACATGCAGTGAACATTGTTTTTGTTACATGTGATGCATGTGTGTGAGCCACATGAAAGCATTTCTATCATGTTCTTTGAATATGAAAAGCAAAAACATAATGTTAACTGTAGTAAAAAGGTAAAAAAATACCATTACACGCTGGGTTAAGCACTTAGGGTTCCAGGAGGTTGAAGCTCCCAGGTTTTTAGACAGTCGGCACATGAAGGTGGTAAGGTTGTCAGCCCTATGCACCAGCTGCCTTTGCTGCCCAGGGAGTATTCCTGGTACTTGTCTATGTTAGATGCTGAGTTGACCCCAGGGCCATAATGGGACCAGAAGGATTATGTCAATGAAAAATTTCAATGACACCATCGGGAATCGAACCTGTGACCTTCCAGTTTATAGTGCAGTGCCTCAAACAACTGTGCCCCTGCGTGCCCTCTGTTAACTGTAGTACATTGAACTAAAATGCATGGCCCCTGGCTCTTGGCAAATTGGAATAACGATGAGTGCTGCATTACCTGCCATCCTGACAAGTGGTCTAAGAGAAGTGATATGAGTTTTCAGATAAAATAATGTTCCTGTATGTAAATAAATGTCCTGGACTTTGTCCATTATCCAGTATTCTGTAAAAAGAACAGTGTTTTGGAAACTACATCTAAATAGAAAACAATAAATCCAAAATGTGACAGCAGCCTGCGAACAGATCTCTTACTATGCTGCTATTATATTGTCTGCTGTTATTTAACCCGAGGGTAACTGTATAGCTTTCTCTAAGCTTCATATGCAGGCCTGAGAACACCTTGTGTGACAGTATGTGATGTTTGGTATCCATAGATGTGGGCTTTGTGTGGGAGGACAGACGGGACGGTTGGAAACTGAGGGGCTCGACAGCTGCGCAGTGTGCGGTGGAGATGACAGCTGTGTTGGCTGTGACAATGTGGTGGGGAGCAATAAGATGTCTGATGCCTGTGGGGCTTGCCTGGCTCTCGACGATCAGTCACGTGACAGTAAGTTTCTGAAATGGTCGGGAAACAAGCTCCATTTACATTTACATTTACGTTTACATGCATGTGCGTTCTGCAAATCCAGATCTGTCAAAAGACAGCAGAATGTGGAACATGTCAAGATAACATAATCTAAAGAGTTAATAACAAAAATGCTGAGTCATTTACATAAATACAAATGCATACACAAGCAAAAACATAGATACACAAACTATATAAAATACATAAGTACCAGCAGCAATACACACTAATTACTGATTACAATGCAGAGTTAATTAAAAAACAAACATATATAAAATACAAAACAATGAATATATAAGAAATAATAAGACACAGGATGACAAACTATAACATTATATTAGAATTACTGGAGAAGAACTTGTCAAGAGTATAAAACGAATGATACATGAGAAACCTTCTTAATGCATTTTTAAATTTTAACTTCTGAGTCTTAAGTTTCACTAGACTTCATGTCAGTGCATTAAAAATTTTAATAGATGAAAATGTAACACCTTTTTGAGTGCACAATAGAGCTACATATGGCTTGTGTAATTGATCCCTTTGTCTTGTACAGTACAGTAACCTAGTTTATCAGTTGAATGTTTGCAGTTGATTCAAGTAGTTACTTGCTTTTATACAACTCAAATTCTACCCTCTTATTTATTATTTAAATCTGGTCCACATGTACAAAACTTATTTTTCTAAGATGAATTTTTAATATTGTCTTTCTATTCCATGATTAGATTCTGAGATGCGTAACTAAATTATTCTGACATTTTGCTTCCAGTTTATTTTATGGTACATTGGGTAAAATCTGTTATAAGTGACATTTCTGTCGTTCCTTCATTTATTATTTGGTCAGAAAAGATGTAGCCTGCTGGCTGTGTCATAAAACATATTCCACTCAAATTATATTAATCTGCAGCATACATTCTGTATGATATAAAGCCTATTCTGCACAGGCTGTACGAGGATCACATCTGTATATCCGATGATATTAGACAAAGCAGTGGAGAAGGTAGCAACTGTCAAACTCAGAGGAGCTGGGATCAGTCCCAGTAGCCTTCCTGACATCATTTGCAGCCTGGAACCAACCAATCCACAACAACAAGGAGACAAGGTTGATAGATGTTGTGGTTGATTCAGTTGTTATGAATGGAGCAAGAGACAGAGTAAATTTAGTTTTTATAAAACACTGGGAGTACTCATTGAAATTTCAGTAGCAGCTCTATAAATGCTTATACTACACTCATGGTCTAGCATTAAAGTTTACTCAAAATGAACAGACTTGGGCAGACTCAACAATATTCGTCATCACAGAGCACTGGAAATTGGTAGGGAAGATTTTGTGTTACATGTAGCTGATGGCAATGAGAGAGAGAGAGAGAGAGAGAGAGAGAGAGAGAGAGAGAGATTTTCATATAACAATGATCAAGTGATAGAACATATTACCGAACCTATGGAAACCATGTTGTCTCTACAGATAAATGAAAGGATGATAAAATTAATATAGGCATTATAAATATGGTACTGGGTATGTATAATGTCATGAATACTTTGTCTTCGGTTTATTCATATGCTAGTTGAGTATGTTAAAAGAGGACCTGTCACAGAAAGAGAATGTTATGGGTCAGACATAAATGTCTGTAACTTCTCCGGTGTACTCATGTGAGGGGCATCACACAGATTATAGGTGCCATGCAAACTGGAATTTGATTCTTTACAGCCGAACAACTATGTAACTAAATTTACACTGCTTATTTCATTGGTGTCCTGGGTTAGGTCAGCAATTCACAAGTTTCTGCCTTATGGTCTGAGATAATGACATTTCCTTAAAAAGCCTTAAAATAGTCTCAAGTGAGGCTGTGGGACTTTTATGAATAATGTAAGAAGGCCGAAAGTAGCCATATCACGTTCTGTTTTATCCCCAGATTCATTATTTTCTTCATACTCTGAAGAAACCCAGTACCTAAGTACCTTCCTGAGTATATGTACATATTTACGCACATTGGGTCCAAAAGCTAGTAAGCATAGCTTGGGATGTGTACCCAGTGACTGAAACTTCTTGCATGTTTGAAACTGAATCTGGCCACAGCAAAATTTTGTGAACTGATGGATCAGGTGCTTCTGACACACTAAAACTGTTTTGAGTCTTCTTGCTGTATTTAAACTTGTAAGATGTTACACTGATTTCCTTCAGTTTAAAATGCTGACTAAGTTGTGCTTGGTTATGTTTCCTTCAATGCAGTTACATCATACCAAGACTATGTACACAATATTAAATACAGACCTAAGGAAAACAATGAGTGATATGATGGTTTTATAGGATTAATTGACATTATATGCAAAGATTTAGCTTGGGCCACACAGAGAAGACAGTTTGCTTCCTTCAGAAAGAGTAGTTGGTGAATGCTGTATAGTGAAATAATGGCTCTTTCTTGTGGGAATCATACAAAATATGTATGTACATTATATGGGCAAAATGCAGAGATTTTAATATTAAACCTGGCAGTATGTACACAGGCCACTGGGCCCGAAAGGGTTCTTTCTTCTCCCATTTTTCAGTATACTCAACAATGGCATGTTGATATTAAAAGAAAAGCAATAAATAAATTATGTAATCAGAAATTAGTGACAGACGTAATATGACTGATGCTACTAATATTTAGCCGATACTGTGTCTTCTGTATTGTAGGCACAGCAGTTTGAAAAGATGAGCGTAGAAGATGGTGTGGTACAGTTGGAGGTGTTTCTAACAGAAAATCTTCTTGGCTTGTATACGGTTAACTGCAGGTCTAATACATTAGGACCTGTAGCCTCCAGAGATCAAGTAACTCTCTTGGTATTGGACAGTAAAGAACTTTGTGTTACAGAACACAAACCAAAGAATGTTAGCGTTGGTGTGGAGTTTCAGGTAAGAACACATTTTTCATTTGTGATCTTCTTTAGTGGCAACTGATTATTTTTGAAACTTTGTGAGTGTGGTTGGCTCATATTATGTCCATTTTCATTGCTTGCATTTTAACTTGGGGCTGGCTTTATTTCAGTGTCATGAGGAGCACTGGAATCATTATGGAAACCTCTCTGCAAGCACAATTAATTTTGCATCCATAACTGACCCAACTGTGTTGATTCAGCCATGAAGCTGTTTTCTCTCTCAGTTGTCTTTTTTTATTGCCATTCATCCTGAGAGTCATACCAAAATACATCCTGTGGACTAAATGCAGTTTTGTAATGTTAACAGTCTTGGGATGTATAGCAATCACCGTGTTTGAAAGTTTTATGTGTGGGAAACTTTCATTGAAAGGCATCTGGCATTAGGAGTTCTTGTTAAAGCATGTAAAACATATATTATGCTTATTTTCCTGCAAATCTTATGAAACATAATATGTGCTTTTAAACAATTCATAATCAAAACTTTAGCCACTAATGTTATAAACTATTTTACATCCTTTGGCTCACAGATGGAGCTGACAATACCAGCAATTGGTCAGTACAACAGTGTACTGTGCTACGTGCAAAGAAAAGGTCAGCAGACTGCAGAAGTCATACAAGCTGCAGAAGTGTCAGCAGGGCATGTAAAGTGCAAACCCTACACAGCTCAGAGAGCAAGTCGCATGGAATGGGGAGTTGCATATACCTGGGATGCAGCCATTGATGGGTAAATGTGCCAGAAGCATGTGACAGCCTTCTTGATGAATGATTACCAATTTAATGTCATTTTAAATGAGTGTGATGATTTAGATAACCTAATTCTTGATTGATGAACATAAATGATACTTTTTTTCATATAAAATGTCAAAGAAGACAGGTATGACTGCAATTTATGGGTTAAATTAATTATTTCTGTACATTGATGACTTTGGTTACTAGGCAAAGAAGACACAAATATGTGAAGATAAAGTTGTCCCTGTCCACACTGTGATGCCCATAGGTGGAGTAGAAGTATAGCTCTACTCATTCTTAACTTCGGTGCTGGATAGAAGTGGTAAAATTTATGCTCCAGCCTCTTTACCTCTGGGAAGAAACCTGATATCCAAAGCCCACGTGGAGACTTTGGAGAATAGAAAATCTCTTGCTGCAGCCAGAATACACAGATATGACTAAGAATAACATAACAATCCTTTGCAAACCAACAAAAAATTCTGTTCTTAAATCAATGTAATTAAAAATAAATTATGACAAAGTTGTTTTATAAAGCAATGGCTCTTAGAGAAGAAATGTGTGACGGTGTGGACACGTTCAAGTGGCTCGGGATATGGGACTGGTGGCAGGCTCTTGTGAACGTGGTGATGAACCTCTTGGTTCTGTGATAGGTGAGGTAGGGAATGTGTTGATGAACCGAGCAGATATCACGATTTTAAGCAGGACTGATCTCTATGGAGTTAGCATCTGGTTTATTAGGAGTAAAAATTCCACTTCTGTTTGTGAACCAATCTTGTTAGTCAGTTCTGTAGGTTAACAATACAAAATTTCATCCAACAATTTGTTTGGGAAATGAAACATGCTTTTTTTTATTGTGAATTCTGTGTATATAACACAGAACTAGTTAAAAATAATCAAGACTTTCTGAGAGGGGGTTCCAGTATATTAATCAATATACATTTGGTTTCATTATTTATAGGGAAAGCTGTTCATCTCCAGTAGAGGTAATAGCAGTGGCTCCTGCACCTGTCATGCAGATGGCATGTTTCTGTGATGGTTTGCGAAAAGTACGCATTGAATTTGATTACAATGTAGATGGATCTGAGAAGTGCGCTGACATTTTTGACTCCGACACACTCTCGCTGCTTGGAGATGGTGAGTAATTCTGTAAGTGTGCTGAACTAAAATTTAACTATATTTAGTATGCTCTTCATACCATAAATTAATGACTGTTTGTGTTGTTTATCATTTACCTTCTTTCTTGACATGGCTGTAACATTTTTAAAGATAATTCAAAGTGCTGTAATTATAGAAATCTGAGAGCTTGATTTTGTTTCAAGTGGCCTTATTAGAAGAACATTTCAGGAGGTATGTACCGTACACAGACTAGCAAAACTTCCATACTTGAGTCTGAACAATTACAGGGTTAGTCTGAAGTTGTGGTGGATTAGTCACTCATCAGGTTTACTGGAAAAGTCAGGTTTTATATCAGGTGAAAATACAAAGATAATTTGCAAAAGAAAAGCCTGTTCTAGTGCCTCATTAAAATGTACATATATACACACATACATATGTAATATGTAATACATAATAATATATACATACATATCTACAAATGAATAGTACAATCACTCAACATAGCATTACATTTAGGAAGAATAAAGGCTTTTTTCTTCCTGAATATAGTGTTGTCTTTGCTGATTGTACTCATAATATTCATTTGTATTTAATAACATAACGGGAATGAGCCACCTTCAAGTACATGTATACATATATATGTACATGCATTTTGCTGAATGCACAAAAATTAAAGGCATGTAAGGTTGAGTTATATTAAAGTTCCATGATAAATCCTAATTACTGAAATGTGGGGTATGGCAATGTGTGTATCACCAAAGACTTGCACTTCCTTTGAATGTAGCACATGGTCAGTGGATTTTGTGTACTTGTTTCAGATGCAAACTGCAGTTATGTGGCCAACAGCCTGGTTGTCACTCTGGGATCAAACGTAAAGGTACAAATGAACTCAGAGTTGCGGTTGCTGGACAACAGCAAAGTGTTCCGGGAACAGTCAGATCCATCACTTACTGCTCCTGCATCGGGCAAAGTAACACTTACTGCATCAGACACCGAGGTGTGAGACTTGTCTGAGCGATGTGCAAGTTAAAATGGACAATGAGCATACTGTGAAGCATAATAGTAGAGAGTCAGGCATTAATATTAATACTGAATAAATCACAACAGTTCTGCTGATGATTCAAGCCTTCTGGGATATTATGCTGTATCTTTGGTTACATCACTCCTGACATTTCAAGGAATTGTGTAGGGTCTTTTATCTTCATGTTGTGAACTGTTTACTTGCACACACAGCGTGACATCCAAGAAGACGTGAATCTTTTTCGTGAATTAAGTTGTGTATTTTAGGTTTAGTATATGATGCTTTAAGTAGCATAGCGATTGTCAGCTATGTTGTCAATATATTTTGAAATTTTTGTGCTGAACAGTTTTGTAAAATGTGGATAACAGATGCTGGACAGACCTTTATGATTAAGGTTACAGGTAGAGAGCATTGTAACTGTAGTATTTTGCATGAGTCTATCTGGTACGTTGTTAACAATATACCAATTTGTATGATGCCATGAACAGAGGACTGGAATCTTCATGAGCATTGCTGTGAGAGTCTCAAATCTTGCTTGTTTTTGTTGCCATATCAGACTAGTACTCCACAGTTTGAAGTGGAGGCACCAAAGATAGTCTGTCCCGATCCTGAACAAGGCAATGCTCTGGGACGCGGCCGTACAGCGGTGAATACTCCTTCAGTTAGTTCAAGAGCATCCCCATCTCAAGTCATAAGGTAAATGGTCACATGCTTGCCTTGCTTGAAGTATATCGTGTGTTTTGAATTGCCATTGTAGGAGATACAGGTGGCAGAGTCAAGAGAGGCAAGGAGGTGTTACGGTACTTTTGTCTAATGCTCCCGGTTTGTTTAAACCTAACATATCTTTCCAGTATTATTATGTGCACTGGCTGTATTACAGTGACATCCTCTCATGCATGATGGGTGGGTCAACACATTGGTGCAACTGTAAGAAATTGTAGAGGGGTTCCTTCTTCGGCATCTGGGGTAGTGCCTGTGTTCACACTGTAACACTTAACATATCAGATAACCTGCTAATATATTACGGTACTTTGTTTCAAATATTATATATTTTATTTCAGAATCGTATCATCTGGAGGGCAGAAACTTGACTATAACTGGACTGTCAACTTCTCAGCTACACCTAAGGATCATCGATACAACTTAATGATATGGCGCAGTGTTAGAATGTTTCAGACTTACTTGAAGAGAGCGTCAAAATCATTGCAAAGTAATCAGATATCCATCAATACTTCCATGGTTTGTATCCAATACTTTACAACTTCTATGTAATTTAGTAAAGCAGTTATCTGTCTTACCATTCCATAACATTGCCATTGGGCTGGCTAAGATAAGGAAATACACAATCGTTATAGTTTTTTGGGTTCACTGTCTCTGATTCAACATCAGACATCTTTTGTTTGATTTTAGTGCTCTCCATAACAGAATTATGAGTCTTGTTTGATCAAGAACAGTGTACCATTGACTGTCTATGTGGGGTTAATGTACCCTATGTTTGCGGCCATGAAACGAGCCTGTTGTATTCCACTTTCTTTACCCTGTAACTTGTGGCTGTACCACAAGTACCAGTGATTAAAGACACTTGATTTTGTTTCAGCTGATGCCAGGTATCGAGTACAAAGTAAGTGTCAGTGGAATCAACATGCTTGGTGTACAGGGGGAAACAAAACAATTCTCTTTTCAAGTGATGCCTGAAACAATGAAAAGTGATTCTGAAGATCAAGTCAGTTTATCACAACTGGTTCTAAAGGGACCAGCAATGACGCTGAGTAATGCTGCCTCTTACATTGAGGCTACGTTTGTCTCTTGTGATCCACAGATTATGATGCCTACTGTGAATGTAAGTACACAGTCTATAAACTTTATATGTAACTGTTTACCCATTGACATGGTGTCATACCACATGAGCAGATTTGGGTCTTCTGGGATGTTATGACATGTCTGCCAGTAAACACCACTGTTGTGGAGCTTCTGTCTTCAGTGTGGGACTGCTTGACGCTATGATCCTTTAGAAACTCAGTTACTGTTTACCAGCCAAACACAGTGTGACATCCCAGAAGATACACACCACTCTGAGAGTCTCAAGTCCTGCACATACCAGAAGGCTTGAATCTTCATCAACACTGCTGTGAGAACATCAGATCTGACGGCGTGGGTACTTGCCGTGACGCGTCAGATTTGAAAGGTAGATGAAGTGACAGCGGTTTGTGAAGTGTATACACAAAGATGTACTTATTTTACCACATAATTTACACATTTCTGTTAAACCCCCATACATTTCATGCCTTTTGTCCTTACTGATGAAAGACAAAATTTTTGTCATGAAGTCTGAACAGGATAGGAACAGGCAACAAATCCAGGCATGGGTTGTGAGCAGAAGGCATCACATATGAGGCCAGTTCAGTAAGAAAGATTCTGTTGTGTGTTACATGTTGGGAGATCTGATTTAGATATACATTATGTACTTTATCAGAGTTTATTTATATGTCATTTTATTTATTAGGTTTTATAATCTATTGTGATTATTCATAATCTACACATTTTAAATCTTAAATTTTGATGTGTAGCATTCTTCTGTTCACAGACAATTCACAGCTTGTAATTCCACATTAATTACAGTATTTATACTACAGTGGCTGTATTTTAGGCTTCCCATTGTCACTGGCTCTGCATCTGTTATGTTTAGTATCAGTGGAAGATCGAAGGTGAATTAACACAGCAGATGGAACTGTCAAGAGGGAAGACGCTGGGTCTTCACAGTGGGATGTTACAAGGCGGAAGGGTGTACAACATCAGCTGTACGTGTATGTCAGAGTCTTCTGGAATGGTTAATGCAAAGGTAAGATTGGATTGAGTATTGCATATTTAGTCATCATCATTATGTGTATGAGTATACCAGCTAATGTAAATATAGAAAAATCATATTTGGAAAAGTTTCTAACGAGGACTGACATAATGGAAAGAGTTTTAAACATTATGATTTTACAGTCCGTATTTTTCCTTTGTTTGGTCTGGCTGAGGATAGGGACAGGTGGCAGGTGCTTGCAAATGTGGTAGTGAACCTTGGGGTTCCATAAAATGTGGGGAATTCTTGACTAGATTAGGACTTGTTAGCTTCTCAGGAAGGACTCTGCTCAATGGAGTTATGGAGTTACTCTTAATCTATTGTGAAAGTGATAGGAAATGTGCGAAGTCCAACAGAATAGGTACGTATATGTGTGTGGCATTTGGAGAGGAGGGGTCATTTGTGCTGTAGATGATTTGACAGATTGATTGCTGTTTTACTCAAGACCTTATGTGCCACAGGCGTGGCATGCTGTGACAGTACTCTTCCAAGGAATCAAGGCACACATCACAAAGCATGAAATGGTGTTGGGTACAGGACAAATGCTGCAGTTGGATGCATCACAGTCACAGGATCCCGACAGGTCACCTGGGACCTTGCAGGTAATGTATATAAATAAATATAAGATGCTGAACAAAATTAGATATTGTAAGTGGCTTGGTCTGTTGTGAGAGAACGTATTTTTCAGTTGATTGTAGGTGTTTCTACTTCATCTTCAGTAATTTGAGTTACAAAATAGATAAACTGAAGAAAAACCGTCATCCTCTTTTTTATCACATAGGTTTCTATTCCTGTTTTTGGCACTTACGAAACGGATGGAGTTGGGTCACCTTGGTGTTCTGATGTCATATCCTGTTGGCCTTTTTCCAAGATGTTTATGCTTTATTTTTTTTTTACAAAGTTTTGACACTTTGAATTCTGTTAATGTGATGAATCCATTTGTTTTTTGGTTAACATTGATGTATGATTTGGTTTCTGCTGTATAAAATTTAGACGTGGTTGCATTAGAATACAGAATATGTTAATAATGTACAATTATGTATAAGTGTAGTAGTGGGTGGGCAGGCTAATGTTCACCTCTTTCAGTGACTTTCCTGTGACTTCTCTGTGATGCATTTTGTTTGTATTTGGTGTAGCCCTAAAACTTCTGGGCTCAGTACGCCACAAAGGTTGTTATATGTCACTGTTCCTGTGGGCTGTGTGACATCTTTTGCACATTGTTGCTATCTTGCCTAGATGATAGCACCATACAGAATCATTTGTTATGATTTTGTGGATGTAATAAAAATGTATGTAGTATATGAGATTTCAGTTTCTCTGAGTGTGATGCTGAAGATTCAAGTATTCTGGGATGTTACGCTGATACTTTACAGGATCAAGCAGGGTGAGGCAGTCAAAGAGTTTTCTTGGACTGCTTTACCCTGAGGATTATGGTGCCATGAACCATTGAAATTTTGGCAACTGTTTACCGAGGTACATGGCGTAATCTTCGGTAAAGACATCCCATTGTGTTGTCAACTAAGTTTATGGACAATTACAGTCGAACAATGAATTCTTGTGTTTGATTGTAAATGTCTGTAAACGTATATGGTGTAACATCCTGGAACACTTGATTCTGCAGTGTACGTAGCATTTGAGGGAACACAAATTACATTTAAGTCACCACTGGGGGACTTCACTGGCTGCTGTCAACCACAGCTTGTGATGGCTCAATTTCTGTGTGTGAAGTGCCTCACCTATGTGGTATTCATACGTGAGAGAAATTGTGTTTAATTGTAATGCTGCCAGTATTGATTTGGTGATCACTGTGGCTGTGTGCATTAGGCTACATAAAACGATAGAATCACATGCTTAGGGTCGTAACTAAAACAGCCAGAGCAACTATATTTGTTATGAAAACAATAATGTTATATATATATATATATATATATATATATATATATATAAAATAGCTACATGTTTTGACTTATATCATCATCTGGCCAAAAAGAGGTATAAGAAAAGGGCTGGTGGTGACTGAGAGGGTGAAGCATGTAGCCATTTTATAGAAACAAGGATACTGGTTTTATATAAATGTAGTTGTTGTGACTGTTTTAACCTTTTAAAGCCTAGCGGTAACTTTACACACCACCAGGTTTAGCATTAAAAAATTCTGCGTGGTGCCCACATTGCGTTTATGTGTTTTGTACGGATCTCAGAACAAACAGCAACTTTTGCCTTATAAAACATTAAGAGATTGGTTTGTATAACCGAAGTGGAGAGTGTTTACAGCGCGGTACGCACTGAGTCCTCATATAAAACAGATACGCTTCGTCTTTAAAGGGTTAATTACGATCATATAAGTAAGTCAAGTAACACAAAGGGATATGTCTTTCCTCAATATCAAGTATGTTTTTCCACTATGTTCTGTATTGTCCCGTGTTATCTTGTGAGTCTCTTGTCTGTTAAGTCCTGTGGTATCTCAGATGGAAGAGAGAGAGGGACAGAGAGAGAGAGAGCGAGAGAGCAAGTGCACATGTAGGCATTACCTTCATTAACATTGCTGCACAGTAGAGATATTTTATTTCAGTTTTTATGGTGCTGTCAACGGGAGGGGGGTGGCAGGTGCTTCTTACCCAGAGCAGGAAAACCCATTACTTTGGAAAGTGCATTCAGAGATGCATTCCAGCAGCCAGTACTGACACTACCACCAGGATCACTGCCTGTTGGCAGGTATGTATGTCTGTATGTGATTAATTGAATTGGTCATGTTTAAAAATTTATTAGACAAGTAAATTCAACAAGTAAATGTTTATGAAATTGGTTAGTGATACTGAAGTTCAAGATCTGAAAGCAGAGGAAAAATATGTGACCTTGTTAGAGGCATTACACTGCATATTAACTGAATATCATATTTGCATGAATGTAAGAAGAAAGTTTTTTTTTTCCTCCCCTGATTTAAAGCTGAAAAGGAGGGTTTTTTCGGAGTTTCAATGTAATGAATGTTTACATCACTAATAATTCCAGCACCTCGAAGTGTTTACTGCGGTAGCAGTGTTATTACTGAATGTTGTGGTTGAGCAGTTTACACTTCTGGCTTGTATTTGGGAGCTCCTGGTTACTGATATGGGTCAAAAGATCAGATGTGCTGACAGAGGTATTCATGTTTTTCCTGAGTTCCTTCAGTCTAACCTATTGTTGTTGTCTCTTAAATTGGACCTGTGAAAGACTGAACGCTGAACATACCTTTCTTCATATAGTGTAAGGAGGGATTTATACAATAAGTAGTGTTGCTCTGAGACTTTAGAGATAACTTATGTTCGTGCAACTGTCAATAAAAGCATACGAAATGAAGCACATATTTCAGTGCCATTTATTCCTGCCATCTGGTGGTATTAGAGTAAGTTTATGAAACATTAATTTGGGTTCTGTGGCAGTGAAAGACAACGAACAAACAGATGGGCAAATATTCCAAAAATGAAAAAAAAAAATTACCTTGATTAGCCTAATTATATCATGATTGGTATTTGAACCTGCAGGTACATTTTTACGGTGGAAGTCTCCAAACCTGGTGTGGCGCCATCAAAAGCGCAGTCTCGTGTCGTAGTAGTACCAGGAATGCCAGCAACTGTGAATGTGCCTGCAGGAGCCCAGGTGAAATTGGTGAATCCCAAAGAAGGCGTGACGATTCCAGCGGTGGTCACGAATGTCCGTGAAGGTTGTCACATGTGGTGGTCTGTGCAGCAAGAACCTGGCCATGAGTACTTCAACTTGGCTGAAGTAGTTGGGCTTGGGGATACAGTGCTTGTAACTCTGGAGGAGGCCAACGATGTACCGGGCAGGTTGGTGGTGTGTCGTTTGTGATTGAGGCATGTACACATGCCTGTGTGGAGCATCTACGAAAAGTGCTGTGATGTTTATTCTTTTGTCTGTGTTCCTGTCTCTCCTTGCACTTCTAACAACTTGAGAAAGTCTAACAGATTTTAATAAAATTGGGGGAATTTTTGAAAATTTGTAGAACTAGTTTGGTTTTCATTTAGATCGGAGTCTCAGGCTACTATTGCCTTCATGCGCGTTCTACTATTGCAAGGGCCACTACCTCAGCAATGGACTCAGTTGCCAATATCAAGGCAGACAGAGTCAAGGAAGGCTAAGTGCCCTTAGCTGCAGCACATATTGTGACTGCAAGAACTGAAATAACAAGAAAGGCAGCATGAAATTATCAGTTAGAGGTAGTAGACTCCCCTCTGGCCGCCACCCCCCCCCCCTCCAAGAAAAAACCCAAATTATTTTCAAAGCCAGAACTGCTAAACTACATAAACTTCACACCGTTTGTAATACATTCATTTACTGAATGTCTGACATTGCACTGCAAGCACTTGTCTTCTTACTGCATTTACAGGCCACAGAGATGATGTTATAATTTTCACTGTCTCATTACTGTATTTACCCTACTGTAGTGTGACCCAGCATACAAGATCACCTGCTGTTACTGTCTTCATTTTTCATGAAAATGCCTCAGCCGAACATGCTTCAATTTGTGTGTGTTTATAATGTGACCCCTCATTTTCAGATGTATTAAGAAAAATTCTTACTTTCTATTTGGGTGAATATATTATTGTTCCTTTTTTAAAATTCATTTGGTTTTCTCTCTGCAGAGAATTTCCTCTAGTTATACCTGGACCTACAGGAACTTGGCCAGGACTGAAGGACAACGCTGTGTACAAACTGCGTCTGAGTGTGGTCTGCCCGCTTGAACCAGCCACAAGCTATACGGATTTTCTTATTACAACAAATTCTCCTCCCACAGTGAAATTACTGAAGGTGAGAACTGAATGTTTGTTTCTTATGTGAGTTTCCATGTGATGTTCACGGAGGACCCAAGATGTGCTCCTTTATGAGATCCAGGTATATTTTAAATAATAATATTGAAGTGAATCTGAAGAGAACTTTGTTTAGAAGATGTGAGATATGTGGTTTGACGCTCGTTGTGATGGGGTTTTTGGTGAAATAACAGTACGGAATTTCTTGTTTGGCACAGTGACTATGAACTGCTGAAGGAAGGGACTGTATGATATTTTTAGTGTTTGTAATGATGCGTAGGTGAGTCCTGCAAAAGGTGAGGCTCTGCGCACAAGGTTTGTGTTCAGCACAGATGCGGCGGACGACTCTTCTGCTGATTATCCTCTTCTGTATAAATATGGGTATCGGATCAGTGACCAGGAGAAGATACGTGTATTCAGCACATCAAATCTGGACTTAGAAGCTACCACGACTCTGCCAGCCGGTAAGTTGTTACTCATGCTATATGAGGTAAAAAAAAGAAAGCTGTTCCCTATGCATGCCATGAAGGCATATGGCAGAGTATAATTATAGCTCCACTCATTCTTAACCTTAGCACCTGATGAGGTCATCTGCAAACCTTATCCACTTTAGCTCGAGTTCTTTGGGCCCCAGATGTGGTCTGGATGTTTCTGAAAAAGGGATAAATCTCTTGTTCCTACAGGAACTCAAACTCTGGGTTATCCAGCGCATAGCATACATAGTTACTGTACTAACTTTTGTCTTATGTCTCATGTCGTTGTTTTTGTTATTGTTGTTAAGATAAAACATCTCTGTTGTGTTATCAATGACACATATATTCGGTTTACTGTCATATGCAACTTGACAATGCAGGTTAATTAGGCAAAATGTTTCGGGTTAAAGTTGTTCAATTAAGGCCTGAAGATGGTTTGAAAAATAAGCAGAAGTATGTCGCCTAATGAACTCGTATTGTAAAGTTGTGTATGATAGTAGACTGAATATATGTGTTGTTGTCATTGATCGAGTAATACAACTTCATCTTGATTCGCCATGTAAGATACGTGTAATTCCACTGGTCTGATTAAAATTCAGTAGATATAGATCCCAAGAAACATGGTCAATAAGTATATTGACATTTGATTAGTACAAATTAATATCGCATTATGGTGGAAAATGAAGTTACTATTGCTTATGATTTTAGAAAGTTCCATTGATTTATGTTATGAAAGATACATCTTCTGTACTGTAGCTCAGAAGCAAGAAATACCATATATAGCATAAAGAGACTTGTAGACTGCATTTTGGTAAAAGAATCATAGTTTGTAAAATCTGACACAGGTTTGTTGAAACATGTGTTCATCATGCTTTTTAATAACTGAACGGAAAAGAACCTTGAAACAGAATGTTATAAAGAGCCCTCAACACTGCCATCACAAGCATCGTAACTATACATGAAACATTTTTGACGTGAAGTGCCAAACATTTTTTACAACTCTAAACTTATATGAAAACATAAAATTAGATAACAGGTATGTTTTACTTAAAACACATATTTATGAGAGTGTTATTCAGAACTTTTCATCTGTTGTTGTAAATGCTTCAGTTACAGATCGTGAGACTGTTATCTTTCCTGTGCTGACTGTGTGTGATGCCCATGGGCTTTGTACCACAGTCACTGGTGACCCAGTTACCACAAGCTTGCCGAGTGACCTCACACTTATAGAAGTTCAGTACGTATGGAACAGACTTGTTCTGACAGAATACAATCCCATCTTAACTACCATCATATATGAAATCTGCTGAGTATGCGTGTAAAATAGATTAGTTCTACTTGCTGTTCATTTCATTGTGTTTCACTTTCTACATGTATGCACAAAACATACCATAGTGCTTATCCAAGACTTGAAACTTCTGGTGTGAACAGGAGCTACATGTTAAGAGTTTGTCTGGTGGCACATGCTTGTCAGTACAATAAAGAAACTTCAAGTTCCATAAAATATGGAGTGTTTCATATTCACTGAGTGATTATTGATTTTTAAGAAGGTCTGTGTTCGTTGGAGTTTTTAGGGTTAAGAGAGTATGCTCTTCAGTAAGTATTTTTATAGAACTGTCCCTTGTAGCTGACTCATAATACTGTGGGTGGAACGCAAATGTGGAACTGCTTTAACAGATGAGCGGTCGCATTTATTGGTACTGAATTACAGCATATTTTGAAGATGTTTGCTACAATAATCCAGCAGTCTGTTGTTGGGAGGGAGGACCTTTTAAATGCTAGCATAATTAAAGTGTAATTCTGAATTATAAATCATGAGCAGTACATTCAACATTTTACAGGGCTAATCACTGAGAAACTGGGGTCTTGGAACTCATAATATTGTCTGTGTATTCTGTGCATGAAATATGTAAAATGAAAGTGTTACAGTAAAGTTATGTCTGCTCATCCATCATCTGTACTTTCTGATCTTCAAAATTGTTGAGTGATTTTGAAAACATTTGTGTTCAGTTTCTGTGTTGAAAATTTATTGTCTAAAAATGTTGGCACATGTCATAAAATATACATGTTATGCAGTCCAACAACTGTATGTATGCAATTCTATGTACACCAGATTGGAATACTTCTTTCCCGTCTTGTTCTCTTTATCTCATGTTTGTGCTACGTAGTGCCAAAATACCGCTGAATACGGAATACCAGTTTTAACACCGTTTGCAATTTTAATTGGCAAGGTAGTGGTGGGAACAGAGTTTTTGGAGTTCTACCACATTCTCTGTCATCATTCTGTACATAATTGACTTGTCAATATGACTGAGATTAAATAAACTTTGTAATTGTTATGATGTTGCTAGATAAATGATAAATGTGCGTACAGTATGTGGTCTATTAATACACTGATATTTTCTTGCAACAGGCAGGTTGGTGCTCAGTTTGCAGATTATGTTGCAACTGGACAGTATCATGAAGCGTTGAGTGTAGCTCAGACATCTCTACAGACGCTGAAACAGTTACAAAACCAGGCTCTGTACACTGCAGGGGTTGAAATAATTGAGAGTGAGATCCAGAAGGCTCTGAAGATAAAGCAGGATGGGTAAGGAGTAACTTGCGACTGTATTAATTGTATAATACTCAAGACATTCAGTGAAATTTAATGTTCTGGAGCAAAGAGTTCATTGTCTGGAAGTATGCTAGTGAACTGTGTTTGACTGTATGTCTTGCGATTCCACTGAAGGTGTGTTATTGTGGACTGTAATTGATTTTTAATATTGGAATACTGAATACTTCAGAATGTGATGTTATGCATGGTAGAAGGCACATTGGTAAGTAAGTCTATCAAACTCCATGGCATGACATCCAAGAAGACTGCAAGATTAATTCCCATGACCATGAGAAACTCGTACCTTTTACAGTATTGAATAATTCGTGTGCAATTTGTGTGAAATCTGTGAGGTGAGAATAATTTTGGAATGGTGAAGCTATGTATGGCTTGAATTCTTTTGAATGCCATGCAGCTTTTATTAAGAAAGATGGAACTAACACAGTGTAACATTAGGGTTTTCATGGCAGTGGAAGTTGAATTTTCAATATATATACAATAATGGCACCAACAAATGCACACATGTATACCAAAATTAGTTTATACATTTTAGTATACATGTGTGTATTTGTTGGTGCCATTATTGTGTGTGTATATATATTTGATTAATGCATGGATCGTGGATCGTAGAAAATGAGTTTTTGAGGTTCTTGGTAATGGTACTCTGCAGTGTAACAGGTTGTTACTACTCCTGTGGAGAAACTTGTTGCATTCATTATTAATTCTACACTGATTACAGATGTAACAAGTTCAGTCAAAACAGAGATTGTTTTCTTTAAGGTCTCCTGGGGTGGTGTGCTGTGTAGTTTGTTAGGTAGGTGTCAGTGTTTCAGAGTAGAGTAGAGAAGTGATTGGAATACCGGTTTGATGGGTACCATATGTCATGTAAGAAATAGGATTAAGTATTTTAGGATAAACATGTGGATTGAGTGACTGTTTGGTTGATAACACTGTACAAGTGTGAGTTTATACTATTTATCCGAATTCTTGACAACCCTGAATATGAAACAATTCCCGTTTATACTCTTCAGTTTTTAGGAATATATCCCTACAGAAAAAGTGCAACTTTGTGTGTGATAATAAGGCAATCCCTAATTTTTCAGATCATGAATTTCAAAGTTCTCCTGTCATATTCAGGTAAATATGGCATGTAACATCTTGTGAGATGGGAATATTAGTACTTATGGCAAGAAAGTGGCTTATTGTTAGTTCAAGTTGTTATCTCCGCACCTGCCTGGAAGGGCTGAAGAAGGTCTGAGTCATGACAATTTTTCTCAGACAAAGATTTGAAGTGGGTACAACGCAAATAAAGGTCACACATATTGCCATTAGTGAAGCCTGTTTGATGCAGAAGTTTTACAGTATTTTGTCTTACAAGGTTTCACGTTGATATTTACTTTCTAGTTTGGTTATGAAGTCAGGATCCTTGCAGTCAAGTTTAGATTTCCTGGATATGTCTGTCAGTGTGCTCAGTGAACTGCCAATGTCAGGCTCAACACTGCAGGATCTGTCAGCTTTTAAGGATAAAATTCTCAGCCTAGCAAAAGGTAGTGGTGGTAAGTAAATAGCGATAGAGTCACTGACATATTGAAATTACGGCTGTGTTCTGTATGACTAATAATTTGGAGGTATGGTTGATTCATTTACATTGGTTATCGATCAAGTGTCACGTTTGTTTTACATCTTGTCATATAAAGAACCATAGTCACTGTACGCATAACCTGATTTCCAATCATGGTTGCAGCAAGTAGGCTGTTGTGGGTGGCTGAATTTTTTTATTTATGTCGTAACCAGAAATGTTGGAAGCGTTGCATGCAAACATGAAAGTTGCACTGCACTGTCCTTGGGTACACTCTTTAAAAATTCATTATTGCAGAGCTGAGACTAAGATACAGCTCATCCCCAGAGAGACGCTCCCCTTCTGAAAAACAGTCACGTCAGCGGCGGAGCAGCGCGGAAACCCAGCAAACTACAACACTGTCACCCAGTAATGTAAGTTTTATTCAATAAGTCAGATTATCCAGGCCTCGTGAAACCTTTTTGATCAATATAACTGATTTTAAGGGACTTTTGTATGAAAAATTGTAAAAATTTGTATAAATATTTTGTTTTTCCTGATTTATAAAGAATGTTGCTGTTGTGTGTGCCATCAGAGCAAGAGTCATTACATCAAGTCCAACCTGTAGCAAAAAGTGATAACACAGTAAAAGGAGAGCACAGATACAAGTATGTTTTTAGGTATGGACTGAAAAAGTGTGCAAGTGAGTTTTCTGGCATGTGGATATGAGGAAGTAGATAAGTTCTGTATGTTGTGAGGCAACACACCATATGGTACAGGACATACAATTGCATTACAGTGCCTATATTTCTAGTATTAGGCTTGCTGAGTGTGGTACAAAACATAACTGATTAATGCTTTAATTGGAGGGACAGTGGGAAGTAAGAATGTCTCTAATAATCAATATAATATATATGTACATTGATATGTAAATACAGTGCATAAAAAATTATTTTTTATAATGTTGGCACCTCAATCTTTTTGACAAATGACTGATGGGATGCAAGATACAAAATGGTGATGTAGAACTGGGTTCACTGCAGGTGAAATCCTTGCTTCAAGCATCAGAGTTTCTGATCAAGACTGGCAACAGCTCTGTTGTTTGGGCAGAGAAACAGAAGTTGCTGCATGATCTGCACACCTACATGATCCATCTGTGTGTGGCAAAAGTTGAGAAGATATCTGTTGGTGAGTGGGAACTTCTCACGCAGTTCATGATATGAACAGTTCTGCTCATCATTCTAAATTTCAGTATATCCAATTATATTACTTTTACTCTATTTTATTCATATCTTTTAAGTATACATTCATGTATATTTTTAACCTGCTTTGTAAAAGTGAGGGCCTCCACTTATATGATATATAGAGTTTGTTATCAAATATGAAGTGAAAACCTGATGATGGTCTTGCATACGGACCAAAACCGGTAGTTTAACCTCTTGATTGAATAAAGTGAGGTGAAACACATTGTTGGCTGTTTGTTTTTATATATAATTGTCAAACAAATGTTGTAAACAAAAGGCATGATTCTAAGCAACTAGATGTTTACTTCTGGTTTGGATTCCATAATTTTGGCAGGAAGATCACTTGATCTTACCTGAAGGCATTAGTAGATGGTGTTTCAGTTTGGATGTGCAGTTACTGTGCTGTCTTTCCAGGAGCTGCAACTGTGCACTTAAGTGTGCAGAAGCTTCTGTCCAAGGATCAGGTCATCAAGACCATGAACATTACTATACCAGACAGAACAAAGTTTCCTCCATCTATAAATGAAACAGGATTGGTGAGTTTTATTTTGATTCTGTCTAATTCGTTTGCTATATGTTACTTTAGCTGAGCTGACTGACAAGTACTTTATAACTGCTGTACAGTTCTGTTCTGGTAACTGGAGACTTGGAAGGTATTTAAGCAATGTGGGCAGGATGGGGTGGGCATTCGCCTGGCAACTTAGTGACTGCTATCTGTGCAAAATTATTTGTCACTTACATTACATTCTACAGAAATCTCCAAGTGTCCTAGTGGCCAGTGTGTTTGGGACGGGTACTTTTCACTGACATCTTGTGCCATAAAACAGGTACTGGCCTCGTACCCTGTGCCACCCTTTTCCTTCGTCTTTCCCTGTTTCACCCCACAAGTTTCAAGATATGTGAACTGGACTGTATATGGTATGTACTGAAGAAAGCAAAATACATGTTCTACATATTTGTGTCACGTGACGGAAAGATATAAAAAATCTGAACTAAATGTATGTTAATTTTGGGATAACACATATTTGTATGAAAATTAAAATGTGTGTAGTTTGTACATTGTGACATTATTGGACACACTGCAGCTGTACACTAGTCTGTGCTGAATGTCATGAAAATAGAAACCTAAGAAATAAAGTGGCTTAAAGGGCAGCGAGCATTCATTCTGAAAATGAGCACGTTTCCAATAACTACAATTTTATTGATATTTAACATTAATTAATTAATTTATTTATTTATAGTCCGCTTAGTCACACATGTGACACCAGACATGTCAAAGTCATTACACATAGCATATATTTAATCAATATTAATTTATAAACCATACGTCACAGGAAAGGAAAACCAGCTTACAATACATCGCATTGAAAACAAATATATGTAATAACATACATAAAGTAACACACTCATCAGTTGAAGTATTAATATCTTCTTTACAGAAGTACTAAGATAATAAAACATGCATAGTAATAAGTAATGGATAAAAAATATTCGAAAAGACATATATTCATTCACAGAATAAAAGATGTGTTGCGGTAAAAAATATTTCAGCTTTCTTTTAAATTCCTTTAACTTTTCTAGTTCCTGTACTTTATTTGGCAATTTATTATATAATTTAATACCCACATTTGCAAAATTATTTTTAAAAAGAGTAGTTCTACAGAATTTGACGTGAAGATCTGATTTATGACATGTACAATGGCCATGGATTTCTTGATTTCACTTCATGTTTTCAATATTTGATTTATATAATATATAACTTCACTTATATATATATATATATATATATATATATATACTCACACACATACATACATACGTACATATGTATGCATGGCTCCGGGAGTACATTAAGGTCTCTAAAAGGATTCCTACAAGAAACATTTTGGCCCACATTACTAATTATGCTTATAACTTTCTTTTGTTATTTAAAAATCCTTTTGCATTCAGGATCACCACCCCACAAGGTCAAACCATATTTCAGGTGAACATGAAAATGTCCAAAATTCAGATAACTGTACATTTTTAAGTGTGTTACTTAATGGAATTTTCTGTTGTTAAGAGTATGTGGTGTCAGTGATATGTGAATGAATGTTTATGGAATGGTGGAATACTACTGACAGGGGAAAACAGAAGTACTTGAAGAAAAACCTGTTCCCATGCCACTTTGTCCACCACAAATCCCACAAGGACTGGTCTGGGATTGAAACTGGCCCTCTGCAATAATCATAGTCCTCAGAACTGTGAAATTGTTTCATTGTTTGATCTTGTTAATAAACATGTGTACCAGACAATCTTAGTAACAACATGATGTATGTGGAGGTAAATCAGATGTAAACGTGGGAGGGAAGTGAAAGGTGAATTAAAGAAAACATAATGTTCCTCTTAAAGAGTCTGCATTAAGCACATAAAATGAAATCAGACTGGAAAGATTATGTTTGTCTATCTACATATTTTGTTGTGAGTACTAAACATATTTCAATTAAGTTCAGGGTATACAGTGCAACTTATGGAGAGAACAAACTTGTTATTTGTACTTGTCTAGTATAACGTATACTTCGATAAAAATAAAAAATTGTCATTGTCTTAAAACCAGCTTTATTATACAAAAAGTTTGGAATTGGTATAGATAGAGGTCTTAATGATATCTCCTTATACTAGTACAAAACTTATATTAAAAAATCATGCTATGGTGTGTGGTGTGTGTGAAGATAGACATACAGTTTATTTGTGTTTTATCATTCATTTCTGTCACAAGAGTTATACCTAAGCTGGAAAAGATGAATGAAATGAACAAATTGATCTGGATCAGCATTACATGGGCATTATTACCATAGAAAGGTTGTGTTTGGTAGCTGTCAGTACCTGCGTTGCCACAGTGAACCTTTTCACTCCTTGTTCTGCCACATCATTCAGTCGTTGAATGGCTGGGGTGGGAGGATTATGGTATATTTCTGTGCCATGGTATCGAGAAAGACTGTGGGGCCCATGAAGCCTATTGTTTATGGGGGTAAAGTGAACAGAAAATGAAGGTGATCACTTGCGTCTGGCCAGTGTTGAGTTTAAGTGTGTACAAAGTTTAATGTTTTACTAGTCTGACAGCATATTGGTGTAACTAGGTTTGTACTAGGAAACACAGTAGTTGAAACATTATCATAAATTGATCATGAGGCTGGATTAACCTTTTAAAGCCTAGCGGTAACTTTACGCACCACCACGTTTAACATTAAAAAATTCTACGTGGTGCCCACATTGCATTTATGTGTTTTGTACGGATCTCAGAACAAACAGCAACTTTTGCCTTATAAAACATTAAGAGACTGGCTTTTATAACCGAAGTGGAGAGTGTTTACACAACAGTATGCACTGAGTCCTCATATAAAACAGATACGCTTCGTCTTTAAAGGGTTAATAAATGGCTGTGTTATTTCTTCAGATTTACCTTGGCCATTCTATTGCTGAGGTAGTTGGTTCTTCTCGTGAGACATGCCTTGGCAGTGCAGCATTCCGTACGGACTATCTTACCGATGTGGCCACTGGGAGTGACAAGTTGCCTGTCAAAGCACAAAAGAGGTGTGTTTGCTCATTGCATACCTTACAATGTTTGCTACTGTAATGGAGATTGAAATTTGATATGATAGTGTGGTTATGCCTTATGCCTATTTTTTTTTAGGGAAGCAGTGTAGTAAAGTATAAGGTAATATAGGATAACTTACAGAAAATTTAAACAAATATGTTACCACATATGTAAATGTATGCCCTTTTAAACAAATATGCTATTACATGTGTAAACTTCAAACTGTGAATTTTATTGATGTCTCCTATGCCAGTGGTTTGGTAGAGTGCGATTAAGATGACATGGCACACAGCGACATGTGGGAGGGGAAATGAAGGGGCAACAGGAGAATGGAGTGGGAATTCAGCATGTCTCACATGACCATGGAGCTTAGCCTCTCGCCACACTGAGTCACATGGACTCGTCTGTTTCGCCAAAGCTGAGATCTGCTTTCTGCACATGTGCCATCTAATCTAAACTGCACTCTACAAAGGATGAATAAAGTGGTTGATTGTTTGATTGATTGAGTAAAAAGTTTAAAAAATATATTGTCTCCAAAAATAAAGTAAGTATCAATTTAATTTAAATGCCATGAAAATGTGAAATTTAAAGGAACTTAATGTTGTAGGAGTAGTGTGGTGTTTGAGGTACGACTAGTCACTGCTGAAGACAAGCTGGCTGTTAGTCAGCTGGACCATCCTGTTACTTTTAAGATCCCAGTAGACAGAACATCGCTTGAAGCTGGTCAGGTGTTACAGGTGAGCAAATATAGTACATGGACTGAAATGAAGGAATATTACCCATATACTAAGAGTTTATTATCAATACTAACTGGCATAAATGATATAAACCTTCATAGACCTGTGGCTTTAGGGATAAGATGCTTTACTGCCTTGCCTAAAATCTTGTGTTTGAGACTGGCTGTACCCTGTGTTGTGTGACATTGCTTTTCTTCACATCTTTACAGTCTCATTGTGCAACATTTGTTTTAGCATTATCTTAGTGTCCATCCATCATTCTCCCAGCTGCAGGTGTCAGTTTCTCTAATTAAAATTTTGTGTGCAATTGTATTTCCACCTCCTCAGAAAATTTATTATTGTATTTGCCTAATGATTGTAGGGGAAGGGTACCAATTGTGTAGGATCTAGTATATAATTTTCTCCATTGTTCCCATTGGTTCAGCTTCCTTAGTTCCATATATTCACCTCTGTAATTTATTCTGTCCTTGGTAGTTGCTGGAACTGAGCTGTGAAGTTCCATATCCATGTGAGCTAACAGGTGTCATTATAGTTAGATACACAGGAACATTTTTAAAATAGCCCCACATGTCCAGCTATGTTCAGGCTGTTTTGTATGGTAGCAGGCAGGGGAACTGTTGTTGCCAATCCAATTTTCTGTGTGTGAATGCCAGTGCATTTTAGTGTAATATGAGCACATTGCAGGTAATATTAGGTTATTTTTATGCGCCATATTTGAAGAAGGTGCTGGGAATGGTTCGCATTGTGAGTCGTAGCATAATCTAGCTGAAGAAAGGGCACATGTTCCCTTATAATTGGGCAAATGTTCAGAAAATGGTGTCAGAATGTGCGTTGCCTCTTGGTGTGAATTTATGTCTCTGAAATACCAATGGTCAAGTAAGCCTACTTGCATTTATAACATACACACATGTATGTTAACATTATGTAGTGACACTCTGTGGATTGATGTGGGACTTCATACAGATCAGTGTCTGTTATTCTGAGAGTTTATGTGTCCACTGGGTTTAAACAAGCTTTGTCAGTAAAGAGAACTAGTATGGGGTTGATTTATCCAACGTACACCCCCCTGAATATACCAGTTCACAACATCTGATTTTACTTCACAGTCTGCACCATACAGTTTTTGAACCACACATACAGATGCATCAGTTGTCATTCACTTTGTGTTGATGATAATTGAGTAAATTTGTGATATGTGTCACCATAGACATATTGGAAGTGTGCTTTGGTTTTTGACAGTGTGCAACATGGAAGGAGAGGATGTGGAGTGGAGACAGCTGTGTTACTGGGGTATATGTTAATGTCACGTCACAGATGTACTTGGTGTGCAAATGCAATGTTCTAGGATATTATACGTAAGTGACATGTTGTTCTATGTAGAAATTCTTAATTTAAACAGGCAATTTTATTAGCATTTTTGGAATTCAGATATTTTTAGGGTGATTAGATCAAGAGGGATGAGGTGGATTGCAGCATGGAGCATGCATGGGACAGCCAGAAGATGTGTACAAGTTTTTAGTCAGAAATCCTAAGTGAAGAGACAACTTGGGAAAATTTGGTTTAAACAGAAAGGCGTAAATGGATTATATTGATGTGAATGTTATGGAAGTGGCATGGGAGGGTGTAGACTGGCTCTGTTTGAGTGTGGATATGATACACTGCCATCGTGTTGTGAGAACAGTAGCGATATTTCAGATTCCATAAATGGAGAATTTGTTGACTAGTTGAATAACTGTTAAATTTTTGAAAATGAATCTGCTCTAAGGTAATGTAATTCATTTACAAATTTTATTACACAGATGTTGATATTGTTTACTGAGTCTGTTTAATTTGATGTCACCATCTTCTTTTGCATTCTGGAGTAGGGAGGCAATTTTTACAGCTAAGGCAAGGCATCATGTTACAAGGGTGGGTGGGGGGGGGTTCAGACTCAAGACAGTAGGGGAGGAGAGGAGATGCACTGTCACAGAGCATGCGAAATGATACAGAATAATGCATGTTTTATCATAAGATAATATATCCAATTGGAAAACTCAACAGATGTTGATAATGTATCAGAGAATGAACCTTCAGTTCTTAAATAATCCAAAGTAATTAAGTAACATTAAATGTGGAAGTCTCTTTAATAGCCAGGGGTCTTCTTCTGTATCCAGGGTTCTTGTTATCAATGATTCTACAATTTCAACATCACACACTTCCACAACTGTGGTGACTGCGGCTGAAATAACAACAACAAAAATATTAACGTCAACAGTTGCTGCTGACCTAATGTCAAACAGCATACAAAACCTCCCCTCTGCTGTCACTGCTGTGCATGACAGGACTCAGACCATTTCGTGCGGGGATCTACCTCCTTCAGACAGGCGAGAAGGTGTGCCAACATCCAATCAGACTTACAGCATCTCTTTCAGGTAAGTTATCATACTGATTATATTCAAATCTGGAATCTAGCAGTATTAGGTTTTAGCATACAAAGTTAGCATTTGAAGGCTTTCAGGTCTGATACCAACTATTTCCATTAAGTTCAAAAGCAGAATCAGTAAAATGACTATCAGTGTTGAAATATCTAATCACCTGAAGATGAGGGTAGAGAAATATTTAAAATAGTTCCATGTCAGACACACATCAGGCAATGGACAGTGCCCAGTGTAAGATCAGTATAAACCTGTGTCACTGAACTGACACATGTATCGTATGTTTTTTCATTGTCTCGTTTTTGTTAAAAATATAATGTTTGGAAGCTGACTCTGCTTCTGAAATTTTGTTTTTTAACCAAAATGGGATGAGAAGTGTTTAAAATATGTATTACTTTTTAATGTTTAACATAACTGTAACAGTATAAGGAATGGAGCATTGTTTCCTGTTCAGAACCAGTTTAATTCCAACAGTATACAAAGTTCACAAGGTCAGGTTGCTTCTCCCATTTTTGTAGGTTTCAGATATTGTACAGCAGAGTTTTCATTTTGCATCACTTAAAGGAAGATACAGTTTAACCTTTTAAAGCCTAGCGGTAACTTTACGTACCATCAGGTTTAACATTAAAAAATTCTACATGCTGCTGACATTTCATTTATCTGTTCTGTGTGGGTCTCAGAAAAAACAGCAACTTTTGCCTTACACAACATTAAGAGATTAGTTTCTAAAACCGACGTGGAGAGTGTTTACAGCGTGGTACGCAGTGAGTCCTTATATAAAACAGGCACGCTTTGTCTTTAAAGGGTTAATATTAAAACTCAGTCCTTTTTCTCTAGATAAGTAACTCACACATATTACAGGGGCAGCTGCGATAGTTTGTGTATTACGAGAAAAATGTTGGTAGTATTTCCAGAATAAATTACAAGTAGGAATTGGAGTAAAAATGACATGTTACTTCTATTTCAACCTTAGTTATTCTTTAATACCCTGATTTTTAATTTTGTTTTTGTTTTTATGACTAATGTGCTGGTATGGAATACTGTTGTATATTGCCAGGAGAGAAGGCCTTTTCCAGTATATAAGTGAACTGTGTGTAAAGCACTAGAATTTTCACGAAATGTGTGACACTAATTTGTCCTTGAGCTCTATTCAGTGGCAGTTCTTCATTATTCTTACTCACCAGGATACTTAGGACTGAGAAGTCATACAACAAAATACAGATCAATCTGTAATGTGTTCAAGCTGATATGTATTTGTGTTTACATGTATTGTTGTGTTTTTTATCATGCACGTAACACAGAACAGGGCTGTAATTGTACATCATGAACTCAAGTTACGGACGCTTTTCTGAACACATGGCAATCCATTTCATAATTTGATTCAGATGAAACATATTGTGGCTGTTAGAAGCAGGTTTTGCTGTCATGCAGTTGGTGTTTAGAACAGTTTAAATGTTTGAAATGATTTTGTTCCATGTTTTGTACTGAATTAAGGACATTATTTAACCTTTTAAAGCCTAGCAGTAACTTTACATACGACCAGGTTTAACATTAAAAAATTCCATGTGGTGCCCACATTGCGTTTATGTGTTTTGTACAGATCTCAGAACAAACAGCAACTTTTGCCTTATAAAACATTAAGAGATTGGTTTTTATAACCGAAGTGGAGAGTGTTTACAGTGCGGTATGCACTGAGTCCTTATATGAAACAGATACGCTTCGTCTTTAAAGGGTTAATTAAATGTATGCACATTTTTACATGTAGGATTACCAGAACCAAGAACATTAATTTGGAACTTTTAACATGCTGAAATAAACCAGTACTACTGTGGCCTTTGTTGTACATGTAGTCTTAGCTGCTTGGAAATTCAGAGACACTCTTAAGCTGTGATCCTAGTGCTGTACTGGATGTAACCAAGTAAACTGAAGATCGTACTCTTCTGGTATATGATGCTGTGTCATTGGACAGTTGGTCCCTAACTTTATGAAGGCACTATGTTTCTCTGAAGCACAGGGAAGTGATTGCCCAGTGAAAAAGTATCATATCTCAGAGGAAAGTTACTGTGCTCCACACTGCTACGAAAACCTCAAGACACGTGAGCAAATTAAATTAATTCAGTCATGTGTCAGTCTCACACAGATATTGCTCTGAGAAGAGATTTGTTTATAGGATTGAGGAAGACTTCAATTCAACAGTTGGAGAGAAGAAGGAACAATTCAAACAAAATCTGTGGTGTGAGATATTGGCACAAGTAGATATACAGATACCCAGAAGAATGATTCAAGATATTGATATATCTCCAGGTAAAATAATGTAGGGGCCACTACTGTTACACTCCCTTCCTCCTTCTCCTCTTCTTTCCCTCCTTCCCCTCCTGATTTCCACCTCCTTCCTGTTTTCCTCCCCCTATCCCCTATCTTTCATCAAACAGCATGGTTGCAGAACTACACACTGGCTTCGTTTTCTTCAGAAAGGAAATTTTTCATGCAATGTCTTGTTAGACTTACTTGTACGGGTAAAGTAAAGGAATAAAAGGGAATGTAGTTATGAAATTCTGAAGGAGAAATGTTATTTTATGTGGTTATTTTTCTGATTTTTCAAGAATGTGGTTCATAAAATAGAAGGATAAAATTTACATTGTTTATTTGCAAGGAAGAGGAATTGAACTTAATTTTTATATTATAAAACATAAATATTCATGTTGTACCATACATATTTTGTTAAAAATATGATCTTTCCATAAACCCACAGAGATTATTTTGCTATCGCGTAGCTACACTGTACAAAATCAAACATTCTGTGATCAGTTTGAAGACCGCTTGAATTGTTGTAGGTAGCATCATTGTTACGGTGAGGCTGGTGGATACAGACGTGATGACTGCAAAAGAAGTGATTCCAGTCATTGCTCAGGCTCTGCAGAATGGTGATCTGAATTTACATGACCTGGATAATCAGAAATTGAATGTTCCTCCACAGGCGGTGACAATTATAGAACCGTACAGACCTGGTAAAAAAGTGTGATTAATTTTTCTGAGTTATTCATTACATAATTACACTCTGTTGTTAGAATTTATCAGACTTTATAGTAATGAAGTTTAATGGAATTCAGTTCAGACTTCCCTCTTCATGTTAGTTTTCTTACATCATTACTTTATAATGAGTTGTTCGATGTTATGGAAGAAAGTAGGGATTGAAACTGTAGTTTGTGGGGCTTGTTGTCAGCGACCAGACTGTAGTGGACATAATGCTTCTTATGTCTATTTTATAAGCCTCTTGTTATTGTAATATGTGGAATTTAATGAATTCCCATGTTTGATGCAACTTCCTGTCTGGATTCCAAAGAAAGTGGTAGGAAGTTTATGTGAAATGTTGTCACATTTTACCACATTATGCGCAGAAGACTGTGCAAGGAATAATGATGCAGCATGCTTCATGTCTCTTACTTTACCACATTTTTACAGTTTTATTATCCTTAAAAATTTTGGTTTATGAGTATAGTTCACGTCATTGTGATCGCCTTTATTTGAAGATTTTAAACTAGGAAGAATTGTACAAAATTTTCAGTAGTAATGTTTCCGTGTCTCATTTTGTACTACCATGGATGTATATGTGTGCTGCACACTTGTTATGCTGCTTGTATTCGAATCTGAATCTGTGTTCGTGCTAATCTGTCTGAAATATAAGTTGCATCATTTTGAGTAAACAATGACAATTTGAATAAAATTGGTCTGAAAGTCCTAACCTAAGAATCACAGGTAGTGATATACTGTATGTAATATCAAAATATTTACTTTACTGTCACAGTGTGGTTTTACTATGTTCGGAGATTATGCAGCTGTGTGTACAATTGCCAGCATTTTGGAGGAACATGTGGCTGTCATCTTCAGGATGCATATAGTTTCTACCCTGAAAATGGGGGCGGTGGGTTCCTCCAATACATCAGGCCACGTGATGTAACAAACCATGAGAGCACAGTTTGAATCTTTGTTACCATGAAGGCCTCGACCGTCGTACTGTAATGCCATAATCAGTTTATAAGGATTTGATGTATGTTCATTTTGCAGAGAGGTCTAATATGGTGGTATATGCTGTCATTGGCTCTGTCCTTGTCAGCATTCTTGGAATTATATCTCTTGTCACGGGTGCTGTCATCATCAAGCGCAAGAAGGAATCAGACAAGATGCGGAAGCTGCATGTATGACGTTTGTAATCTGTGTCATATTTGTAGTTTATTTAATGACAGTGTCAGTAACTCAGACAGTATATTATTGAATAACTGGATAACAGTGAATATGAATTGGAGAGGATATGGGAGAAAATGCTTGTGGCTTAATTGAAAGTTCTATCCTGGCATTAGACTGTAGAGCCTGAGGAAAATAATCTAGGGTTTCAGCGAGGACAGTCAGTGTCCTGCTTAGGTTTTGAACTGGGCATCTCCTTAGTACAAGTCAAAGTGTTACTGCTTGCTTCCTTTCTGACTGTTGGGTCTCGTTTAACTGAGTACCAGAGGCTGTTGTCTTGAGGATTAAGTGATCAGAGCATGGAGCTGGCCACAGACCGTCTGCAGTCTGTCACGCTTACTACCAATGTATGTCTCTACCTGCTTGGTCACAGTGGCAATTTTACACATACCTGATCCCTTACAACAACAGTTACGGTAACAAATGAATAATTTTATAAACATCATAGATGGTACAACCATTCACCAGTTATAAGCATCGACACATCATAACTGATCACTTGTTTCAGGTCCCAAATGTGATGGATGGAGTGCCGACCTACCGTCAGTTTCAGTTTGAGGACTCACTTGAAGGGACAGAGGTGTCACTTGCTCGCTATCGCAGTAACTACCCTACCATGGGGACAGCAGGCACCCTCATGACTAACATGAACACTGCAGCCTCACTGGGAACCAGGGCAGGTGTCAGGTAAATGGATGTGCGTGTCACCATAGCATGTATGAACTGGGGAACCTCTTTACTCTCAGTCAAATCTTCAACACGAAACTCAGTCTTTGTTTCAGTTTTGCAGATTGTCTGGAGGTAATATAAATCATTTACAGTACTGACTGAGATAACATTGTCAGATACGTGCAGACACCATTCCAGTTATGGCATGTAGGAAGATAAATAAGCACAATTAAAAATTTGTTGGGAAAATCAAGTTTATAACAATTAAATGGGGGCCGCGGTGGCACAGTTGGTTGAGGCACTGTGCTACAAACTGGCAGGTCGTGGGTTCGATTCCCGATGGTGTCAGTGGAATTTTTCATTGGCATAATCCTGTCGGTCGCACTATGGCCCTGGGGTCGACTCAGCCTCTAACGGAAATGAGTACCAGGAATATTTCCTGGGGGGTAAACGCGGCCGGTGCGTAGGGCTGACAACCTTACCACCTTCATGTGCTGATTGTCTAGAAATCTGGGAGCCTCAACCTCCTGGAACCCTGTGGGCCTGTTCAGGCCTGTAATGGGACTGCTTTACCTTTTTTAGAACAATTAAATACTTTTAATTGCTCATAATCTTGATGTCAGATGCAGGAAGAGAAGGTATGAATGTCAAAAAGTCAGTCATTTTAAAGTTGTGGGTACTGTAAACTAAATATTCAAACCATAAGCAGAAATCTTCCCGAGGTATGAGTAGTGTTTATGAAGCAATGCTGCAATCAACATGAAATACTGGGATAGTGCAGTTAAATGTTAACCTTCCTGTAACATGTGGGATAAAGTTTTCACATGTGTTAAAATGTAGAATATTGTAGTTATGGGTGTCATATCCCGAGCACTCTTGGATTTAATAATCACTTAATTCACTGAAGCCTGTTTTCAAATGTAACTTTCTGTCAGCTGCATGCCTGTGATTAGAAGCTTCTAATGTAAAATATGGCGTAGCATTTGTTCTTGTACATGATATCATATTGGTTAGATCACTAGAGTAGTTCTTCACCAAGCTAAAGTAGGTGAGTGAAATGTGCATATTTCAAGATGTATGAAAACATAGTTACAAAAGTATGTATCCTGCAGTGAGTAACTATATGAATATTCAACTGGATCTGAATGTACACGTAGTAAAACTCCGTTTGTTCTGAGTTTCTGGAACGTATGTTTTGCAAAAAGGAATTTCTAACTGCTTTACATATGTGAAGTGCTTGTAGAAAGAGGATCTTACAATGTGTTTTCCACGTAATTACTGTAAACATAAGGACTGAGTGTGAAGTTTTTGCAAGTGATGTTAGGATATGGATTTCCTATCCTGATAGTATTATCCTGTGGCTAGCCGTCTGCATATTCCAGGCTGTTGCTTTTTTTAGGATTCATGTGTTGCCATTCAGTCCTTTTGTATGAGATTTCATGTTCTCACAGTGGTCTTGCTGAAGATTCAAGTCTTCTGGAAAGTTATGCCAGGTAGATAGGTAAATAGTTCTTGATGTTTTGAAGGTACTGTGCTCCTTTGAAACATCAGTAAATATTTACTGGTCAACAAGGCATAACACCCCAGAACACTTGAATCTTTAGTTATATTAGATAGCATTTGCTTGAAACTGAGGAGTGTGTAGGATATTTAATGGCATTGCATCAGTTTTATAGGTGATTTAATTTCAGCTAAGATAAAACTATGATTATCATAAACTATAAAGGAAAACAAGGAAAACTGAGAAAAATAAAAAATGTCAGTACTTGTGAAGGCTTTCAACTTAGAGAGAGTCCTCTTATTTAAGATATAGAGGAATTAACCCTTTAAAGACGAAGCGTATCTGTTTTATACAAGGACTCAGTGCGTACCGCGCTGTAAACACTCCTCACTTTGGTTATAAAAACCAGTCTCTTAATGTTGTGTAAGGCAAAAGTTGCTGTTTGTTCTCAGATGCGTAAAAAACACATAAACGCTATGTGGGCACCACATAGAATTTTTAATGTTAAACCTGGTTTTATGCAAAGTTATCGCTAGGCTTAAAAAGTTAAATGAAGAAGAAATAAGCAAATATGTAAAACTGTGATTATAGTGGAATCCTTTTTTTGAACATTGTATTAATTTTACATGTCTTAGGGCTCAAGTCTTGTTTCAGCTTGCGTACTCCATCAGTAATTACCAGAAAAAAGTTGTTTTTTTTAGGAGATGCAGAAATTTTGGGGTACACTAGATAACCAGGCATAGACGTCTGTTATGTTAAACAGGTATGAAAACCATATGATTAGGAGCCAGTACCTGGATCCGAATGTTAGCCACCATGCATCACAGGGAAGTGGGAGAAAGAAGGAAAAGAAACAGCAACAGGGAGTGCAACGAGCAAGCAGCCTAGGTGGACTGCTGAATGAAGAGGAAACAACGTCTGGTGACCAGGATTCAGGGATTGTTGTGGCCTACACAAATGTTCCTGATGAAAGAAATGTTAGACAAAGGACTAGGGACAAGAAGGTAACTTTACTTATACCTCTTTTAGGTGTTAAGACAAGGTTATTGAAAAAGAATTCCCTAGTTATAAGGCTGAATATGTAATTTATTCTGAGACATATAATGTTCATTTCCACTGAAGTCTCACAGTGGCAGTAAAATTGTCTAAACCAGTCAGTATGATGCAACCCATTCAGGAGAAATCCCTGTGTATCATATGGTTTTTTGAATGCAAGCCTAATGTAAACATTTTCTTTTTTCCAGAATTCAAATGACTCAGCAATGGAATTTGATATTTTGCCAGGAACACCGACTGAAGACCACTAAAAAAGCTTTTCATTTAGTGGGGTTTTTGCCTCCTCTGTTCTCAGGTAATTTCTTGTCTCATATAACAGAGAAGTCTGGAATTATATTACAGTAAATTATATCTAAAATGGTACCTAGATTGAAAGCAAAGCTGCCCTTGTAGGTCCCACTTCTGTGCCTTGCAGCATGAAATGTTCAAAGCTATTTTGATAAACTGTGTCACTTTCTTTTATTATACCGTTCTTCATATACCGTACATAGTTCTTTGTATGGTAACTGCAAATCAGACCAAACTTTCCTTCTATCTGTGCTATAACATGTTTTCTAGTGTGTATCACTTGTATTTTGTTCATTGGATAACTTCCTCTGTTGTGAACACAAAAATTAATTTTACTTGTATTATTTGTTTACATATTTTTATGACATGACATAATATTAGATCCCTGTATAGTTTATATATTACTTTTTATTGCCTTTCCTATAAAGTGGAATAATAATTATTACTCATGGTTCATTAGGAACTATTTTGTATTTCTGAACTGTTTGCAGAAATCTACAGGTTGATTTAAAAGTCCTAGGGCCACATATTTTAAGTGGTTATTGAGAAGGTAATGTGGGGAAGAAAATTTAAACCGTTATGTGATCAGTCTGCGTTTAATAGTAACACATTTTTAAATCACTAGTGCTGATTCTTTTGTATGTTTGTATGGTGGAGCCTGCATAAAGCCACATGTTAGCATTTGTACTGTATTAACATATGGCCTGCATTGGTTCTAACAGCAAAGGAGTGACGGCGGTGAAACACGATGACATGATTTACTAATGTTGAATGATGTTTACACAAATTTAGTGTACAGGTTCTTTGAAGGAAATGCTAGAGCATTAGTATCCAGGTTGGAGGTGATCAACAGACATCATGTTTGTAATAGTACACCATAGTTTGAGAGTGCATATGTACTACAAGCATGTGCTGGCCATGGCAGCTGCAGTTTGTCAAATGAAGAGCAGATGTTAGACACTCTACATGCCAATCCATTAACTACCACTCATGTTTTCAAGAGGACCATTGTAGTGCAGTTTGGCATACACTGCATGAAGAGCGTGTGTGTCCTTCTTACATACACCTTGTCCCGGGGACACTCAACTTTGTGTCTGGCTCTGTCATCTGTTTCTGCGTGAATTTGTGGATGAACCTGACTTTTTGTGTCTTGCATTGTGGACTGATGAGGCAGGATGCACAAGGAGGAGAGTAAATCTACATCAGCGTTTCACAAATGTGTTCTTCTGCTGAACCCCGTGATATGTTAATTATTATTATTATTATTATTATTATTATAATAAACCTACCTTAAAAGAGTTTCATTTTTATTTTATGGTGATTTTTTGTTAAAATTTTGAATTGTTATAATACCAGAATAAATATAATAACCATATTTTGAAAATGAGGTTTTTTTTGTTATTGAACCATGTATTAGTTTCTAAGGTTAACTTCAGGTGTACGTGAAGTGTGATTTTAGCTTCTAAATGTGTGCAATTGAAGAACATGTTGATTCATGTTTAATAGTTATCTATTTTTATCTTTACTGATTTTTGTTCTTTTTTTTAGCTTCATGTATAAAAATTTTATTGCAGGTTCTGTGGAAGTTTTGTTTTCTGAATGGGGAGGTATCCATTACCCATTTAAATTGAGAAACACTTCTTTACATGTGAGGCTGTAATGGGGGATTATGCTATTCTGCATGTAGTTATATTATGTGATTATCTGGTATGTTATGTTTTGCTGGATATTAAAGTTTAAGTGCAAACCTTTGACTCTGTAAGTCTGATGGTGATCTGACATAATGTGATTTATGTGTTGTATGTTGCTGACATCACAGAGTGGCACTTTGCAAGCAACTTGGTAATGCTTTTCAGTCTCTATATTAGTGTTCCATTTTTTGTTAACGTTAGTTCAGGGTGTTAAAAGCGTTTTTCACACACAACTAATTTTATGTTCTGTCTGCAACCACCAAGAAGTACACATACTTTATACTATGTTTTCACTTAACACAAGAGGGCTATGTGAGATTTGAGGCTCTCACAGCAGGGTTGATGAAGAGTCACGTCCTCTGGGGTGTTACACAGTGCCAATTGGTAAAGAGTTAATGATGATTCAGAGGAGCTTGCTCCCCCCATCTGTAGGGTGTAAGCATGTACGCAGAAAGTTGAATTCTGCATTCTCTTAACACAGCTTCTTTATCATTTTTGCTGCTTAAAGAAAGTTCTGAGTCCCAGTAGCCAAATTCATCTTAAAGATCTCGTGCTTAATGGTGGAATTGGTGTACAAGACCATGAATACAAACATTGAGCATTTTACTTTGAAATGTGTTACTCATTTGAATAGTGTGGTCTTGAATTGATAGCAGAAATCATGCAGGTTATTGCATCTGTTGATCCTATTGCTCTGTGGGCAGTCTTCATTGAATTGGTAGCAAAACTGTGATACAGTTGACAGACATGAAATATGCACTGATGTGTATTATCATATCACACATGTGCTCTTGTATCATCAAAATCTCTTGTGATCAGCATGTTTATGGCAAGAAATTAGAAGCATGTGTAATTGGGGGTATTGCAAAATTTCGTGAAATATTGTCAGCTGGTTCAACATTCTTCGAAGGGGAAACAGGTACATGCAGCATGAGCAAATGAACAGAGACAGGCAGACAGACAGACAGACATGCGCAAGGTTAAGAGGGTCCATGTATATATAGCTGAGAAATCTGTAGAATTTACCATGCTACATAGAAGGTAAGGATATGCGGTGGTGCAGTTGGTTGAGGCACTGCGCTACAAGCTGGCAGGTGGCTGGTTTGATTCCCGATGGTGTCATTGGAATTTTTCATTGACATAATCCTTTCGGCCGCACTATGGCCCTGGGGTCGACTCAGCCTCTAACAGAAATGAGTACCAGGAATATTTCCTGGGGGGTAAAGGCAGCCGATGCGTAGGGCTGACAACCTTACCACGTTCATGTGCCGACTGTCTTGAAATCTGGGAGCCTCAACCTCCTGGAACCCTCAGGGCCTGTCCAGGCCTGTAATGGGACTGCTTTACCTTAAGTAGAAGGTAAGGAGGGAAGAAAAGGGGAAATGTTATTATGTATTACTTTTATTAGAGAACTCAATATGCATATTTTGCACATTATTTTTATGTTCTGTTCACATTGTGAACTAAATGTCTAATGACATTTATTTTCAGTGTGCTTCTTATTTCTTGAATTTGCAGTGTTGTTCCAATATTTCTCTTCATGGACACACTCTTCTCTTACCATCTTTGTTGCCATTGTGAGTGTTATAAATTTGTAGTTCTTCCACCTCAAATTTGTATTCACATTTCATATCTGTATTATCTAATTATCCCAGAGGCATCTTAACCCACTGCACAGATGCTGTGAAATGTTACAACTCACAGCACACACATGATGTCACCTGGCTTCATTGTTGCTTATGAGTTTATGAAGTGATTCAGGAACTTCGTCTGCTAGTGATTCTGCCTTTCCATTAGGTAATTCTTTCGTAGGACAATATTTCATTTCACGGTCACATTTTGTAGCCCTGAAAAATTTTTACATCGACAAAGTAAAGCAGAATCCTCTTGCCTCTCTGGAGAACTAAAATTTGGACTATGTTAAATGAAGAAAACAAAGTACAGATGTCAGTAGAATAGATTGACTTTTTCTATGTATCCTCCATCCAAAAAGGTCGGTGGACATTAAATCTGCAGAAATATGAAATAGGCAAAACTCTACTTGTCCAGCAACCAAGAAGCATTCAATTTAAAGTAGATCAAAGTTACTAAAAGGGGTTGGTGCACCATCTTATTTGGAAATATCAACTTCTTCTTTCCAGTTTCGACAATTTAAAGTTTGTGAGTGCATCAATGTAAGTGCTGCAGGTTATAATAACCTCAAAAAATTGTTTGATTTGAGACAGAATGTTGTCTCTATCTGCCGCACTACAAGAGATGCATGTGCAGAATTGTATTAACACAAACTGTAAGTGTGTGTCTTCAGTTGAGGTTTTGTTTCATTGAATTATACGTGATGGTTATGGAAAATAACACTTTAAAACACTCAATGTATCTTACGGACATTCTGCGCAAACACTGCACAATGGTTTTTTTGAGACCACTATGGAAGCAGGAGGTTAGAGCAATGGACAGACAAATAACATAACATAACATAACATAACATAACATAACATACAAACAGAGATGGGTGGGTGGGTGGTTCAGGTGGGATAGATTAATAAAACCATAAGACTATACAGTAAGTGTTTAAATATGTGGGGTCAAGAAATGTGGTAGTTGGATTATGGGACAGATGGATGAGTAGGTGTGGTGGATATGTGATTGAATGGCACAGATATGTTGATAAGTGGGTACTAAGCAGACCAATGGAGAAAAATGTAGGTAGGTTGAGTGGATAGATGAATAGATTGAGTAGAGAGATGGATAGGTGGTGCAGGAATGTGGTCTGGTAGGACAGAGACATGGGATGAATATGTGGAGAACTACAATAATATTTGGATAGGTGACGTAGGTGTGTGAAGGGAAGGAATAAATACAGAGGAGAGATTAGTATATTGAAATGTGATAAAATAATGTGGAGAGATGTGATAGGTGTGTAGAGAGGTGGGGTAGATGGAGGGGGCAAAAGAGACATGGAATTTCATTTTCTTTTGGTGAAAAACCAAGAAAAATGGTTGTAAAATACAGTAACTGATCATTTAACCTTAGGGTTGTGTTCCTGAAAATCATGACATTAAGCAAATCAATGTGGAACAGGGCACTTTTTGTTCTTAAGAGTGACTTAAAATACCAGACGGTCTGGCCACTGAAGATCCAGCCAGCTGGCAGCAAAACAACGTGATTGGGTCTGGACAGCGTTCATTAAATCTTCGGTCACTAAAATATGAGAACATAAAAGCAGAACTTTTGTTTGGGGTAAAGGTAGATAAAGACGGTCTGTATTTAGAGGGGTGAATGGGTGTGTGCACAGGTGAGATATGTGTACAATTTGTGTAAGTCAAGAACGTAACCTTTGTTGTTAGCAGGGAATTAATGCAGTTACCTGTTTCTCCATGGTTGACTGAAAAGTTTGAAATTGGCACCAAAAGCTTCCCCTTCTTCCACGGTTTGTGGCAGGTGAATGTTGAGTGTTTCAGGTAAAAACACAGAGGCTAGGGCCCCGGCTACAGACAGCGTGCCCATTATAATGAGAGGCAGCACTCTGCTGTACACTGCCTGAAAATGTGTCACAGACTTTCTTCAGTTCTTCCTCTCCTACAATCGAAACAGTTTCATCGTGTGGTGTGTAGCAGATGGAACTGATCCACATGTTATACTGAATGCAATGTCATCCATCGCTTGCAAACCAATACAGACATGAATGTACCTGAACTTGTTTGGTTGAGGAACTCATTACAAAATTATAACAAATTGTCTATTTGTAAAATTTCTATAATCTGCAGCCAAGTAGGTGCCAGCAAATGTAAGGGTTGCAAATAATATGTCACAATTTTTATACATAGCTGCCATAGACCATGGTGGCAAATATAAATATATGCCAGTGCAAGTGATGAATTATTACCAACTTCAACAGAGTTGGATCCTAGTTATGAATTACTGTAACTGACAGACAGAGCTGATGTACAAACTTAATTATTTATTATTGAATTCTGCTTCTAGATTGTTAATTACTTAGATGAAAAAGGATTTTGCTTTCTGGGAATGTCAACTTTTCATGGGGAGTAGTAGAAACATATACAGGATGTTCATTTTATCATGTCCCTGTGCACAACAGCTTTATTATGTAGAAAGCCTGCATCTGCTGGGACATACAGTGCCAGCTGCCATGTTCAGGAACACCATAAAACAGATATCATATAGAACACCAATAATTTATATGTTGCACTGTGTAAAGATACCCTTCTCATTTTGTGCTAAGATGTCATATGTAATGTATGAGAATGCCAGATTCTTGCCTTTATTTTCTTGGATCAGCAGCATAGCTGAGGAAATTGCTTAAGCACCGAATGTGGATTTGGTTTTATGGTTGGAATAGTAAATCCTTTTTGAGACTTATGTCATGATGAAATCGGTCACGTGTCTCTGGAAACTCCAAAAATTTGTCAAGGAGCTTCGTGGTTCTGCTGAACATGATTTTGGAATTGCTGCTGAAACAAATGATTGCACTTACTAGATATACAATGTATGGAAACCCAAGAAGTCCAATCCCGGCGATGAAGGAAGCTATGCCCATGGCTTGGCTACGGAGAACGGTTGGTAGGAGCTCACCAACAAACACGTAGAACACAGCAAAAGAAGCTGCAATGCCAAACTTCCCTATCATAGCGAGACTAACAGTCATCCATACAGCATCTGCAATGATTCAAACAAGTTACCAATTTGCTGGTCAGAAGGCATATGTAAGAGCACCTGTAACTTCATCATATTCCACAAACTGTGAGCTAACAAATGTTGGAATACAGTGGATAGCACTTTTTGTTTGTGTATGGGTTTAACCTTTTAAAGCCTAGCGGTAACTTTACATACCACCAGGTTTAACATTAAAAAATTCTACGTGGTGTCCACATTGCGTTTATGTGTTTTGTACGGATCTCAGAGCAAACAGCAACTTTTGCCTTATAAAACATTAAGAGACTGGTTTTTATAACAGAAGTGGAGAGTGTTTACAGCGCGGTACGCACTGAGTCCTTATATAAAACAGATACGCTTCGTCTTTAAAGGGTTAAATCTCAACCGAATGACTTGCCCTGAATGAGGTTGTTTTTGGTTTTCCTTAGAATTTTCCAGTCTGTGCTGGAGTAGCACCTTAAAATTTGGGCTAATAGGGTGCGTTTTATATGGTGAGTTCTGAACCTTTAGAATGTACAGTGAGAACATAAGAAGTGTATTGCTCAGCGGAAATTTGCTCACCTTCTGGTACAAACATACAGGACATACATGCCATGCCCCCTAGCAACATGGTGAGACAGAGAACCCAGCGTCTCCCCCATCGGTCCATGGTGTACCAAGTGATAATGTAACTTGGGATCTCCACGGCCCCACCTGCACAAAACAAGAACAAGATGAGAAAGCTGTGTTAGAGTTTGGAGTTGAAAGAGATATTGGGATGTTACATTGTTACCTGGTCATGATATTACTGTCTTACATACATAAATCTACTGATGATGGAAGTGATCAACGTGGTGGATATTAGACTGGGTGATCATAAATTTTATAATTGGTAATGAAAAGACAGAATATGTACTGCACTATAGAGAGTTGTGAATTACATTTTCCATCTATTTTGTTGTATTTACCAAGGATTGAAACCTTAATGAGATGTATACTTTTTTCCTCTTTGGATCATGAACAGTTTTGAAGTATGTGAGAAATTTGAATTTGAGCTTCGTGTAGAGGTTATAATGGACCAGTAGCATAAGTGCTAACAGTCTTTTCCCCTTAAGTGGGACAGCAAGAAAATTTGCAAACACGTTCCTTTGATATGCATATTAAAACATCTGTTTAACGGTATTAATATTTTGTTCATATAATTCTTTTGTTTATTTCCAGGGGGGTCAGATGCCTGACCAGTATGTATCAAAATAAATTCTGTTTTGCAACTTTTATGCAGACACGCAGACCACTGTATACCAAATTGCATTATAATCAGGGGCACATATTGCATGGAGTGGATACCTTGAGATTTTTGAAAATGGTGCGTTTCAGCGTTTTGGTTATGCTTGCGTCCCTTGTAAGTAATTTCTGGTTAAAATGAATTTTTACACAGTGGGTTAGTGAGCTGTCGTGGGCTTCAAGAATTTTACTTTAAAAGGTGGTTGTCTTTTTTGCCATGTGTGTGCATGGAAAGTTGCATTTAACTTATAGAAGAATTCCGATTCAACAGTGAAGCAACACTGCTGTGGCAAAAGGGTTTGTATGCATTTGCATTTCTATTTGAATTCCCTCCTAACAAATGTAGGAAGTACCTTAACATTGGTCACAGTTGCTGTCTCTCACTCAAGACTTGCTTACAATTCGCTGTCATCCTCAACATATTTTGTTCTAAATTATCTCTGTGTTACTTTATCAGGTCAAGGTACGTACCTATAAAGAAGGCTAAGTAGTCGCTCACACCAAGGTTAGTTGCATTGTAAGCAAGACCATTGTAGGCCACAGCATTTGCTACCCAATCGAAAGCCAGAATGAAGAACTTTTTGCGGATGTTCGGGTATCGCAAAAGGTCCATTGGTGTAGCTGAGATATTGGGTATTTCTTGTTGGCCTGTGGTGCCATTCCTCAGCTTCTGTTTGTTCTCAAGCTGCATGAATAACAGTAGAATCACACTTGTATTAAATGAGGTATCAGATAGAATTTATAGTGTACAGATGATTTTTAGAGAAATTGTTTTCATGTTTTTCAGTTGTTTGGAAGTTGTTTTTGATTTTTTTAAATTGTTAATTTATCTGGGGCTAAAATCATCCAAAATCTATATATTTGATCACTCCAAATGTCAGGGTTGCATGAAAGGCGTATTTCAATTATGCATGGCCGTGGAACTTGAATGATATGAAAGAAAACGGGAGTTTATTTTTACTTACAGCATTAAAATCGTTGCAGGTTAAGCCCAGAAATTCATAAAGAAGGTGAGAAAATACAGTAATTTGGTGGCTACATCATTGAATTGCAGTTCATTGATACACTGTGTTGAATATGGATTTATTTTTCTGTGTAATTGATAATGCGTGTGTTATAGGACAACTAGAAAGGAAGGGTTTACTTGGAACCAGAAG